>CAJHNH020004569.1:205000-380000 GCA_905116865.2 Candidula unifasciata
AACACATCACCCAATCAACTAACAAATACAATCAGATTATTGAAAGTTATTTTATTGTTTTTTTTTTTTTTTTTTTTTTTTATTTCATTGATTATTTTTAATTATATTTTATCATGGGCTGTCAACTCCAATATTTGTGTTGTGTGGGAGCTAATCATGGGCTGTCAACACCAATATTTATGTTGTGTGGGAGCTAATCATGGGCTGTCAACACCAATATTTGTGTTTAGTGCAAGCTAATCATGGGCTGTCAACACCAATATTTGTGTTTTGTGGGAGCTAATCATGGGCTGTCAACACCATTATTTGTGTTTTGTGGGAGCTAATCATTGGCTGTCAACACCAATATTTGTGTTGTGTGTGAGCGAATCATGGGCTGTCAACACCAATATTTGTGTTGTGTGTGAGCGAATCATGGGCTGTCAACACCAATATTTGTGTTGTGTGTGAGCGAATCATGGGCTGTCAACTCCAATATTACTCTTGTGGAAGTGAATCATGGGCTGTCAACTCCAATATGTGTGTTGTGTGGAAGTGAATCATGGGCTGTCAACTCCAACATTTGTGTTGTGTGGGAGTGAATCAAGGGCTGTCAACTCTAATTTTTATGTTGTGTGGGAGTGAATCATGAGCTGTCAACTCCAATTTTACTCTTGTGGAAGTGAATCATGGGCTGTCAACTCCAATTTTTGTGTTGTGTGGGAGTGAATCATACGCTGTCAACTCCAATATTTGTGTTTTGTGTGAGTGAATCATGAGCTGTCAACAAGGCAGCTAGTAATTTCTGGGGTCTTTGATCACAGCTCCAATCTGGGCTTTATAGCTGAGCTAGACACGGATACCTCCTCAAGATGACTCGATATTGAGGACAATCAATGACACAAGATTACCCGGCATATTGGACAATGGCACGATAGATTACACCGCCACATGTAAACATTATGTCACACTGGAAGAGCCTTGCCCTCTCTTGCTCCAGACAAGCAAACTTTGAATTACAGTAAACTCTACAGGTTGTGTATCACCCCGACCTGATACTGTTTATTGACATACCTCCTACCTTACAGTGCGAGAAGTTACTTTATGTAACCGTGGGATGCCCCAGTAGAACTTTAATATGCACAGGGTATCTAAAATGTGCAGTGGCTCTACGACCTCTGGTGTTAAACAGTTTCACTGAAATCCAGCAAGAGCAATTCAGAGAAAGGTATATAATCCTGTATGAATTCAAATGTGATACATAAAACGCAACCCATTTGGCTTAACACACACACACACAACAGTGACAACTATTTCTTGAACCCCAGAACAATTTTCGAACAATACAATAAATCTTCATACACAAGACAGCTGTACAAATGCAATCTCATTTTCAGCGAAACAACGAATAAGACCCGGTGTATTGATGAAAGAGTAGTTCATTTGTTACGCGACTGTGAAATATAACAACAACTGAAATATGCTCTTACTTCCTTTCGAGATTTGTCCATCGACTGCTGGATATGGTACAGCACATACAACTAGCAGAACTAGGCAGATCGCGGTGGCCATGTCTCTTCTGTGAAAAGACTTGTACACGTCAACAAACTGAGACAATAGATGTCTGTTAGTAAACAGTACTCTCTAGGCAGTCATTGCAGCTTTGGGCAACTTTAGGTCCTCAAATATTCTTATCTTGAAGAGCTCAGGCGCCTAGAATATTTGCCAGAATCTTGGAGCTCCTGCAATTGTAAATTCTCCAAAATACTTTTTTTTTTTTTAATTTTTCGTTGATTTGATTTGATTTAAGAACCGACATCACATCACATTCCCATAAGCGCTCGTTGTCCATCTTCAGCAGCCAGCGAAGAGTTTCGATACTCATGGTGCCAGTAGCATTCTGATTAAACGTCCGTCTTGCTTTTCCTCTGAGCCACGAGCATCTGCCATAACCTCTCGTCACTCTCGCTGCATCAATCTCACCAGACTGTGGTGATCTATCTGCTCCTCCGAACTGTACACGGTCTCGCTCAACGCACTAACCACGTCTGCCTAATAATGTATCAGTATTCCACCAAGTTGTGCAGAGCCAGCCAGTCTGCCTGCCTGTTCATTTCCCAACACACTGGCGTACCCCGGTGAAAAAAAAACCAGACAATACTCCTCACACGTGTCCTCCGCAGCGAAGCATGCCACTCTGCACGAAGCATACCTGTTCTCATCTTCCTCAGCATGCTTTCTGAATCAGTTACACTCACGATGTGTGTGTGTGTGTCGTGTTCTCTAGCCAGCGGACAGCTGCAGTGACCGCCTCCACCTCCATTCGTAAGCTGGATGGTGTGGTATCATATACTAGGCTCTCCTGCACCAACGTTGACCATTAACTTTTGCAGCTACTCTGTTATATGACTTTGCCTGCAGCACCTTGTGCCTACCTGCAACCGTCGCATGTATCGCATACACACCACTGGGGTATCTCTGGTGCAACCTAGAATGACCCGCATAGCCGCGTTCTGTATGCGCTCTATTGTGTCCATCTGACTCTTTGAGACGGTAAGCAGTCCCAGGCCATAATCAACCACTGACAGTATCAGGTGCTGATAAGTGTGAAAAGCATTCTCTGCTCTATGTGAATTGCAGCTATAGTGAATACAGGACAGCTGCAACCCAATTCACCAGCCATAGATTGACCTCCTTCTCCCTCAGTGCAGTCATTAAGATGTCGTATTTCACTCTGTTATTAAAAATGTGTCATTCAGCACAGAACAGCATTAATAATTCTACAATTGCCAATGCAACCAGTCAAGCAATGGATCACAAACTGTCCTCCCCACAGCGCTTTATGGCAAAAGTGGAAATTGATGATAATGATGACAGAAAACTAGAATATAACAGACGATCAACAGCCAACTAGCGGCCGTACATTAACTAGGAATATTCTAACTTTAGTTCATAACCTTTTTTTAAATCACAGCTAATTAAAGGCATCCTGAATGTTAACAGACAGCGAGGATAGGGGAGTATAGAGAGAATGGCAGATAACAGTGAAAAAAAAAGAAACGTACAAAACATGGTTGAATGGAGTTGACGGCCATGCAGATCAAGAAGCCGATAGATATATCATTATATATATATATATATATATATATATATATATATATATATATATATATATATATATATATATATATATATATATATTATCATTATCATCATTAATGCCTTGCCGACTGGCGTGGGCGATCATGCCTCTGCACAATCCGAGATTTCCTGCAGCATCGTGTGCTGATATACTTTCATGTCATGAATATATATATATATATATATATATATATATATATATATATATATATATATATATATATATATATATATATATGGTGTGTGTGTGTGTGTGTGTGTGTGTGTGTGTGTGTGTGTACAGACCTACTAAACAACTGGAAACACTAACTGGAAAGAGACAACCAGTCCCAGAGAGGAAGGGACGCGGGTGATATCTGCAGCCCTGACTCTTTAGGGCTTGTAAAGATGAAAAATAAGATTACGTGTCTCGTAAAGCAGAAAAAGAAGATTACGTGACTCGTAAAGCTAAAAAAGAAGATTACGTGACTCGTAAAGCTGAAGAAGAAGCATTACGTGACTCATTCACATTAACTTCGTCTTTTGAACTCCCTGGTAAATTAAATTGCTGTCCAGTGGACAGCATCTCGACTCTGATACACTTCTGATTATAACCCACTTTCTAAAACGAAACAAGCACGTATTTACTTGCCAGAATGTGGAATCTTCTTGTGTTTCTCAACAGACTGAATAGATGGCTTGTGGAGAAGGTCTTACATCACAGCAGATTGGAGACGTGGCAACCGATGATTTGTTGGCTTCAGACGCTACAAGACACTCTGAGCTCGACGATTGGATAATGTGTCTACGTTCGTTTGAGGAAACGTGGTAGATCATTAGTTGTTTGCCTATTGTTATTCACCAGATGTCTATTGTTATCATGAATACTCTGGTTAGGGGTATATCGTATTGAAAAACATTTTCTTGTTTTTGACCGCACGTAACAGTTCCTGACAAAAATGCCATGTTTTTGACAGCACCTCCATGTTTCTGACAGTGTTTTAATGTTACTGATAGCGCCTCCATGTTTCCGACAGTACCTCCATGTTTCTGACTGTGTTTTAATGTTACTGATAGCACCTTCATGTTTCCGACAGTACCTCCATGTTTCTGACAGTGTTTTAATGTTACTGAAAGCGCCTTCATGTTTCCGACAGTACCTCCATGTTTTTGACAGTGTTTTAATGTTACTGATAGCGCCTCCATGTTTCCGACAGTACGTCCATGTTTCTGACAGTGTTTTAATGTTACTGAAAGCGCCTTCATGTTTCCGACAGTACCTCCATGTTTCCGACAGCTCCTCCATGTTTCTGACAGTGTTTTAATGTTACTGATAGCGCCTCCATGTTTCCGACAGTTCCTCCATGTTTCCGACAGCTCCTCCGTGTTCTTGACAGCGCCTCCGTTTCTCTGACCGCGCCTCCATGTTTCTAACAGTGCATCCATGTGTCTGACAGCACGTCCATGCTTTTGACAGCATGTTACTATTCCTGACAATACCTCTATGTTTCTAACAGCACACCCACGCTTGTGACAGCATTTCATTGTTTCTGACAGCACTTCTATGTTTCAGACAGCACCTCATTGTTTCTGACAGCACTTCCATGTTTCAGACAGCATCTCTGTGTTTCTGACAGCACTTCCATGTTTCTGACAGCATCTCTGTGTTTCTGACAGCACGTCAATGTATCAGAGAGCATCTCTGTGTTTCTGACAACACCTCCTTGTTTCTTAAAGAAATTTTCTGTTGTTTCAGACAGCAAGTCGATGTTTCAGACAGTTTGTCTATGTTTTAGACAGCACTTCCATGTTTCTGACAGCACTTTTATGTTTTTGACAGCACTTCCATGTTTCAGAGAGCAAGTCGATGTTTCAGACAGTTTGTCTATGTTTTAGACAACACGTCCATGTTTCTGACAGCACGTCCCTGTTTCTGATTGCACTTTCCTGTTTGTTTTTCTGATCGTACGTATGTGTCTCTGACAGTACTACCCTGTTTCTGACAACTTTTCACTGATATATACTGTTGTTGTTGTTGTTGTTTACAGTATTTTTCTCATCTCCACAGCAAATAAGTACCCACGACTGCACATTCTTGGGCATATGGTGCTAAATGTTGATGATGATGGTGATAATGATGATGCTGGTGATGAATGATAATGATGATACTGATGTTGATGATAATGAGGATGATGATGATAATGATGGTGATGATGTTAGTTATGATAATGTTGATGAAGATAATGACGTCGATGATGATCGTGACGACGATGACGGTGATGATGATAAAACTGGTAGGGTGTGGCTGCATCACAATACATTTTGAGTTGTGAGTAAACATGTTGCACACGTCATCGTGCTCACACAAACACGCACAGGGAACAACTTGTAAGTTTGGAACATCTGCCGCCCTTAGTCACACAATATGCAGATATTGATTCCTGCGTCAGTTTATCTAAAGTCACTTTTAGTTCATACATACGGGGCAGCGGTTCCCAAACTTACAGTCATTGGGCTACACACAAATATAATAGAATGTCAAGAAGGGAGTCAGAAAACAACAACGTACACACACTACATTTTCCCACTGCAAGACTTGAACCTGTGTATCTCTTGGTGACTGCATTGACCCAAAAAGAAAATGTATTTTCTTAGCCTGTTAAAAACAAAATGGGACACTAGAAGTGGCATGGGTATTTTGTAAAGAAAATAAACAGAACCAAATAACTGTATCGAGGAGTTTCTATTCTCCACGAAGAATAAGATATCGGGTAGTGTATTCCAAACATTGTCAACACTGATAAGGGCGATAACTTAAGTAACCAGTATGTGCCCACTGCGAGTCGAGAAGTTAACAGGCTTTAATAGTTAAATTTTCTGTCCAAATTTCGAATTTATAAAGCCATTTTATAAAAAAACCATTAATAGAGTGTTTAGCCCACAGATTCAAATTTGTGACGTTAATATATAGTTCGTGCACTGAAATTCCTTGAGCTTTCCATGAAAGTACAATAAACATCTCTCAAAGTTTCCGGGTGCAGTGATCTTCTAAATAATGATATGAAAGAGTGCCGAGGTGCTATCTGAAACATAGACAGGCTATCTGAAACATCGACGTGCTGTTAAAACACGGAAGTGCTGTAAAAAACGACAGTGATGTAAGAAACACGGAAGTGCTGTCAGAAACAAGGAGGTGCTGTCAGAAACAAGGAAGTGCTTTTAGAAACAAGGAAGTGCTTTCAGAAACAAGGAGGTGCTGTCAGAAACACGGAAGTGCTGTCAGAAACAAGGAGGTGCATTCAGAAACAAAGAGTTGCTGTCAAAAACACGGAAGTGCTTTTAGAAACAAGGAGGTGCTGTCAGAAACACGGAAGTTCTGTCAGAAACAAGGAGGTGCTGTCAGAAACAAGGAAATGCTGTCAGAAATACGGAAGTGCTGTCAGAAACAAGGAAGTGCTTTCAGAAACACGGAAGTGCTTTCAGAAACAAGGAAGTGCTTTCAGAAACAAGGAGGTGCTGTCAGAAACACGGAAATGCTGTCAGAAACACGGAGGTGCTTTCAGAAACAAGGAGGTGCTGTCAGAAACACGGAAGTGCTTTCACAAACAAGGAGGTGCTGTCAGAAACACGCAAGTGCTTTCAGAAACAAGGAGGGGCTTTCAGAAACACGGAAATGCTGTCAGAAACAAGGAGGTGCTGTCAGAAACACGGAAGTGCTTTCAGAAACAAGGAGGTGCTGTCAGAAACATGGAAGTACTGTCAGAAACACGGATTTGCTGTCAGAAACACGGAAATGCTGTCAGAAACACGGAAGTGCTTTCAGAAACAAGGAGGTGCTGTCAGTATATGGTCAGTACTTATTACTTGAATATGCCAGGATCAAGTTCAACACACGTAATTACAAGCGGCACTGCATCAGCGGGTTTCAAAACAACGCTCCTGATGCATTATGTATGTTCAGGTAGGGGAATCTTCTGTGACCCATTTATTGTCTCTTGATCACTGGTTCCGATCCCTGCCAAGACATATCTTAAATAACCAGGGCACCCAGGTCGCGGTAACCTTAATAAGTACCAGAAAATTTTCTCAGAAGTAAAGTCGACCGCCATGACACCGACCACACCATCCTCAAATGCTCATTGGTCTATAAAATTGGGTTTAGCACCATATGACCAGTCGGGTGAATACTTAAAACGATTCCTGTGATCTTACTTTTACAACATGTAGACAGGAGCAGTACAGGTTTCAGAACCGCTCATGACAAACGTGTTAGTTTGTAGTAAAATGTGCGAATCGTTGGATTAACGATCGGACCGAAGCGGACTACTGTAGGAGAGACGGTATAGTTCAGACTACATACTAGAAATATAACGATAGCTAGAGATGTAGATGTTAAAATCCATTCGACGATGTCCAAAGATATCCTTGTGAATTCATTTCTTGTGTTATTCATTTTAGGCAATTTTGTTTTGTTATTCAATGTTCGGAAGATAGTTTCTGGAGTATTACATTACATACCATAGGATTTAACTTCCAGTAAGAACGCAAGCTATCAAATTTTGGATAATATTCTATTTTACTTTTTCTTCTTCTACGTTCACACATGAAAGGACAGTGACACGTTGTCTTCTGGTTTACTGTTAGGTCACGATATCTTCGATCTTTGGGTAGCACATCGGGTTTAAACTAACTTATTATTAGTCACCTTTTACGACATGCTTGTGTGAGGACTGCAAGTCTGTTTTTTACTCATAACCCCGTCAATGTAGCCCCGGAAACTGTACGGAGAACATTGGGACCAATCAGGCGGTGCTTTAGGTTTTATTTTTTTAACTGATAGATAGTATGGGTTGGTAGAGTCATATTAGGTCATGTCAGGTCATAGATGGTTGTAAAATTAGTTGTATATCAGTCTAATGATTTTAGTCTTTTGAAAATCAGTTTTTGAGCACTGTTATTACATTTATTTAGTACGTCATGGCTCAAGCACCATATAACCGTTAGTTTAGACTATCACTGCTACATACAAGCGTTTTAGAAACTTGTGTTAACTATAATGGTTTAAACTATTGAAGAATGGGTATTTTTAGTTGAGCATTTGTTCCTGAATAGTGGCAGGTGTTCTAATGTGGTTGTTCAACAATTTATTATGTTCTTTTCTGATACCCAAGCTCCTTATCCTAGTACTGTTAGCAGTTTTATCGGTAGAATCGATTGGCAGTAGAGCAGTTGGGGGGGGGGCGGGGGGCGGACGGCCGCAAAAAAAATAACACGCTATAGTTGTAAATTTTGCATTACTTTCGCAGACAGTAATTACAAAAATAGGAACAGCAATATATTAAAATTAATAGAATCTTTACAAATACACCTTGTAATTTTTATAGCTGTGGTGAATGTTATAATGATTACTGAGACAAATGTAATAGTAATTGTAATGGAAATTGTGTTTGCTGTTGCGATTCAATTTGGATGACTTTTGGACTATTGGATGTAATAATTGTTGTGATGGTGATTTGTAATGGTGATTGTAAAGGTGACTGGTGGTGGTTGCAATAGTAAAATATATTGGTGACTACATTGAAATCTGTAGTTACAAAATCATTGTGCATTTTCATATACTGGACGCACACAAAGGCTTCTCATTCATCATAGGACTGGCACTATTAACCGCGTGACGTTGATGAATATTTTGAGAGGGGAATCTGAGCACCTATAAATGTGTCCGCAGTGCTGTGAAGATAATCCAACTCATAGCTCATTGACTGTGTTTTGGATACTTGATTGCTGGTGTTTGGTTGCATCTTTCCGCCTTCTCAGTCGACAGTTTTGTGCTGTGCAACGAAGTGGCATGAGACTCACACTCCATGGCGATAGCGAGTGTGACTAGCAAGACCCACCCACCTTAAGGAAAGTCTTTTATAATTAGAGTAAGTCAATTCAGGATCGTTGTTGCCACCCCACTGCGCACACAATGAACATATTATTGCATATGTTATTTCCTGTGGCCATAAACACCCACACCTGGAACCCGTGGACTTAGACAGCCACCCACGTACAGGTTGAACAATTTAAGATGGGGCTGTGACCTTTCAATGATCTTTTATGAGGCCCTGTTCCCTTAAACAGTTTATAAAAGGGGCTGAGTTTTATGGGTCCAAAATATTTTGTTGTGGCGAAGCTCCGGTTAGTGGTATCTACGTAGCGATTTTTCTGTTTACACAAAGTATACAGTATGAAGTGTATATTCAATATTGTTTTCATTTTTTTAGAGACTTTTGTAAAAAACAAAAACACATAATCTCCCACTACAGAGGTCCCTTTTGGTCTCTGTGGTCCACCTTTGACCCTTGTAGGCCCTGGAATAATGTAGTGGCTTCACCCCTCTCACCTCAGGCATGCTTTTATGTGTGATGTATGTGTGTGTGTGTGTGTGCGCGCCCGTGCGTGTATTGTAAACGACTTCGCTGATTAACTTTAGCCTTCCATTCATGCACGCATGTGCGTACACCTGAGAGCTAGCTGTTTGATGTAACATTATGAAAAAAGTTTTCACTGATTTCGATTAGAGACTGCTTTGTGACTACCACAGCAAAGTCAATCATTACTTTATTCAATGTTGACTTGGCTGAACGAATTGAAAGTGTATATTATGCGTGTGCACGTGTGTATGTGTGGTGTGTGTGTGTTTTGTAAACGACTTGGTTGATTGACTTGAGCCTTCGATTCATGCACGCATGTTCACGTGAGAGCCAGCTGGTTGCTGTAAAAAACAGGCAAAATGTTTTCATTGATTTTCATTGTCTTTCACAGCAAAGTCAATCATTTAAAATGTTCAACGTAGACTGACTAACTGACTGACTTTTTACCCCACCAGGACATCACACAAGCGATAAACACCCAATGACACAAAGTGCCACCATGTGGATGAGGATCACCGTGGAAAGGTCCAAGAAATAGCGTTCAGACAATTGGCCATATTTATGGCCTGCCTATATTGCGGCCCCTGACAAAAGCCAGAGTGGGGCTTCAAACAACAAAAAAATTACGTCATAATAAGGACGTAAGGATTTCATCGTAGACTTGGCTGGCCGACATTACAATTTGTAAAGGATTGTGTAGAAGTTCACTGTCATTTTCTGTGATAACGTCTTTTTCTGTGTACACCCTTGGAGTTTGTTTTTATTTTCCGCAATTAATTTAGTTATTTTTTCCCCAAAGGATTGGTTTTGGGGGAAATCTGGTGAATCCCTAGCATTATGTAGTGTGTTTTCTTACTTTTCTCGTTTAGTCAGATCGAATGAGAAATATCGGGGTTATTTCCCCGAAAATTGTTTTTACACTATCAATAGTCTGCTGTGAAATTGTCTAACGGCAAAGTTAAACTGTAACACTTGACCCCCAAATTAAGACATGGACTTAAAACAAATGTCAAATCTATTCAACCTAAAATCTGTTACAAACATCGTTTGACCATGTCGGGCCTAGGCTGGAGAAGAAAGACATCCGTGCATTTCAGTTTCTGGAAGCTTCCGATAGACTTGCACCTTCTATGGATGGTGATACATTCACTGATCAGTATGTCTGCTGCAACTTATGATATCTGTCGAGATGACGAAACCGAAGCCTATCTGGCATGTCAGCCACCCTTGTTTGACGTCATCTGGTACCAGACCTTCAATCTGTCAGTGTTGCCAGTTAATGCAACTTGCGGGAAGCCGTCTTCAACCTACAGACAACTTGGAGATAGGGTGAGCTTTTATTACTGCCTTGTCAGAATTTATTTTGTTTTGGTTTAAGTAATATTTCTTTTATTTAAATAATTCACCTAGCGGGGAGTGGGTAGGGTCTGACTGGCCGTTAACACTCAGAGAAAAATTATGAAAATTTCCCGAGTATTGTTGGGCTGGTTAATAATGCAGCTCAAAGCAAGTAATAATCCCCCACCACCCCCCCCCTCCTCTCCCCCACCCCACCCTTTTTTCTCCCGATCTTCTTCCATTTAAACAGTCTTCTTCTCATTCTCGCAACTTTCTTTCCGTTTTCTATACTGTCTTTCGCTTTAATCAGGTATGTTTCGTTTTGAAACACAGGTTTTTTGTTTCCTGGTTTCTGTTTTTTATTTTTTTTTAGTATCCAGAAGCCATGAGTTTGTTAACCCTTAGGCTCGGTATTATGGATATTGCAACCCTTCAGCCTTGATTCTATGATAAAAACCGTAAATCTGGGAGAAATGTGGCTTTTCTGCCTACCCCCGGTCGTGAACCCGGACCACAAGGAGTTCGTCACCCGGTCACCGCGCAGTCCGGTTTAGCCAACTTGGCTAGCGAGCCGGGCCCTAGTTTCTATCAATGTTTGAACAGAACTTTTTTTACGGGATGCATCTATTTTGATCCAAGTTAAGGCAAAGTCAATGTTGTATTCTATGAAACCCTTTGTTTTTATGTACTGTCTGCCTTTCTTTCGTGAACTTTCTACTTTTAGAGCAGTGTAGGAAAGATGCGTGGCTCATGCAGCCACCTCGAGGTGTTGAGATTCAACATCATCAAGTGCTTTGCCGACTGGCGTGGGCGATCATGCTTCTCCACAATCCGCGATCCGTGTATCAGTTCCTGTGTTGACACTCCTCTATGCCATGACAAAAAGCTGTCAACAATCTTCTCGCGCTGTCTGTCTCTCTTTCCTCAGATCTTTCCAGTCGTCACAACGTGTTCCATTTTCCCTCTTCTCATAAAATAACGAAAAATGATCACTGTCTCTTTCTGATATACGTGACAAGTTGTCTCCGAGCACTCGCTTATTTCAAAACATCCGGTTGCTCTTCTTAGCTGTCCAAGGAATTCTAAGGATTCTTCTGTAAAACCACATCTCTGATATCTCAAGAATGGCGTATTTGTAATAAATAGTCTACAGTAATAATCAATAGTAAAGTGAATGAATGTTTGTTTTCAATGGAAAGTGAACGCGCCGATTACGGTCGTTACATGCAAGCCTCGCCCCGACTGTCCTGACGTTCTCTGGTACCAGTTTTGGATGCATCCATATGAGAAGCCAGGACAAAGCCTGGAAGTGGAGTCGAACCCATGACGATCATCATAGTAGGCTGTCTGTTGTGCTTCCTCGGCTTCTTTATTCAATCATTTAGTTTTGTAAATGACTTGCTGGGCATATTATTATTTGCGGTAATAGTTCATTTTAAGTTTTTTCTTTTACTTTTCATATAAACATCGTGCCCTGGGCTACATCTAAATACCTCTTACTACAGTTAACTACCATTGGCAACATCTAGCTAACTCTGACTGCATAAAACAAACTCTGACTACATCTAACTACCTCTGACTAGATCTGACTAACTTTGACTCCATCTATTTACCTCTGACTACATCTACCTAAATATGACTACATCTATTTACCTCTGATCATAGCTAACTACCTCTGCCTGTATCTAATTACCTCTGACTACATCTAACTACCTCTGACTACATCTATTTACCTCCCACCATATATCACTACCTATAAGTACATCTATTTGCATCTAACTATATCTTACAACATCTAGTTACCTCTGACTAAATCTAACTACCTCTGACCATATCTATTTACCTCAGACCACAACTACCTCTGACTACATCTATTCACCTCTGAATACATCGAACTACATCTGACACCATCTAACTACTCCTGGCTACATCTATTTACCTCTGACTACATCTAACTATATCTAACTACATCTATTTACCTCTGGCTATATCTAACTGCATCTGACTATACCTTTTTACCTCTGACTATATCTAACTAACTCTGACTGCATCTATTTACCTATGACCACATCTGACTACCTCTGATCACATCTATTTACCTCTTAACAGATCTAACTATCTCTGACTACACCTATTTACCTCTTACTACATCTACCTACATCTGCCGACATCTAGCTACCTCTGACTACATCTACTCGTAATTAACCCTAACCACATCTTACTAATATACCTCTACTAATTTGTAACCAGATTTAACGACAAACAATCGTCTTTTGCTAAACTTAATACTTCTACAGTCTTCTTCTTGTTCTTCGCGTTCACCAGCTGTACAGTCTGGCGGAAAGTTCTGGTTGCTCGCCCACTACTGAACTGCAGTCCTGCTCCAGAACCTGAGTGTTGCGTGTGCATCAGTTTTACACATCTCATTCTCTTGAATACAGACTGTTGGTTTCTTGCCTCCGACTTCAAAGGAAGCTCCCCAATTAGTCGACTCTTACGACATGCTTTTTGGTTAGGCAGTGGGTCTATTCTTGTTTTTCCTACAATGGGGCCCCGGAACCTACACGGGGGAACTTCTACAGTAATATCTGCCTGCTTCTAATTATATCTAACTACCCCTGTAACTATTTCTAATCCTGCTGTAACGACCTGTAACTAACTTTCCTAATGCCTCGATCCTTTAATTCAATTCCTCGTGTTGTGGTGATCCCCAACTATAAAAAAATTTTTGTTGCTACTTAATACTTCAGTGAATATGTGTTTTTCTATAGACCTTTGCGAACCTTATGAAAGGGTCATTCGGCCCACAAAAGGTTCGTGACCAACAGGTTGTGAACCGCTGCTTTAACTACTTTTAACTACATCTTACTACCTATAGCTAATTACTAGTTATAACGTAATGTGACTTGTAACCATCTATAATTATCTCTAATAAAGTAAGATTACTTCTGACCATCTATAATTACATCTGTCTACATGTAACATTCTTTAATTACGTGTAATTTCTCCAACAATATCGGATCATTTGTAACCTCACATAATTACCTCTGACTAAATTTTATAATCTGTAAATTACCTCTGACAACGTGTAGCCACCTATAATTACCTCTGACTACTGACTACTTTGATATTTCTAGCCACGTCTAACCACTTCTAACAACTCTCTAGACTAGCACAGTACAGACGTGCGATGCTTCATCTCCGAACCTTCAACATCCTCCAAGCTTCATGGTGGATGACAGCAGCTCCACCTGGTGGCAGAGCATCAACCAGCCTGTCAGCTCTAAAGGTAACCACTTGAATCCTCTAACAATAACTCCATATCCACCACTGGTCCGCAGATATTACCTAGCAGTCCGTCAACAATGTCCGCCCAACACGTAGCCACTACAGTTGGATCCACACGCAAAAAATCGTGGACGTTATTGCAATGCTTCGTCCCTCAGAAACAACGCTCCAGATAAATACATTATATTTTCTCAGTTCTAAGCTAAAGCAGGTGGCACGTTCGCTTTCAACTGTAATTTTTTTAACATTGTAAAATTATTAAATAAAATATTATCTGCACTGGCATGGTTTTCCTGGTCCCCGTGCACAACAGCGGTCAAAGGTCACAGCTCTAACTAATCGTCGTTCATTCATAGATATTCGTCTCGTATCCTGCAAAACAAAACACCCACCCGACCATGTCTGAATTGTCCCCGATACTCCACAGGGAGAAGACTTCAGGGCTGTACATATCATTCATCCGTACCTGGTGCATCGTATAAAGGCATAAACATTGTAGGATCAGTCAGCACGTTTCACACATTAACCCTTCTGGTTAGTTAATTAGTTGTTGCGTATCCTTTACAGGGCATTGTAGAACCAACCGTGGTGTTGTTGTTGTTGTTTTTTTTTTTTTTTTTGACTTTGTGCTTTTCTAGACAAATTTACGTCTAGTGGTTTGCCATTGCTGCTAGAGGGTCGGCTTCTCGATACCACTTTCGAAACCAACGCAAGGCACAAGGCCTGCACCTGGGATCGAACCCGTCACCCCGGCAATACGAGACTCCTTCGTATCGCCAAAACCACAGACTCTGACCACCCTTCCAGTAGTTGGTCTTTTGAAGGAATAATTTGAACTAAATAACTTGAACTAAGTAATTTAAAATACCAAACGTTATGCCATCGTTAGACTAAGTAATTTAAAATACCAAATGTTATGCCATCGTTAGACTAAGTAATTTAAAATACCAAATGTTATGCCATCGTTAGACTAAGTAATTTAAAATACTAAATGTTATGCCATCGTTAGAATAAGTAATTTAAAATACCAAACGTTATGCCATCGTTAGACTAAGTAATTTAAAATACCAAATGTTATGCCATCGTTAGACTAAGTAATTTAAAATACTAAACGTTATGCCATCGTTAGACTAAGTAATTTCAAATACCAAATGGTTTAAATAATTTTCACTTAAAAATTTGAAATACTAGATGGTATACCCACTTCTAACTAAATAATTTGAAATACGAGATGATATACATTCTTCAGACTAAATAATTTAAAGTACTAAATGGTGTTATATCTTTGGACGAAATACATTTTAAATTATAAAGTTTATTGGCCTCAATAATTTAAATTAATAAAGCGTCTAGGATCTTTGGCATGATGTTGATATATCAACCACCGAGTGCTAACTGGTCTACACAATTTAGGTCTAGCCCTATGTGCCCAATAAGCCTAAAGGTGTGAAAATTGTCCTTCAATTACTGACTTATTATATCATCTTTGGACTAAATAATTTGAAATAATAAGGGGTGTATAGGATCTTTGAAGTACAAAAATTTGAAAAACCAAATTACATAATGTCTTTGGACTAAATAATTTGACATGTCAAGTTTAAAACTTAAAGTCGAGAGGGTGGTTTTCACTGTAGGCCTCACGATTAGGTCCCTCTCGGTAGAAAAGCTTGACGCCTGACAGGAAAGTCGCACAAAGCATCAACTCCGTACTCCAGCTACGGTCACCGGCGATTCTCATCAGAGCGCAAGGCAAATGGTTCTCCCATTTAGCTACCGACTCCCGCATTTAAAATCTCAAATGACGTACTGGTTTTTGGACTAAATATTTTGAAATCTCAAATGATGTACTCGTTTTTGGACTAAATAGTTCACAATCTCAAATGACCTACTCGTTTTTGGACTAAATAGTTTAAAATCTCAAATGACCTACTGGTTTTTGGACAAAATAGTTCAAAATTTCAAATGACGTACTGGTTTTTGGACTAAATAGTTTAAAATCTCAAATGACGTACTGGTTTTTGGACTAAATAGTTTAAAATCTCAAATGACGTACTGGTTTTTGGACTAAATAGTTTAAAATCTCAAATGACCTACTGGTTTTTGGACTAAATAGTTTAAAATCTCAAATGACCTACTGGTTTTTGGACTAAATAATTGAAATCTCATGTGAAATACTTGTCTAATTAGTTAGTAATTTGACATTACAGAACAAATCCATTTGTGGGCCAAATAGATTACATGTCGTGTGGGTCAATGGACTAAAAAATTTGACCTGGCCAATATTTTAATGAAAGTTTAAATTCGAGACATTGACATAATTGCAAAGGGTTTAATCTTTAATGGCTTAGGATCACTTGGTAGAACGGCTAGAAGTCTGTCGAGAACGTCACACAAAGCAAGATCTCCGGAGCTCCAGTGACGATCACCAGGGATCCCTGCTAATATTTCACGTGTTATCTGTGCGACACAGTAGGTGAAAAGAAAGCACGACCGTAAGAGAGTGAGACAAGCAGAAAATTCCACCTCCTCCCCCCACCCCCACACCCCCCCCCACACCCTTCCCCATCCCCACTTTTTTTTTCTCTAAAATTATTTGAATCACATAATCGTACATGGCAACATGAAAACGTTTTGGTGTCACTGTTTCGTCTTTTCTCTTCCAGATCTGAAAATTAACATCACCTTGACATTCAACAAAACTTTTCTCATGGCTGGTGACATCATCATCACGTTCAACTCGGGCCGCCCAGAACAGATGGTTGTGGAAAAGTCCACGGACTATGGTCTCACATGGAAGCCTCTTCAGTACTACGCCAGAAACTGCGCAGTTTTCAACAACGAGCTCGTGCCCGGCGCAGCCGTGACCGTCGACAATCCCACAGCCGTTACGTGCACAAATCGGTGAGTAGTGATCATCATCATCAATTTCCACTTTTGTCATTAAGCGGCGTAGGGAGGGACAGTTTGTGATCCATTACTTGATGGATCATTAATCAGCAAGTCCTTTACAGAACGTCGCTCTCTTCACGACACGCCTGAAAGTATCCCTTTCCCTAGCCAGCCCTCCTGTGCTTTCAGTGCCAGTGCATCTTCAATGTCTTGTATCCATCTTCGCGGTGGTCGACCCCTGCTTAATCTTCCACAAACTGCACTCTCCACCACTGTCTTCTCCAAGCCACCATGACGTTTGAAGTGGCCAAAATATTTCAACTTTCGGGACAGGATGCTGTTTATGAGCCAGTTCTCTCTGATGGTCAACTCGTTTATAATGTCTATGTTTTTCCTTTTCCTGATCCTGATCTTGATGGATAGAGATGGGTATTGCCTTTTTATGTCGACGTAGAATGTCTCCAACGTCATCGATCCATCTACTCCTAGAGCGATCTCGTGCTGTCAAGTCAGATCTTTTCATGTGAAGAGCCTGTCTGTTTAGTTGTTGTGGCTACAGGCTAATGAGGTGACCAAACAATTTGATCTTCTATTTCTCAATTAACTCTCTGCATGGTCTTGTTCCCACAGTCTATCTGACAGTAATTTCTAACTTTATCTCTGATGGTTAAGTTGGTGGCTTTTCTCGGGCATCTCATTTCACATGTGATAATTCTACGTATGTTAGTCTTTGATGCTGTCCAAGTCAGGCACTGGTAGCACAGTGTTGGTATGAATATGCAGTTTATAATCTGTTTCTTGGCGCTTATACTTATATTTAAATGTATTAACGGTGTCAGTTGGTAAAAAAGAGTCTGTGTCCTAATAAGTAGACTCCCTGGCGTCATTTAAAAACTACACTTGTTTGGAAACTTCCTTATTATTTCAGTTTTTTGTTTCTTCCTTCTCAACATTCCGAGTACCTGAGGGTCACTGCTGCAATTATCATCCAACTTCAGTCACTGAAATCTCTCCCGTCGCTGATCCCAACTTTGTGTATGTCTGCTTGTAGATATCTTCACCATCTTCCCAGGTCGACCAAGCCTTAAGTGTCTACCGAGTTCAGTCCCGGGAAGTAAAGGCGGCCGGCGTGATGCCGACCACATCACCAATCTCGTGCTGATAAGTCTCTTAACAAAATATAGGTCTAGCCATATATGGCCTTTACGCCTAAAGGCATGGAAAAAGGTCCTTTAATCTATTAGCCCTCAAGATGCAAGTACCTAGAGGTAACTTTAATTATGAATTGCGATCAGCCTCATTCTCCATCCTCTGCTGTTCGCATCTTTGATAGTTAGTAAAAGACCATTTTCCACTCCTTTGGGTGGACTGGGCATTTAGGACTAGACTACGCCGGCCGCCTTAACTTCCCAGGACTTTACCTAGTACCCATTTAAGGCTGGGTCCAAATAGTATTTTTTTTTTAAGTTTAGATCCATCATGACACAAACCCACGACCTTCCTATGCGCTGGTGACCGTCAAGTCGCTATACCTCGGCGGCCCCAGCACCTTTGATGGGTCCAGTGATTTCCTGTAAGACTGTTTTCAAAGGGTTCTTATAAGGCTTCGTTTTTTTTTTTTTTTTAAGTTGTACTCATTATTCTTATTACTTATTTATTTATTTATTAGCTTGATACGTTCACAGACTGTCTACTACTCCAATATTGCCTTTTTGTGTAAACTGTATTGTTCTTTGCGGGTGTGTATGACAGTCTGACAGCTGTAGTATCCTTCTAGTTGGTTCACTCATTGCGTTAGCGCAGTTGATAGGACACTCGCTTTTAAATCCAACTGCGATTCGCTGCAGCCCACGGCCTGTGTTCGAAACTGGGCGATTCCCGGGGTTCATCCAGCCTCTAGGTAATGGGTACCAGAGTTAACACTCTGGGGTAAATGGAGGAATGTTGCTGTAGCTACGGAGTTGCGTGCGGACGGCGACACAGTCGGACAGTTTCCTATCAGCTGGCCGTACTAGTGGCAGAGCCCTTATGGTTTATAACCGTGTGCAATGACGCTGGTTCACATCTCTCCAAAAAAATTGTTTGATATCAAGGCCTGTATGTAATTTACTGTGGAATTATTTAATCCATAGACCGACATATGGTTTAGTATGTTGAATAAGGTATTTAATTAATAGTTCAGATTTAAGAAATTTAAGAAAACTATCAAAAAATTTATCAGTTGATCAAGAAGACGAGAGGTAAACGTTTGACGTTTTATCAGAAAACAAATAACACTGATACAGAATCAGCCAGTCTGCCTACCTGTTCGTTTCCCAAAACTATTTTCTACATCGGATAAGGATCCAAAGAAAGCTAACTACCGGGCATTTGTTAAGCGATGCTTGCCACTGTTCACATCGCATTCATTTCTTCACCTTTCTCAGCACTTTGTGAGTCTGTTACAGTCACAACATGTCTGTGTAGTTGTATGCAGATGGTAGTCTGGACAAGTAACTAACCCTGCAGACAGAGATACAGATGATCAAATTGTCTGGCAGGTTTGTAGAAGTGGTGACCAGGCCCCCTGCTGGACAGAAGGTGAGGTTTCAAGTGGAAGATCGCTTCTCTCTGTTCCTCGGTCCCAATGGAGTCAACTTTCAAGCTTTGTACACGGCCTTGGAGACTCAGTTACTGGACTTTCTCAAGTTTACAGGTAAGACATCGAGTCCAGTTAGTCAGTGGCTCATTTGTTTTTTTTTTTTTTTTTTTTTTTTTTGTTATTATTTTATTATTATTATTATTTTATTATTATTATTAGCAGTAGTAGTAGTAGTGGTGGTGGTGGTGGTAGTACTACTACTGCTACTAGTGTAATAATGGTAGTAGTAGTGGTGGTGGTGGTGTGGTGGTGGTTGTAGTAATAGTAGTGGTAGTGGTGGTAATGGTAGTAGTTTTTGTTACTGTTGCTATTGCAAATGAAATAGAAGTAGTAGTCGCTTAGTTGTTGTAGTAGTTGTTGTGTAGGTATTGTTACTGGCTTTTGTAGATGCAATAGACGCAGTAGGAGCAGCAGCAGTAGTATAGTAGTAGTTGTGGTAATGTTGTTCTTTCTTGTTGTAGCTATATTTGTAGTAGTAGCAGCAGCAGCAGTGGCAATACTAGTAGTAGTGATATTAGCAGCA
This sequence comes from Candidula unifasciata, assembly GCA_905116865.2. Lineage (NCBI taxonomy): Eukaryota > Metazoa > Mollusca > Gastropoda > Stylommatophora > Geomitridae > Candidula > Candidula unifasciata. The sequence goes on from CAJHNH020004569.1 coordinate 225,198, forward strand.
TCACTAGTAGTTATAATAGTAGTAACAGAGCTACTACTGCTGCTGCTACTAATACTAGTATTAGTGATGGTAGTGGTAGTGGTGGCCGTAGCGATGATGGTAGTAGGGACATGATAGCAGGAGTATCGGAAACAACCCTAAGCCATTCGCGAAATCAGTGTTGATGTCTACGTCACCGCCCGCCTAAGCACATTCATGGTTTAACATGTTTAGTCAGCTAACAAATAACATTTCATGTTTACCTCAGATCTGAGACTACGGCTGATCCAGCCAGCCACTGACGGCCGAGGAAACAACGACATGTACTATTACGGCATCGCAGACTTTCAAGTTTTTTCTTGGTGAGTCGTTTATCTGTCTACATATAGTGGTCGAGGATTGTGTCTGTGTAACCTGTGTAACGCCATTTGTCTCTGTGTCAAGAATAAGGACGTCTCCCAGTTAACTAGAGACGGCCGTATTCACACCCCTTTGGGAAAGTGTGAAAAGTTCGTGGGTACAAATAGATTATTTAAGCCTTAATTTAGTACCAGGTAAAGATCTAGCAACTAAAGGCGGCGAGTGTGATGCTGGCTACATCATCCACCTAGCTCCGATTGGTCTATAAAACATAGGTCTTACGCAATGGCCTTAAAACGCATGAAGGTGTGAAAAAGAATCATTTACTTTACTTTTACTCACATAATTGTGCCTATTTATTTGTCTGCAGGTGCGACTGCAACCTTCACGCCGCCTACTGTAACTACACAGATACGGGTATCGTTTGCGACTGCCAACACAACACAGTGGGCAAGGACTGTGAACTCTGTTTGCCGTTGTACAACGATAGACCCTGGCGACGAGGCAGCTATCTTCCTTTTGACTCTGGCACTGCCAATGAATGTGCCAGTGAGTGTGTGTGTGTGTGTGTGTGTGTGTGTGTGTGTGTGTGTGTTGTTTTTCTTCCCATGATCAGTTCCGGTGCACTGGTCTTTTGCCAGATGTACTGTATTTTCTAAGCCATTATGGAAGAGAATATGGTTTTTGATGTGAAACGCTGTAGAAAGCATCTCAGAATACCTTGGTCCAAGAAGAAAAAGAAATACTGACATTCTAAAAGACCTGATCATCACGGAAGATCATCACGGAAGATCATCACGGAAGATCATCACGGAAGATCATCACGGAAGATCATCACGGAAGATCATCATGGAAGATCATCACGGAAGATCATCACGGAAGATTGGCTAGTTAACAGCATCTTGTCTCGGGAACTGAAATATTATGGCTATATGAAACCCCACAGCAGGTTTTAAAACAATACTGACACAATGCATGCTACCAGAAAAGAGGGGCAGGGGTCGACCAGCAAGAAGATGGGCACACTATAAGTGACAGCTTGGCTAGGAGCGTTCACGAAGCTACAGATCTTGCAAGAGACAGAGCTTTTTTCAAGAAGATCGTGATGAGAGCGACGTTCTGCAAATCACCTGCCATATGTTGATTGTGTTTTGTATCCTCTACTAGTGCTCTACTTACTTTCTTGGGTGCCAATCAGTGACATATTATTTCAGAATGTGAGTGCAACGAGCACGCCCGTAGCTGCGCCTATAACGCCACCTACGGCCGAGGGACCTGCGAGGGTTGTCAGCACAACACTCGGGGTCATCACTGCCAGCTGTGTGTGGACACCTTCTACCCGAACATGTCTCTGCCGCTCAGTGATGTCAACATTTGTATAGGTAGGGTGATAATAGTCATTTATTTATGACTCCCATGTCTCTCTCTCTCTCTCTCTCTCTCTCTCACTCTCTCTCTCTCTCTCTACATATCTATCTATCTCTCTCTCTCTGTCTATCTATCTATCTATCTATCTATCTATCTATCTATCTATCTATCTATCTATCTATCTATCTATCTATCTATCTATCTATCTATCTATCTATCTATCTATCTATCTATCTATCTATCTATCTATCTATCTATCTCTCTCATTGCCTATCTGTCTCTCTCACTGGCTTCTTGTATCTCTTTCTTTCTCCCATGTCATATCTGTGTGTACATGTTGTGACTGTGTGTGTTTTGTTATGTGTGTATGTGTTGTCTGAATGTGTTCTATCTGTGATTGTGTTCATGCTTGTTTATTTTCTTTGTGTATCATCGATATGTGTGCCTCTGGATGTGTAAGGGTGGTGTGTGTATGTGTTCTTGAGTGTGTCTGCCATTTGTGAATACTGTATTTGTAAATGTATATTTGAAGGTATGCATTTATCATCCATGCCTTTGTATTTTTAATTTACATTTATACAATGAATTTTGACATATTAACAAAATGTGCTTGAAATATCAAATGCAACTGCCGTCTGAAAGACAAATGCTTGCAAGGGCCGAGTATAAGATGGGCCTACGTGCCCTGTTTGTAACCCTGTGGAAATAAAGTAAGTTCGGTCGTGTGTCTAAGAGAGAGAGAGAGAGAGAGAGAGAGAGAGAGAGAGAGAGAGAGAGAGAGAGAGAGAGAGAGAGAGAGAGAGAGAGAACAGATATGAAAATGAGATTTTTAAAAAAATACATAAGATGTCAGAAGAGAAGCGTAAGGAGAGAAAAAGAGCACAGAGGAGATTAACAGAAAAGATGCGAGAAGCGAAAAAAAGAGAAATGAGGCAAAAGAAGAATGCAGAAGAGAAAAGAGTAGAATAGAAGATGAGAGAGATGAGAAGATAAAGTGAGAAGAGATGAGAACGTTGGAGTAGGAGAAAGAAATGGCTAGAAGAGAAGAGTAAAGCAGAAGAGAAGAAGGAGGAGAGATGAGAAAGTAAGAGGTCACTAAGTGGTGACAAATCACAAGAAATGAATTCGTTAGATTCGTTGGACATCCAGAGTTGATGATGGGGATGGTTGGAGAGGGGAGTGGAGGAGAGAGTGAGAGAGAGAGAGAGAGAGAGAAAGAGAAAGAGAAAGAGAGACAGAGAGACAGAGAGAGAATATAAGCATGGTAGGACATTACAGACAGTTGATCCACCCCCCCCCCCCACCCTCACCCCCCATTCGCCCCAGCCCCTTTTTTCTAATTTTGTTTAGGCTTTATACTTTATAACCGTCGAAGGCCCCAGTATAACCACTGTTAAAGAGGGTTTCTGGGATTTGTACCTCGGGGGGTTCTTATCCAAATAGTGACACTTTGCACTTTGCATCACTAGGTGTTAATCAACCAACGGTTTTAGTGGGGAATCACTTCACTCACTCAACGACAGTAACCATTATATCCTTACCCGCACTGCAGACTCTTGCAATCGTTATGGGCCCCAATTATAACTTCCTTTTTAGGTGGAACACGGTGCCTTGGATTACCTTCATGATTTGCAATGCAGAAAAAGATTGTGTTTATCTCAGTGTGGTAAACCTTCCGGTAGTAGCGAGGAGTGGACAAACCATCGATCGATTGATTGTGGAGATAAATGTAGAAGTTGGGGAGAGGAAGAGAGGAGGAGCGCAGCAATGCCTCACCATCTGCAGGATCAGCAAGTTTACAAACTGTTCAGTATTGCAGCATTTTATTCTAGACTCGTGGATTTTCTGTCCAGGATGTGAAGGTGTGCGAGTAACGAGCATGCTGACAGACTAGCTGCTGCCAACCCTCAGGGCTGTGAGCTACAATATAATCAAGTGGATGTTGTGAAGGCTCTGTGGAAACAAAAAAACTGTGCAAAAGAATAGATAGGAAATCCATACACTAAAAGATTAATTTAACGGAGTGTAAGAAGATTTTTTTTTTTTAAATCAATGTGGAAACAAGCGGATTTTAATCAGGTTGCAGCTGGTACCAGCAGCATTTCGACTTTTCATTGGTTGCCGAAAAAAGGGGTGAAGCACGTTTGGGAATGTTTCCTAGTGCAGGGATGTCAATTCTTGATTCACACATTCATTTTTTCTAGACTGTGACTGCGACCCGCTTGGGGTGTTCAACAACAGTCGCAACGTGCGCTCAGGTGGACAATCCTCCAGTGCTCATCGGCCAGTGCCAGTGCAGAGCCCAGGTGAGTGGCCGCAGGTGTGATCAATGCATACCTGGATTCTATGGACTGAAAGACGGACCTTCACCTGGCAACTGTACAGGTAAGAATAACTGTTCATCAGCATAGTTACCTTTTTTTTTTCAACTCTTCCAAACCAACTTTATCAAAATCGTGTTCATAAAAAGGTGGGGGAATATTTGTAGATAAATTAATTAGAGTCGCCTAGCCATCTCAGATAAGGCCGTAAAATTGCAAGAACAAAAAAAAACTATGTGTGTGTGTGTGTGTGTGTGCGTGTGTGTTTTTTTATTTTTAAATTTATTTTTATTCAAAATGCTTCGACAGTTAGAATTAAATAACAGCTAAATACTACTACGTATATAACAACAGCAGCTACTGCTGCTGCTGTTGTTGCTATTACTCTGACTGCTGTTGTTGCTATTACTCTGACTGATGTTGCTGCTATTACTCTGACTGATGTTGCTGCTATTACTCTGACTGCTGTTGTTGCTATTACTCTGAGTGCTGTTGCTGCTATTACTCTGAGTGCTATTGTTGCTATTACTCTGACTGATGTTGCTGCTATCACTCTGAGTGCTGTTGCTGCTATTACTCTGAGTGCTATTGTTGCTATTACTCTGACTGATGTTGCTGCTATTACTCTGAGTGCTGTTGTTGCTATTACTCTGAGTGCTTTTGCTGCTATTACTCTGACTGATGTTGCTGCTATTACTCTGACTGATGTTGCTGCTATTACTCTGACTGCTGTTTCTGCTATTACTCTGAGTGCTGTTGTTGCTATTACTCTGAGTGCTATTGTTGCTATTACTCTGACTGCTGTTGTTGCTATTACTCTGACTGCTGTTGCTGCTATTACTCTGACTGATGTTGCTGCTATTACTCTGAGTGCTGTTGCTGCTATTACTCTGAGTGCTATTGTTGCTATTACTCTGACTGCTATTGTTGCTATTACTCTGACTGCTGTTGCTGCTATTACTCTGACTGATGTTGCTGCTATTACTCTGACTGCTGTTGCTGCTATTACTCTGGTGCTATTGCTGCTATTACTCTGACTGCTGTTGCTGCTATTACTCTGACTGCTGTTGCTGCTTTTACTCTGACTGCTGTTGCTGCTATTACTCTGACTGCTGTTGCTGCTATTACTCTGACTGCTGTTGCTGCTATTACTCTGACTGCTGTTGCTGCTATTACTCTGACTGATGTTGCTGCTATTACTCTGACTGCTGTTGCTGCTATTACTCTGAGTGCTGTTGCTGCTATTACTCTGAGTGCTATTGTTGCTATTACTCTGACTGCTATTGTTGCTATTACTCTGACTGCTGTTGCTGCTATTACTCTGACTGATGTTGCTGCTATTACTCTGACTGCTGTTGCTGCTATTACTCTGGTGCTATTGCTGCTATTACTCTGACTGCTGTTGCTGCTATTACTCTGACTGCTGTTGCTGCTATTACTCTGACTGCTGTTGCTGCTATTACTCTGAGTGCTATTGTTGCTATTACTCTGACTGCTGTTGCTGCTATTACTCTGACTGCTGTTGCTGCTATTACTCTGACTGCTGTTGCTGCTAATACTCTGACTGCTGTTGCTGCTATTACTCTGACTGCTGTTGCTGCTATTACTCTGACTGATGTTGCTGCTATTACTCTGACTGCTGTTGCTGCTATTACTCTGAGTGCTGTTGCTGCTATTACTCTGAGTGCTATTGTTGCTATTACTCTGACTGCTATTGTTGCTATTACTCTGACTGCTGTTGCTGCTATTACTCTGACTGATGTTGCTGCTATTTTTCTGACTGCTGTTGCTGCTATTACTCTGGTGCTATTGCTGCTATTACTCTGACTGCTGTTGCTGCTATTACTCTGACTGCTGTTGCTGCTATTACTCTGACTGCTGTTGCTGCTATTACTCTGAGTGCTATTGTTGCTATTACTCTGACTGCTGTTGCTGCTATTACTCTGACTGCTGTTGCTGCTATTACTCTGAGTGCTATTGTTGCTATTACTCTGACTGATGTTGCTGCTATTAATCTGAGTGCTATTGCTGCTATTACTCTGACTGCTGTTGCTGCTATTATTCTGACTGCTGTTGCTGCTATTACTCTGAGTGCTATTGCTGCTAGTACTCTGACTGCTGCTGCTACTAATTCTACTACTGCACATTACTCGTTTGATATATTATTATTAGTATTCGTTTTATTGTTGCTTCTGTTATTGTTAGTTCTGCTGAAATTGTTTATATTGTTGTTGTTGTTGCTACTTTTGCTTTTGCTGTTCGTGTTGCTGATGACACTACTTCTACTCCTTTTGTGTCTATTTCTGATACTGGTGATTTTTATTTTTTCTATCCCTACTACTGCCTTTGCTACTATTTGTATGCTGCCGTTGCGGGTGCTACTACTATTATTGTCAAGCTTCTATAACCCGGCTTGTTACTTGCTGCAAACACAATTTTGGCAATAACAAAATGGTACCGCCCGTTGTTGTTGTTGGTGTTGTTGTTGTTTTCTTGTGGTAGGCAGCGATAAGCAGTAAGTAAAGAAGCCTTTTCCACGCCATTAGACGCACTGCATGTACAGTGCTGCTAGATCTATATTTTAGTGATCAACTGGCACTCGACTGGTGATGTAGCCAACATCACGCCGGCAACCTTTACTTCCTAGCATTTTACCTGGTATCCATCGCAGGCTAAGTCGACCCGGGAGCCAAAGCCGTTTAAAAAAACCTTGACTCAGTGGGGATTTGAACCTACAACTATCAAACCGTGAACGAGCATACAACCGCTACACCACGGCGGATTCCAAGTACAGTCAAGGTACCTATTTTATGAATATGTTTTGTTCCTAGTGCTGCTCTAAGAGACACTGTGTGGTAAACACTCGTAGTTGGAGACACTCTGTGGTAAACACTCGTAGGTGGAGACACTCTGTGGTAAACACTCGTAATTGGAGACACTCTGTGGTAAACACTCGTAGTTGGAGACACTCTGTGGTAAACACTCGTAGTTGGAGACACTGTGTGGTAAACACTCGTAGGTGGAGACACTCTGTGGTAAACATTCGTAGGTGGAGACACTCTAGGGTAAACACTCGTAGGTGGAGACACTCTGTGGTAAACACTCGTAGTTGGAGACACTGTGTGGTAAACACTCGTAGGTGGAGACACTCTGTGGTAAACACTCGTAGTTGGAGACACTGTGTGGTAAACACTCGTAGTTGGAGACACTGTGTGGTAAACGCTCGTAGGTGGAGACACTCTGTGGTAAACACTCCTAGGTGGAGACACTGTGTGGTAAACACTCGTAGGTGGAGACACTCTGTGGTAAACACTCGTAGTTGGAGACACTGTGTGGTAAACACTCGTAGTTGGAGACACTGTGTGGTAAACGCTCGTAGGTGGAGACACTCTGTGGTAAACACTCGTAGGTGGAGACACTATGTGCTAAACACCAGTACTTGGCTTGTTTTCTCCATGAACATCCTTCAGAAAATCGCTACAGGTAGTCTACGCTCTGAACGGGTAGAAAGCATTCAAAAGTCACAGTTAACCTCCATCATCTGGATCGACACGCCTCGGCACTCAGGGGTAAATGTCAATAAAGAGCTGACCAACTGGCAGGTAATGGGCTAATGCAAACGGGAAGATACATGGACAGAGCTGATATCACCAACGCTGTACTGACTAGGTTAGGGGGAGGGTAATGTTGAATCTCTGACGCTACCACGATTGCGTGACCGATGAGTTAAGCTAGGTAAAGCATGTCACTGCCGTCTTTGAGGTAAAGACAGGAGATAATATAACCAGCTTCTTATGTGAACAGGAAGTAGAGGTACCTTGAAGTGGCTGCTGCATCGGAGGACTGAGCATGCATGGTGGTGCCCATGGAGCAATGACGTCGACTGTGATAACATAACATGATATAGCCTTGTTTTCTAGAGGGAACAACAAGCCTGTTTGGCCCTACACTCTAAGAATCAAGTAAAAGAACTCAAAAAAATTGTTTTTACAAAAGTGTTTAACATCAGTATTATATGACTTCAGCTTGTAACTGTAGCGCCGATGGGACAGTGGGACAAAGCAACGTGTGCCAGCAAAGCGGAGGCCAATGCCCCTGCAAGCCAAACATTATAGGCAGAGTGTGTGACACCTGTGCCGATGGTTACTTCTCATTCCCAACTGGCAGACCAGATCGGGTACGTTGCATTTTTTTTTACAATCTTTGTTTGGGTTTTCTTCTTTTTCTTCTTCTTCTTCTTCTCCTCCTTCTCCTTCTTGCTCTTCTTCTTTTTCTTCTTCTTCTGCTTCTTCTTCTTCTTCTCCTCCTTCTTGCTCTTTTTCTTTTTCGCGGATACCGGCTGTAACCACCGGCAGTTTGTTGTTCGTCCACCTCTGAAGCTAATAATCAGGAAATCAACTTCTTTGCATAGTTATCCACATCTGTCCGGACGGCGAGGAACCAACAATAAGTCAGGTCTGTGGTATAGATGTGGAACGAGACAAAAGTCCAGAAGTGGGTAAACAACCAGAACTTTCCCCCCGGAGATGAACGCAATAAATAAGATAAAGAATATTGCAGTTTTATCCCATTCGTCTCGGTGTAGATCACGAGCTTCGTAGCTTCAACGACAACCATCATGGAAATTGAAAACAACTTGACCGAACGATGCAGTATGTTGAACACAAAAACGCGGACCTTGATAGCGTTAGGCAAATGGGTTATCCACTCACCCACGGATACCCCTAGTTGAGAAATTAGGACGGTGGATCTCTGGCCATTAATAACGTGCCACTTGTTCGTTTAAGACACTTCATTTATTGTCTAGCGTTTACTTAAATCTAAGCCATCTTAGGTTTTTGATTTCTTTCGTGAAGATAACTCCCTTTCATCGTTCCTCTTGTACCTGCAGGATTGCCTGCCTTGTGACTGCGACAGAGGCGGCTCCTTAGATCCCAACTGTAACAAGACAACCGGGCAATGCTCCTGCAAAGTTAACATCACAGGTGTTAAATGTAACCAGGTTATTGCAGGTAAGTTTTAACTCTTGTTGGCCCCCCCCCCCTTTTTGTGTGTTACCCGTGTGTCTTGCTAAGAGTTCTTATCTGCATCGGACAGCAGGTTACACACTTGGCTGGTCTAACCTCTAATACTAATATATACTAATTTTAACCTGTTGGAGGTTGATATTTTTAAATCTTATGATGGTGTGGTTAACCTTTAGGTAGAAACCCAGAGAGACAAACTGATAGATCCATCATTCGATCTTAATTGGAAAGGATTTATGCTATGTATGCATGGAATATCCCCAACATTTGAGATATCTTTGGAGCTGGCATTTAGTGGAGATGAGAACTGGTCTCATGTCAGAAAGTTTGAGAGGTTTAACATTACTTTTTAGTTGACCATGCTCTAATTACAATTTTTAATGTAAGGCTGTTTGCAGTCCTAATGTATATCTCTAGTCTTAAGTTACCTGTAGTAAAATGAAAATATTGAATGTATAGGTGTCTATGTTTTAATGTAAATCTTTAATGTAATGATTGTTGCAGTCTAATGTAAATCTATAATGTAGATTTTTTTCAGTCTGAACCGAATTTCTGAATATATATATATATATATATATATATATATATATATATATATATATATATAGAGAGAGAGAGAGAGAGAGAGAGAGAGAGAGAGAGAGAGAAAGAGAGAGAGAGAGATCAAATGTAAAGTTGTGGGTAGTATAATGGAAACATCATATGTAAAGTTATCTGTAATATAATGTAAAGAACTATTGTAAAGTTCTTTGAGGTATAATTTAAAGATAAAATGTAAAATTGTCCTATTGTAAAATTGTTCAGCATAATTTGAAAAGTAGTCTGAATGTAAATCTCTAAATGTAAGGTTGACTGCCACGAAATAGAAATCCCTAATGTAAGGTTTTCATAAGTCTAATATTAATTTATCTTACGTTGTCTTCAATCTAATGGTGATGAATTGATACACGACAAGCCATATTTGGTCAGGATCCTCTGGGAACAAGCAATGGAATCAGTAGAGAAACAAGATTATTATGGCCTGGAGAGAATGAGGCACCTGGGTGTAACCAGAAGGTCTGACCGGCTCACTACACTCACTCAGAGGAAAGGCAAGACGGACATATAACCAGATTACGACTGGTACCATCAGTATTAGAACTCTGCGCTGGCTGCTAAAGATGAGGATGGAGCAAGCATGGTAATGTCCTGAATTATGTGTTGTAAATTGTTGACTCAACTCAACTCAGCCTAATGTTACTATCTAATGTGATGTTACTTGCAGCCTAATATAAATCTTTAGTATAAATCTCTAACATAGTAAATTCTAATTCAAGGCTTTCAACAGTCTGAAGTAAATCTTTAATCTAAAGTTGTTTGCAGAATAATGTAAATTGTTACTTTAATGGTACTATAACGTAACATTTTACAATGTTTTAAAAGTAACGAAGCTTATTTCCTAATTTTGCAGGCAACTTTGTTCCTGCGATTGACATGTTGGCTTTTGAGCCCAAATCTGGTGGATGTGAGGTGACCAGTGATCTTACACACCTCAGAACCCTTTCGATGGGCAAGGGTTTGCAGTGTGTAATGTCAGCTCCGTGAATGTTTCCATGGCACTAGAGACAATCACCGGTGGAATGATCCAGAAGGATGTACAGTGGTCAGTTTAAGTTTCATTTCTTAAAGTGCATAATTGTAGCACCAATCATTATATCTGTCGATAACCTTCTGTCTCATGTGCTCAAACCATTTTTGATTAAGATTAATATGGCCTGGAGAGAATGAGGCACCTGGCTGTAACCAGGGAGTCTGGCTGGCTGTATACACTCAGGGGAAAGGCAAGACGGACACATAACCTAATTTCGATCGGTACCATTAGTACTGGAACTGCGCTGGCTGCTGAAGATGAGGTCGGAGCACGCATGGGAATGCCCCAATTGCTGTGATGTCAATTCTTGACTCATCTCTACTCAGTTCAACTGTTTATGCCTTTGCACATCAGACATATATTTTTATGGAGCAGTAGGCACTCAGTGAGGCCAACATTATGCTGTTGAACCAATGTACACACACTAACATGTCGTGTGTTTTTTCACACACTAACATATTGTGTTCTTGCGAGTTCACATTCATCAGTTCTCGCTGTGCCTACTGGCACATGAGGCTTCAGAGAGGACTTTCCATGCTTTCCTGTCCTGTGCAATCTTCAATGCGAGTTCACTTTAAGGAGGTAATTTTTAGATAACAGTTGGTCATCAATTATTTATTTAAAATTCCACTGTACATAAATGCACAGATTACCAACAGTGGTTTTCAGAAAAACCTATGAAATATGAACTGAATACTTTGCTTAACTCTTTGAGTACTGAACAATTAACTATATGTTTCTTTTGGGGACACTAAACATCTTTTTCTTTTTTGGCTGGTGTCCATAAAAGGGCAGTTGGCGCATTTCGTTGTGGTTTACAGCTAGGCTGTAACATCTGCAACTTTCGACTCAACACATCCAATTTACTGCAAGTCCCTAATGAATCTTCTTTTACGATGTGCTTGTTGAGAGGCAATGGGCCCACTCTTTCTGCTCAAACTGGTGTCCCTGAAACCACATGGGAAACTCTGAAAATAATACACTGCTCTTGCTTCTGTCTGTCACTGTTATTTGTTACATTAACCCTTATTATCTGAATCGTTAGTGTTTCGTGTTTATCATCACAGACCTAAACATTAAAAACCTTTAGGTTTAACTCCTTAGGACAGAACACATTTAACTTTTTGAGTCTGAAGGAACGCGTCATACGTTCATAGATTCCTACCTAGAGGCCCAATGAACGCATGATGCGCCGATTTTACGTCTCTCTTGACTACCCCTTGGGCCTGTGATGCTAAATCCCCTGGGACTCAAAGAGTTAAATGTAAACTGACTGAGGCAGAAAGAGTTAATCTCAACTTAGAGAAAGTAATATACTGAAGCCATTCTAAATGGAACATGGTAAATTTGGGTCAGTTGTTTTTAAACTATTTTATCTACAGTCCAAGGACGAAAATGATGATTATAGTAAATAGCAAAGAAACCTTTTTCCATGCCTTTCTAGGCGTATAGGGCATATAGGGCTAGACCTATATTTGATAGACTAATTGGCACAAGATGGGTGATGTGGTCAGCATCACGCCGGCTGCCTTTACTTCCCGGTACCCATTCAAGGCTGGGTCAACATGGAAGCCAAGGTCATTTTCAAAAAAGATCGGCTCCGCCAGGGAGCGAACCCGCGACTTTCAGAGCGTCTAGCCGCTCCGCCACGGCGACTCCTTGAAATGCTGACTATGTTGTAACTAAATGTAACATTATTCTCCCTTTGAACAACTAGGCCATACATTCCAGCAGTTCGTTATTCTACAAATAAGTCAGACATCGCAGGTACTCTCCACCTACAAGTTACAGGCAACACGCAGACAGAAGCATCCCAACTGGCAGAAAGACTTGGTCCTCATATCAGCCCAGCCTGTGCCGTTGCTATTGGTTCAAGCTATCATGTACCTTTGGCCTTCCCTCCAGGTGAGATAACTCCAACCTTGGTCTGCATTTAGAGTTGAAATTTGCTGTGTTGTTGTTGTTGTGTGTGTGTGTGTATTTTGTGGGGGGGGGGGGGGGGGGGTTGTGAAAATTGCTCTCAAAAGCTGGCAAAGCTCGGTCTACCCTAGTCTACCCTGATCAAATCACCATTCTATGACCAGATGTTCCCTACATAAATCATCAGTCTATTTCTATGTGCTCTCCACATAATCAAATCACCACACTCTGGACATGTAATCTACTGCACAATGAAATCATAACTCTGATTACAGCTATTCCCTACATAAACAAATCACTATTCCCTGGACGAACTATTCCTTAAATAATCATATTACTAAACCTGTGTCCAACTATTCCCTACATAATAAAATTACTATTCCCTGGACGAGAAATTCCTTAAAAAATCGTAATACCAAACCTGTGTCCAACTATTCCCTACATAATAAAATTACTATTCCCTCGACGAGCTATTCTTCAAATAATCAGATCACTAAACGTGTGTCCAACTATTCCCTACATAATTAAATTACTATTCTCTGGACCAGTTATTTCTTACATAATCATTTCACCAAACTTGTGTCCAACTATTCCCTACATAATTAAATTACTATTCTCTGGACCAGTTATTTCTTACATAATCATTTCACCAAACTTGTGTCCAACTATTCCCTACATAATTAAATTACTATTCTCTGGACCAGTTATTTCTTACATAATCATTTCACCAAACTTGTGTCCAACTATTCCCTACATAATTAAATTACTATTCTCTGGACCAGTTATTTCTTACATAATCATTTCACCAAACTTGTGTCCAACTATTCCCTACATAATTTAATTACTATTCTCTGGACCAGTTATTTCTTACATAATCATTTCACAAACTTGTGTCCAACTATTCCCTACATAATTAAATTACTATTCTCTGGACCAGTTATTTCTTACATAATCATTTCACCAAACTTGTGTCCAACTATTCCCTACATAATTAAAATTACTATTCTCTGGACCAGTTATTTCTTACATAATCATTTCACCAAACTTGTGTCCAACTATTCCCTACATAATAAATTACTATTCTCTGGACCAGTTATTCTTACATAATCATTTCACCAAACTTGTGTCCAACTATTCCCTACATAATTAAATTACTATTCTCTGGACCAGTTATTTCTTACATAATCATTTCACCAAACTTGTGTCCAACTATTCCCTACATATTTAAATTACTATTCTCTGGACCAGTTATTTCTTACATAATCATTTCACCAAACTTGTGTCCAACTATTCCCTACATAATTAAATTACTATTCTCTGGACCAGTTATTTCTTACATAATCATTTCACCAAACTTGTGTCCAACTATTCCCTACATAATTAAATTACTATTCTCTGGACCAGTTATTTCTTACATAATCATTTCACCAAACTTGTGTCCAACTATTCCCTACATAATTAAATCACCATCTGTTGACATTGTCCCTGTTGTCAAATCACCTTACTCTTAGAGCTTTTACATATATGATTGGGAAATGTTTCCGTCATTTTTGATGGGAAGTCATGCTAGACAAATTCTACTCATTTGTTCAAGTTAACTTAGAAAATCTGGTCCTATTTGTTCAAACTGTCATTGACAGATGGGATTCGTTTGTTCAGTGTTAACCTGGGTGAGTTGGAACTATTTGTTCAAATTAATTTGGATACCTAAATTTTATTTTTTGTAACAAATGTAGACAAACCAGTTTAATTTTTTTTTTTTTTTTTTCTCAACAAACTAGACTTTTATTTTCATTTTTTTAAGTTAACCTAGACAAACTGGATTTATTGTTTGTGGTAACATCGGTAAGGAAGTTGTGGTTGTGCAGTTCTTAGCATTTATACATCCCAGCTCAGTGGCTATTTATTCAAAGCCTAAATGAGACATATTTTTAAAATTGGTGTGGGTTTCCAGGTAGCCGAGCCAGAAATTGATACAAGGAAATGTCCAGGTAGTAAAGACGGCTGGCAGGACACTGACCACATCATTGGTTAAATGTTGTTTGGTCTAGAAAGATGTATGGCTAACAACAGAAACACACTATTTCTAGAAATAACAGTTCTTTTTCCTTTCAAGTAGGAGTGCGTCTGCCTGAGAGGCAAGAAACCAACAGTTTATACACAATAAGCAAGATCTGTAAAATGTGTGTTGCACACAACATTTAAGTCCCAGAACGCGACCAAATTCCTGAAGTGGACAAACAGCCAAGACTTTTTGCCAGAGTTTGCAGCAAGTGAACCTTAGGAGAAAGATGATAATAGTTTATTTTTGTCCATCTTTACCGAATGATACAACTGTTGGAAGATGTAGGCCGACAAGCAACTGTTGCCCTTGTGGCCTCGTTTTGAAATATAACGCCTTGTTATTTCGTATGCTAAAATAAGGTCATTCTGAGCATTCACCATTACTGCGTATGTCACTGCAGTTTTTAATGCTCTCTCCGTTTTAACCTTAGAACCAGGCAATGACTTTAATCCTATAACAGCATTTGTTCATGTTTTCTAAATTTGTCTGATTCCTAAACATTCTTCTTCTTTTGGCAGGTCTGTCAACAGCCAGCGTGTCAGGGCTTAACAATGTCACTCTTGACATTCGATGTCAGTATAGCATGACATTAGAATTGTATCACTATATTTTTGTGAATACAAGTGGAAATGCCACAACGAATGGGACAGCCAATGAGAATAATGTAACAAACTCAACAGGTGTAACAGCTAATGGGAATAGTACCACAAATTTAACAGCTAATGGAAATACTACAACAAATGTAACAGCCAATGGAAATACTACAACAAATGTAACAGCTAATGGGAATAGTACCACAAATGTAACAGCCAATAGAGATGCTGCAACAAATGTAACAGCCAATGGAATGTCAGTTAGGAAGAGACGAGATGTAGTCTTAGATTCAGGTAAGACAGCAACTAATAATTTAATATTATAACATTTTTTATAAGTGCTGTGAAAGTACCACAAATATAACCACCAATAGTGATGCTACAACCAATGGAAAGTGAAACAGGAAGTAGTGAGGGTTATATCTAGAGAAGATAACTCTTAACTTCTTGTTTTTAACATCCCTTTTATGTAACATTGGTGATCGCCATTTTCTATTTGCTGCTCTGGTTAGGCCCAGGTATCTCCATAGTGCCTGCATCAGAACCTCAAGGACGGGGCCCAGGATCAAATCACCAACTTTCAGAGTATCTGGCACGACAGCTGAGCCAGTTTGTCATGGAGAGGCCTCTCAGACAGATACCTCTAAGATACATACCTCTGAGAAAGATACCTCTGAGATAGATACCCCTGAGATAAATTCCAATGAGATAGATACCCCTGAGATAAATACACCTGAGATAAATACCCCTGAGATAAATACCAATGATATAAATACCCATGAGATAGATACCCGTGAGAGAAATACCCCTTGGATAAATTCCTCTGAGATAAATACCCCTGGGATAAATACCCCTGGGATAAATACCCCTGAGATAAATACCCCTGAGATAAATACCCCTGAGATAAATACCCCTGAGATAAATACCCCTGAGATAAATACCCCTGAGATATATACCTCAGATAAATACCCCTGAGATAAATACCAATGAAATAAATACCCCTGAGATAGATACCCCTGAGATAAATATCCCTGAGATAGATACCCCTGAGATAAATACCCCTGAGATAAATACCTCTGAGATAGATACCCCTGAGATAAATACCCCTGAGATAAATACCCCTGAGATAAATACCCCTGAGATAAATACCCCTGAGATAAATACCCCTGAGATAAATACCCCTTGGATAAATACCCCTGAGATAAATACCTCTGAGATAAATACCCCTGAGATAAATACCACTAAGATAAATACCCCTGAGATAAATACCCCTGAGATAAATACCTCTGAGATAAATACCCCTGAGATAAATACCCCTGAGATAAATACCCCTGAGATAAATACCCCTGAGATAAATACCTCTGAGATAAATACCCCTGAGATAAATACCCCTGAGATAAATACTCCTGAGATATATACTCCTGAGATATATACTCCCGAGATAAATACTCCTGAGATATATACCTCTGAGACAGATACCATTGAGATAAATACCCCTGAGACACTCTGAAACATATTCTTTTGAGATTTATATACTCACTCACACACACACACACATACACACACACACACACACACACATTTACACCCATACGTACTCCATACATAACCATGTGTATACATTCATACATAATACCCATTTATGCATATGCACACATACATATACACGTTCGTGGATACGCACACAGTCATAAATAAACAATCATAAACACTAAATGTACACATACACACATACTCTTACATATACATACATACACAGACACATGTAAAGAAAATTATGCAAATAAATGAGAAAGCACTTATGATCTTCAGGAGTCACTGATATTTGCACGAATGACCTGTATTTTCAGGTTCCTCTATTATCATTGATTCCGTGGTTTTACTGCCTGGACTGTCCAGCCCTGACGGATCTGTTGCATTCCAAAGATACGCCAAATCCGGTAAGTGACGCTGTCTTAACAGCTAGAGTTACTCACTTCTTATTTAAACAGCAAGTCTTTTCTTGGATTACTGCAACTTTTGTGACTTACGCATTGCGAACACACATTGCTTTTCTGAAATACTTGTAAATAGTTTTATTCTAGCGGCAAGCAATTTGTGAGCAGACCGCTTTGTGTGACTTGTATAGATTGTTGCTATTCAGAAGCAATGACAAACTACCGAACGTAAAAATTGTCTAGTAAATTAAATCAAATAGTTTTTAAAATGCCGCAGCTGGTTCTGCAATGTCCTGTAGAGCAGTGTTCTTCAAATCATGGGCGGCAGCCCACCTGTGGTCAATGGGATGGTCAAGGTGAGCTGCCAAAACATTCTGCCTAATTATGTAACGAAATAGGGTAGGTAGTTTTCCTTTTCTCGGTATTGCAGTCTGTGTGATGAATACCTCAAGGATGAGACTCAAATAAGCACAAGTGATAGTCAACATAATAAGCCAGTATTTCAAGAAGTTCGTTAAAAACTTTGATAATAATTTCCCTGGCAATGAAGATCGGAAAAAAATCATCCGCATTTGATTCTCATGAGTGAAAAAAGCTGATCAAGTGGTATTCTGATGACAGGTTTGGGTCCAGACATAGAAGTATCAACAGTGCATGTTAATTTGTTTATCACACCACTCCTTGGCCTCAGTGGTTCCCCAGTTTACTTCTCTGTGAACATTTTCTTTTTATTTTGATGTTGAATAGACATTACATTTTACAATGAGTCTGTGAACAATGGCAAGAGCCGATAAATCACTTGTTGGTTTTCTGGCCTTTGTCAATGTTGGCACAAATGAAAAGTTCAGTAAAGTCTGAAAGATGAGACAATCAATTTTTGTCTTGTATTTCAGAAAACCAAACAGAGATGCAGCAGAGTTATCTGTCATGTTTACAGCAGGTGGCAGCACTGTCTAGCCGTCAGAAAGCTCTAGAACAATCACCATGCAAAGATCTTTTCTTTTCTTTGCAAGCAGAACCTTATGGTGGTGCCAGGGGTAAGACTGCTTTGTTGTTGTCAACACCGTTGTAATTCTTTTTGTCTTTGCTTGGATGAATCGAGTAAAGGTTTCTTCACATGCCAGTGGCACATTGGGCATACGAGGTTAGGCTTTTATCGGCCCTCAATGAGTGATGTAGTTAACATCCTGTCGGTCGCCTTTACTTCCAGGGACTTTACCTGGTACTCACTGAAGGCTGGATCACCCTTGAAGCCAAAGTCTTGATTTGAAAATCAAAATAACTACCCATGTATATTGGAACCCATGCCTTTAAATCCGCAGGCATCTAGCCGCTACAACATGGGTGTCTTCCTTTTTCGTATCTTACTTAATATTATTAACTATCTGACATTATCTCACTTAACCGTACATCGTATTACTGGGTATATTTATCATCAACATCTATTCTATACCATTTTATTGTATCTCACTTTATTGAACATCTCACTAACCAGGTGTCATTTATCTTTGTCAACGTTACACACACACACACACGCACGCACACACACGCGCTGGGTGGGAGATTTCCTGTAGGCTCCCATTCATGTCGTAGCCATTCCCAGTGGCTGTCATATGTTCTAGGGGTGTTAGCAAATGCATTCTTTCCCCTTTACCCTCCATACACACCGTAGGGAAAACCGGCTCCTGTTGGTTTGAAGTCCCAGCACACAAGTGCGCCGCTTCCTTTAGTGGCAGGCGACATTGAGCGACTCGTTTTCTCTATGTGTGTGCCTGAGCCAGTGTTCAACTAGTTTTCATGTTTCTGCATCTGGCTGAATGCAAGATGCTGTGTTGCTGCAGAAAAGCAACGCTACTCTGCTTGTCACTCGCTAATGCTGACAGTTAAAGGAAATTTATTTTGAAGTTCAAGTCACCCCATTGATAAACGAACGAACGAACGAACAAAATTTTTTTTTAAAGGGTTACAAATTGGGCACGCAGGCCCGTCTGACATTCGGCCCTTCTAAGAACTCATTTTTCTAAATACCAATGCCTGTTATCAATATTGCATGTTATGGATGTAATAAAGAGACATAAATTTTAGAATAATGCATACACATATTATGTGTACACAATCGTACACACCCACACACACTTATACATACTCATACATGCACACTCATATACATACATACGTAATACATACACACACGCATCTACATACATACAAAAACATAAAACACATACACATACATAGACATAAATGCACAAACAGAAAACACACACACATACATTTATGGATATACATGCACACACACATTCCATACATACACACCTATACATGCATCTGTGCATACTCACATATACAATCACATGTACAGACACCAACATATGCCCACAACCACACATTTACACTCACATGAATACATACACCAACATACATGCATGCATGCATACATACATACACACACATGTAATCATACACACATTTACACATACACTCACATCTTTACACACATACATACATACCTAAAGACACACACATACACCCATATACTTACACAGCTAAATATGCATACATACATCCATCAACATGCATACATACACACATAGATGCATACTTACATGCCCACACACATTACATACATACACACACATGCATATTTTATACACACATGCATACCTGCATACATACATACTTGCATACATTATATACTCACAATCACACATACACTCATATACTATCACACATACTTACAACACACATACATAAATATACACACATACTTACAAACCTAAATATACTTTCATATATCTACATACATACACACACTAACACACTATCACACACACACACACATGCATACTTGCATGCAGTGATAGTGGTGACAAGCCAGCGTACAACATGGAACACAGAATGCTTACAGCGTTGAAAATAACACTACATGACACCCCTAGAACATAGGACAGCCCATGGGAACGGCCACAGAATGACTGGTAGCTGACACGAAATCTTGCTAAAGGGTAGGTATGGTAATGTTTGTAGTCTGGACCAATTGCTCAAACAACAAAGTCACCATGGAACAGATCCTGTTCTCAGTCCAGCTGTGGACAAAAATCACTGTATAAAAACTGACTCTGTGTAATTTTAAAACCAAAAAATTTTGGCCAACAAACAACTATCTTTCTTGCAACTGCATTGCCACAGCTCCCAGTATTGTGTGAGCCAGTGTTTCCCAAGCCTTTCTTGGTCGCGGGGGCTTTTTTTTCAATTAACAATTTTCAATGGCGCCCTAACCTAAGTAAAAGTTTGACTATTCGTGTTTTGGTTAAATTAGGTATGAAGCTTTTACGAAATTTCGCGGCGCCCTGTGAAGAGGTCGCGACTCCACAGGGCGCCACGTCATACAGTATGGGAATCACTGTTGTAAGCCATACGAGGAAATGCTCTGTCATCTGTACTGAAATGCTGCTAAGATTTTCTCACTTATAATACATTAATTGTTTAAACTTAAGTATTATTTGCTAGTGTGTGGATGTGAATGCTGGACTTAACATCCAATACAGCTTTATCTAATATTTGGCCCATGCCCACCACCGCTTTTTTTCTGGCTAGTATTCATTTCCTGTATTCACACATGTGTTGGAGTTTCAACTAGGCAGATAGACATGGGGATTTTTCTCAAACACACATCAATTAAGTAATGTTTGGGTATTCTTTTTTGTAATTGTGGCCTTTTACATCAGAGAATTCTTGTCAGATGGCCAATGTTATCTATTGCTTTTCAATGAAATTTATGACTAGTGTCATTCATTGTCTTCTCGTGTCTTTATTTTTACTTTAATCCCTTCGTGTTACTCCGGCAGCTGTTCTACGGCTTCTCATCTCCTCTTTTTTTTATGAATTTGCACGCATTAGTTGTAAGTAAGAATAAGCAGTCAATACTATTAGCATAAAGTTGACCCTTGAAAACAATTTTTAAAAGGGTTTCCCTTTTTCCCATTCTAACATGAATAATGTGAATTCTGTAGCTTGTGACTGCAACCCTAATGGCACAGTGGTCATGCAGGGACTGTTATGTCAGAGTCTCGGTGGACAGTGTCCCTGCCAACCAGGTGTGTCCGGTCGCACCTGTGACAGGTGTGCTCCGGGATACTTTAATTTGACCAGCAGCGGCTGCAGACGTAAGTTGTGTTTATACCTTTGTATTTATCATGTATCTTCTTGTCTGTACTTTGAAAAGTCATGTTTATCATTTATCTTCTTGCCAGTACTTTGTAAAGTCATGTTTATCATGTATCTTTTTGTCAATTCGTTGTTAAGTCATGTTTATCATAAATTTTCTTGTCAATAGCTTGTAAAGTCATTTTTATCATGCGTCTTCTTGTCAATAGCTTGTAAAGTTATCTTTATCATGTATATTCTTGTCAATAGGTTGTAAAGTCATGTTTATCATGTATCTTTCTGTCAATAGCTTGTAAGTCATGTTTATCATGTATCTTCTTGTCAATAGGTTGTAAAGTCATGTTTATCATGTATCTTCTTGTCAATAGGTTGTAAAGTCATGTTTATCGTGTATCTTCTTGTCAATAGGTTGTAAAGTCATGTTTATCGTGTATCTTCTAGTCAGAATCTTGCAAAGTCATGTTTATCGTGTATCGTTTTGTCAAAAACTTGTACAGTCATGTTTATCATGTATCTTCTTGTCAATATCTTGTTACTTCATGTTTATCGTGTATCTTCTTGTCAGTTCGTTGTAAAGTCATGTTTATTATGTATTTTTTTTGTTGTTAGTAGCTTGTAAAGTCATATTTATCATGTATCTTCTTGTCAATATTTGTAAAGTCATGTTTATCATGTATCTTCTCTACAGTACTTTGTAAAGTCATGTTTATCATGTTTCCTCTTATCATTAGATTACAAAATTATGTTTATCATCTCCTCTTGTCATTGGCTTATAAGCTTCTGTTCATCATGTTTCCTCCGCGCAAAGGATTGTAAACTTTCCGGCACTGCGGCTTTAAACTTTTACATTTAATCAGCGAGGGGTTGTAAACTTTATTTATGACACATACGGTCAACAAGGGGTTGTGAACTTGTATTCATCATGAATCTTGCTTCAATCAGTTGTTTATTTTAGTTCATCAAACATTCAGACTGCAAG
Organism: Candidula unifasciata; assembly: GCA_905116865.2. Taxonomy (NCBI): domain Eukaryota; kingdom Metazoa; phylum Mollusca; class Gastropoda; order Stylommatophora; family Geomitridae; genus Candidula; species Candidula unifasciata. The sequence continues at coordinate 247,544 of CAJHNH020004569.1, forward strand.
GTGTTATAAACTTTTGTTTACGACACATTTAATCAGCGACGGATTGTAAACTTTTCCTTATAATAAATACATTAAATCAGCAAAGCGTTATAAACTTTTGGTTATGACACATTCAATCAATAAATTATTTTAAACTTTTGCTAATGACACATTCAATCGGTGAATTGTTATAAACTTTTACTTATCACACATTCATTCAGCATTGTTCAAGCAAGAACTGTAGTCAATACTACGATAATATTAAAGCTTATAGCTGTGATGTTACATAAGAGGTGGTGGTGTCTTTGATTTTCTGTAAAAGATTAAATCATAGTTGAGATCTAGAGAATAGGACAATCATACACCGTATTATTCTTTTTCTCATTAAAGTATAAAACTGGTCTCTTGCCCAGGTGGGTCCCAGGACCCCATGCGGGGAGGGGGAGGGGGTGAGAATAGACCCACTGCCCCCGATAAGCATTTCATAAAAAAAGCTATTTAGAAGTTTGATGAGGTTGGATATGTTGGGCTGAAAGTATATCACAGCCTAGCTGTAAATTATAACATAACGTGCCAACCACCCTTTTAAACAGAAGAAGCAGAAGAAGGAAGAAGGGGGAGAATAAGAAGAACAGGAAGGATTGGTCTATAACAGGGTAGTTAACTGTGTGAGGATTTTTATCTGGTCTTTTAATTTCAAGGGGCTATTTGGAGTGCAGATGCCGGCAGCAGTAACTTTACTGCCTTCACTGGGCAGTTCACTGATATATACAGATAAAACACATTTTGAGATATCATTTTTTTTTTATCCCAAACATATGTAATGGAGTCGCCGTGCCTTTGGCGGCTAGATGCCGGCATGGGATTCAGAAGGTTGTGAGCCGGACTTTTTTCAGAAATAACATTGACTACTAGGTCGACCCAGCTTGAGTGGGTACCAGATGCAGATCTGGGAAGTAAAGGCGGTTGACGTAATGCTGACCACATAACCCACCAAGTGGTCTTTGAAATATAGGTCTAGCCCTATATGCCCAATACGCCTAAAGGCCTAGAAAAAGGACCTTTAGTTCACTTTTGCAAACAGGTGTAAGATTCACAATGGTTGTGAGTGATAGGTTTTCACAAAATTCATGAATAATTAAAGGAACAATCTTTATTTCAGAAGGATTTAGAGTTTGGGTTATTCTACTTTTATGCTTCCCCTCTGGTTCTAGAGTGATGAACTGAATATTCAGTCTTTTTATATTATTTTGTAAAATTATAATCCATGTATATGTTGTAAATGTTAAAAGTTTTTCAGTGGTTAAAATTTAAAAATTTACAAATAAACTGAATAAATGACTCCCCACATTGATGAAATCTGCCCACAAACCATAGCCATGATAGTGACATGATTGGGACATATGTCTGTCAGTCTGTATGTTATGTGTTCAAATCTCCAACAAGGAGAGAGATATTTTAATGAACCATGCCTAAAATGGGTATAAGGATGTTAAATGGGAAGGAAAGGCGGTCAGCATGATATTAATTACATCACTGATCAAAAACTAATCATTCTAAAATTAATAAAAATTTTGCTTGCACCGAATACTTAGTATGTCTCAAGGCAAGGAAAGGGTTACATTGAATTGTTTTATTTTTTTTATCAGTAGTAGATTCTAGTTTTCATTCATTTGGATTCACCTGTCTTATGGAGTTAGTGCACTGTTCTGAGCTTCTCCTTATTTCATTTATGTGTGAAAGTGGAGCACTTACAGATAATTATCAGTTAAGAACCAACATCATTGCACTTGGGACATTCTCATAAGTGCTCCATTGCCATCTTCAGCAGCAAGCGCACAGTTCCAGTTCCAACGATATGAGTCACAGTCTGTTTGTTTATCTGTCTCATCCATCTCCTGGGTGTTGAGCATTAGACAGATCGGCTGATCACGGCTGAATCCGTTTCATCTATCCCCTGAGAGTTGAGCATTAGACAGATCGGCTGATCACGGCTGAATCCGTTTCATCCATCTCCTGAGAGTTGAGCATTAGAGAGATCGGCTGATCACGGCTGAATCCGTTTCATCTATCCCCTGAGAGTTGAGCATTAGACGGATCGGTTGATCACGGCTGAATCCGTTTCATCTATCCCCTGAGATTTGAGCATTAGACGGATCGGCTGATCACGGCTGAATCCGTTTCATCTATCCCCTGAGAGTTGAGCATTAGACGGATCGGCTGGTCACTGCTGACATCACTATTCTCTTCAGACACTAATGATCTACTCGTGCCAACGCACCGATTACTCACTCCCAAAGGGCCGTTACAACAGCTGGCTTATGATGCGTTAATTTACCACCATGTGATGCAGAATCAGCTAATCTGTCAGCATGTTTATTTCCCAGCACACCAACATTCTCTGGAGAAAATAACTAAAGGATAATAACTTTCAAAGACCTGTGTATCGATACTTGCCACTTACAAAGTTGAGTCGTTTCAAGAACCGACATCACAGCACTCGGTGCATTCCCATAAGCCCTTCGTCCCCATCTTCAGCAGCCAGCACAGAGTTGCCACTTACAGAGATATGTGTCAGTCGAAGTGACACAAATAAATATGATATCGTAGAACATCACAGCTGAACATAACAACAAGTGAACATTGTCAATTAAATAGATATTACAGACTACACCATAAGCCAACAAGTGGAGCGATAGCAAATCATACTATGCTTCCACTGGTTTGTGGAAACAGAAAGCCAGACATGGAGGCACAGGATGCTACTGAAAAACTGCCATCAACCTGGTAATAACAGGCTGGGCAGCTGCCATTAAAGTTTAATTGTTTTCCCTCCTGAACCACGATAACGATCTGCTAGTCACTTCCTTTTTACAATGATTTTTGAAAGTATATTCATAAAATTGTTAAGTTATGAGAATGGTTCATTTGTAGGCAGACAATTATTTCTGTACATTTTTTAAACTTGTTTTTACTAAATTAAGAAGCTATGACACCACATGCTATATTGGCTAGATTTATTTTAGAAGAAACTAACAGAGGATCGCCCTACAGTCACTGAAATGGGATATGGAGGGACTGAAAAAAAGAGGATGTTCAAGAGAAACTCTAAATGTACGTTGATGAGAGAGGCCAAAGGTGCTGACCTTGATTCCATCCATGATATTTAAATGATCGCACAGCGTAGGGCAGAATGGAGAAATATACTGTAAGCCCTATACAACATGTAATGGCACAAAAGGATAATGAAACATATATGTGGTGGGACACACATTTTTGGTACATCTTTTTGCTGTCCCATTGATTGCCTTCTAGTTCACACTGACTGCGTTCCAGTTCCGACTGATTGTGTTCTAATTCCCATTGTTTTAACTGCTCCTGGTTCCAAGCTTAAAACTGGTATCAGGAAATGTTCCCGGAAGTGAAGATGGGATTTGTGATGATGATTGACCACAACACCGACCTAATGCTAGTTGGTCTACCAAAGAAAGCGAGCTCACATCGCACCTCAGATCTTTGAAATGATCTCTTACTGCGTTTTTGTTGCCACGCCACAAACCTTGCGATATTTAGATTATAAAAACATTTTTATAGTAATTTACATACTTCATTTTCAAAAGTAAAAGTTTTTTTTTTTTTTTTTTTTTATACTGCAGCTTGCCCTTCCCTGCCCTGTGAAACTCCAGACCCCCCAACTACCACCATTATACCAGCACAACTAACCACAACTGCAGCAAGAAACACAACAGGGACAACAAATGCAACTGTTGCTCCTGGAGTCACAAGTCGCGACCAAGCACTTGCTGCGGGATTCATTGCTCTGATTGTTTTTGCAGTTGTTGCTGTCATTGTTATGTTGACCTTTGCTGTCTGGGCCATTTGCCGAAAAGTCAAGAAAAATAAGAGTGAGCCTAATGGGATATATCACATACCTCGATGCCATCTGGCAATGCAAGCACCTGTAGACAGTGCAGATGTAACTCAAGAAAGACGGCATCATGGTATATCCAGGGAAAACTGCAGCTTTCAGAAAGCACAACCTGCTTCACCATCTACAGTCGAAATAGAAGTTTGTAGTTACGCCAAAGAGTCCAACCCATGTTGTGAAAATATCAATGGACGTCAGGGGCAGAACTCACACTTTCATACATTTTACTCTTTTGGGGACAAGCCATTGTCTCAGTCTTCACCAAAACAGGGTATGCATCTGTACCCTACTGCAGGAAGACTGGATGACAATATTTTAGGAAAGTCGCAACGTCAAAGATCACATAGTGGCAATCATTATGATACTCATTATTTTAGCACAGACCACAATCTGAATAGAGAAAAGTCAAAAAGTCTCAACGAGCTACTGGAAGCTGGGAGAACGTTGAAAGCATCACCAGAACCACTACAATATAATGGAAATAACCTGCGGAAATGGATGCCAAAGTCAAACCTTCAGATGTCTGATTCAGAGAGGGGGAGCAGGGGAGGTAAGAAGGAAAGCACATCTTCCACTGACCAGTCAAAGTTCAGATCCAAGGAAGATATTCAAGATGTGAGTAATGCTCAAGTAAAAGCCAACAATAAACTTCAGCAGCAAGAGAATCTACCTGGGAACAAGAAACGACAATCGCCACCAAAGCCTGTGAGGCAGAAACAGCAAGATGGAGGAGAGTCAAGTCTGCTGAACAAAATCCTGCCACCACCTCCTATGTATGATGACATCACCATTGATTCTTTCACTGACCCAGACTCAATGGATGAGAGCAGAGTTTTAATCTCACAGCCAGGGGCTAAGTCTCTGAGGGGCTCTCATAATCCTGTCTTCATTCCGGAACCAGACTATCCAAATTATGCAGATTTGACTTCGTTTGATGAAATAAATGGTTCCCTTGTTTAAGTTTCAAACAGTTTAAAACGTGTTCTCGTCTGTGATACAAACCAAGTTGTGTATGATAATGGGCTTTTACAAACTAAACTTTACACTGAATCCGATCTTTTGCAGTGACTAAAAATACGCTACAGAATAAAAAAAGACTTTTGTATAATCTTTGTGTACAGTTAAGACAGACTGGAATTTTTTTCCAAAGAAATTTTTTGCAGAATGAGTTAAAACAGCATTTTTGTGTAATTACGTTTGTTTGTTTTTTCTATTACGCATTGATGGAACAGCATTTCACCAGATTACAGTGTGAAGTTTCAATTAGTTTTACAAGCAGAAAGTTTTTTTTTTTTTAGTCAAAAGTAATATAATTCTGCTGGAAAGGAAACATTATTCAGATCAGAAGAACTTTTCAAGATATATGGCACCTATAAGCAGCAGGTAAACAAGTTTCTGATTAGGAGGAGATAATTCATACGAGTGGTAGACAATTCTTCAGAAAGAAGGAGATAACCCGTGTAAGTGGGAAATAATTCTTCATATCAGAAGGAGAAAAGTAAGGTACAATTCTTCAGATCAGGAGAAGATAACTAATATAAGTGGGGCAACAATTCTTCAAGTCATCTCTCATCAAACTCTCAAGGCTGTTGGTGAAGAGTTACTGTTTGATCTAAGTGTTACTTGACAGGTAATAGCAGCAGACAATATTGTATTGCAACTGTTTTCTTTAGTTACACGACAAAAATTGTTTATGTGTGGCCTAAATTTTCCGGTGTAAGACAGTTATAAGTTTCATTGTTTTCTGCAAAGTAATATTATCACTAAATAATGAATTGACAACTAGTACAAGGTAGACTAAATACAAGATGGAAAGATAACGTCTGAGAAACTCTCGTGGGCTCCCTTCCGTCATTCCAGATGATAGTGTTGTATCGTGCTGTTGGGAGGTATATGACTCACAGCCCATGGCGATGGCGAGTTTGACTAACAAGACCCGCCTACATTAAGAAAAGTCTTCAACAATTAGAGCTTGGCATTTCAGGACCGTTGTTACCGTCACATGTAGATAGTGTTTCTTCAGAGAAACTCCCCAACAGCACAATGTGACTGTGGTCAAGAGGGCCAGAAGCAGATCTCCCTTGTTACCCAGAGGAGTAAAAGAAAAAGTGAAGAAGAAGAAAAAGACATCTAATAAAAAGGGAGAACACTGTGTTTAATGATGGTGTCTCGAAATCAATTAACCTTGATATTTACACAAACAAAACTTGTTTCCTAAATCAAACAATCATCCACTCTCTTTGGGCACATCAGAGGACTGGAAAAACTGGGCTATTGATGCCTTCTGGACTAAGACCACCTAGGCTGTTGATGGGATGATTTTCCAAAGAGAGGAGCGTGATATGATCACCAGAGCAAGATTTTAATGCTGTGACAGATATATCATCTTAGCCTCTGTGGTCAGAGCTGTTAACTGTCCAACATATCTTTATCTAAACTGTTTTACTGTTGTCACTTTGGGAAGGGGGAGGGGGTAATTATTTGTATGCCTATTTATTTTATTCTATTTCGTTTCATATTATTACTTTATTCTATCTCTAAACAGTACCATTTTGTGGATCATTAACAGTTAATTTCTACTGCTCTTTTCTTCCCACTATTATATTATATTTTTACCAGTGTTACTTTTGTGTGTGTGTTTGTGTGTGTGTGTGTTACTATTGTTCGAGCTTTTCTTTATTTTTATTTTTATTCATTCCACATCACCTCTTTTCTAAAACTTTCTTATGTGACCCCTTAGTGGCTGCAGTGATCTCCTCTTTGTTATTGTTGTTTAGTTCATTTCATGTCGAGAAAGGCCATGGCCAAAAGGTCGATTTGTGTTTTGCACCCTTTTTTTTTTCTGCTTCACCATTTTGTTAAGCTTTTCAGTCACAGTTGACTGTATCAATTCCGTACAAACATAGAAGAAGAATTAGCCTAATACAAAGTGCTAATATAGAAGACAAAAGCCAAAATTCATACCCGATTAAAACAACATGGGAGAAAAATAAGACTAAGAAAACATTCTACTAACATAGGAGAAGAATAAGTCTAACTAATACGACGTTCTAATAACATAGGAGAATAATATGTCTAACTAATACGACATTATAATAAAAGAGGACTAATACAACATTGTAATGATCTATGAGAAGATTAGTTCTATATAATGCAACATTCTAATAACACAGAAAATTAGTAAACCTAACTAAAACAACATTTTAATAACATAGCAGAAAAAAGCCAAACTGATACAACACTATAATAACATAGGAGAAGAATAGGCCTAACTAATAGAACAATCCAGTCACATAGGAGAAAAAATTTGCCCTAACTCATACAATACTTTCATGACATAGGACTTATACAACATTTTAATAACATACGACTAATACAACATTATGAGGATCTACGAGAAGAATAAGCCCAACCAGTAGAACATTTTAATAACATAGGATAAAAATAAGCCTAACTAATACAATATTCTACTAAGATAGGAGAAAAATAAGTCAGACTAATACAACATTCTAATAACATAGGAAAAGAAGAAACCTAACTGATACAACATTCTAAGAACCTAAACTTTGTCACAAAGATACAGTATTCTAACATAATGTATTCCATTTCTCCACAGCTTGTAACTGCCACCCCCTCGGGGCCAAAAATGGAGCTTGCCACAACATCACTGGCCAGTGCGTCTGCTATCCGAATGTCGCTCTTATTTCGGATGCCCTTGCTAATCCAGCTTCTCCCACCAGCTCCAACAGTACCAGCTCCAATAGTACCAGCTCCAACAGTACCGGCTCCAACAGTACCGGCTCCAGCAGTGCCGGCACCAAAAACCTGGTTGTAGATGGAACTTGCAGCATCTGCCTGCCAAATTTCTTTGGAGTGAACAGCGGGGCAGGCTGCGCTCAATGTGACTGCAATCTACAAGGGTCAACTGAGCTACAGTGTAATGAGACTGGACAGTGTCCATGTAAGGACTCGGTGACTGGCCAGAAGTGTGATGTTTGTAAGGATGGCTTCTTTGGCTTTTCATCAGCTGGCTGCAGGTAATTGTGTGGCTGTTGTTGGTCGTGTTCTTTGTGTCATAGGAATGGCAGAACATTTTGTCACAGAAATAGCAGAACATTGCGTTCAGGAATAGCAAAACATTGCGTTCAGGGATGGCAGAACATTGCGTTTAGGGATGGCAGAACATTGCGTTCAGGAATGGCAGAACATTGCATTCAGGAATAGCAGAACATTGCGTTTAGGAATGGCAGAACTTTGCGTTTAGGAATGACAGAACTTTGCGTTTAGGAATAGCAGAACTTTGCTTTCAGGAAGGGCAGAACTTTGCGTTTAGGAATTGCAGAACATTGCGTTCAGGAATGGAAGAACATTGCGTTCAGGAATGGCAGAACATTGCGTTCAGGAATGGCAGAACATTGCGTTCAGGAATGGCAGAACATTGCGTTCAGGAATGGCAGAACATTGCGTTCAGGAATGGCAGAACATTGCGTTCAGGAATGGCAGAACATTGCGTTCAAGATAGAACATTGCATTTATAACAGGTAAAACATTGCGTTCAAGATAGAACATTGCATTTATAACAGGTAAAACATTGCGTTCAAGATAGAACATTGCATTTATAACAGGTAAAACATTGCGTTCAGGATAGAACATTGCATTTCTAACAGGTAAAACATTGCGTTCAAGATAGAACATTGCATTTATAACAGGTAAAACATTGTGTTCAAGATAGAACATTGCATTTATAACAGGTAAAACATTGCGTTCAAGATAGAACATTGCATTTATAACAGGTAAAACATTGCGTTCAAGATAGAACATTGCATTTATAACAGGTAAAACATTGCGTTCAGGATAGAACATTGCATTTATAACAGGTAAAACATTGCGTTCAAGATAGAACATTGCATTTATAACAGGTAAAACATTGCGTTCAAGATAGAACATTGCATTTATAAACAGGTAAAACATTGCGTTCAGGATAGAACATTGCATAACAGTAAAACATTGCGTTCAAGATAGAACATTGCATTTATAACAGGTAAAAACATTGCGTTCAAGATAGAACATTGCATTTATAACAGGTAAAACATTGCGTTTAGAACATTGCATTTATAGTAAAAACATTGCGTTCAAGATAGCATTTATAACAGGTAAAACATTGCGTTCAAGATAGAACATTGCATTATAACAGGTAAAACATTGCGTTCAAGATAGAACATTGCATTTAAACAGGTAAAACATTGCGTTTCAAGATAGAACATTGCATTTATAACAGGTAAAACATTGCGTTCAAGATAGAAACATTGCATTTATAACAGGTAAAACATTGCGTTCAAGATAGAACATTGCATTTATAACAGGTAAAAACATTGCGTTCAAGATAGAACATTGCATTTATAACAGGTAAAACATTGCGTTCAAGATAGAACATTGCATTTATAACAGGTAAAACATTGCGTTCAAGATAGAACATTGCATTTATAACAGGTAAAACATTGCGTTCAAGATAGATGGCACATTGTTATGAGTTATGAGTTAGATCATCTTCTCAGCACTCCGGACACATCCATAGGTGCTCAGATTCCCCTTTCAACCTATTCATCAGCGTCGTGCGGTTAATAGTGCCGGTCTTATGTTGGTTAACAAGACTCCCAATGCGTCTGGTTTGCTTCTCATGCTTGGCTGTGCAGATCTTTACTTTCAATTCTCGTATTATTAGCAGTGTTGTGGACACGTTGCTTCCAAAATCTTCAGAACATCCTATCTCTGTAAGGGGAATGACGTATTATTATTACTCACTTATGCACGGCTCAAGTGCCATCAACACCTTGCCTTCAGCAGAATTATAGTGAGGGCCTTAAAGGACCTCTAATAGTTTATTTATGATAGTGTCCATAGCGTTAGTCGACGCTCGACTTTTCTTCAAGAAGTCATTGCCTTCCATTTCTTTTAAAGACACTTTATGTTTAGTATACTCAAACTATTTAACCTTCCAGGGCAAAATGATGTTTATCAGCCAGTTTTGATTGGTATTAAATGTCTGTAATTCCAGTAATTCGTGCAGCAGGGGAAACCAACCCTGAGCCTCGTGAACTCAGGTGGGCACACTCTCTGAAAATGTCTAGGAGCTCGTGGGCCGAAACATCTGTCGACGAGAGATTACTTCTACTGATGATTGGTAGACTCCTGCTGTACATGCTCCCCTGTGGAGTTTGTTCTTATTCTTACTGTAATATATGTTTTAAACAATGTATTTTCGAGATATGTGAATAAACTTTAGGATTTAACAAAAAAAAATGTATTATATTTCAGTGCATGCAACTGCTCTGGTCCTGGCTCCACGGATTTTAATTGCAACCAGACAACAGGAGTTTGTCCATGTAAAACAAATGTACGGGGAGATAAATGCATGGAGTGCCAAGTTGGATTTTTTAATTTGGCTTCATACAATCCAGAGGGTTGCCAACCATGTTTCTGCTTTGGACATGGGGGGAGTTGTAATTCTTCTCTGTTGTTTGAGGCAAAAGTGTGAGTATTCAACATGAGTGGAATTGTCAGTGCACAGATTGTGTGGAATTGTCAGTGCACAGATTGTGTGGAATTGTCAATGTATAGATTGTGTGGAAATTGTCAGTGTACAGATTGTGTGGAATTGTCAGTGTACAGATTGTGTGGAATTGTCAATGTATAGATTGTGTGGAATTGTCAATGTATAGATTGTGTGAAATTGTCAATGTATAGATTGTGTGAAATTGTCTGTGGCTCAATTGTCAATTGTCAGTGTAGATTGTGTGGAATTGTCAGTGTACAGATTGTGAATTGGATAGATTTGTCAGTGTATAGATTGTGTGGAATTGTCAATGTATAGATTGTGTGGAATTGTCAATGTATAGATTGTGTGAAATTGTCAATGTATAGATTGTGTGGAATTGTCAGTGCACAGATTGTGTGGAATTGTCTGTGCTCATATTGTGTGGAATTGTCTGTGCTCATATTGTGTGGAATTGTCAGTGTACAGATTGTGTGGAATTGTCAGTGTACAGATTATGTGGAATTGTCAGTGTATAGATTGTGTGGAATTGTCAGTGTACAGATTGTGTGGAATTGTCAGTGTACAGATTGTGTAGAATTGTCAGTGTACAGATTGTGTGGAATTGTCAGTGTAGAGATTGTGTAGAATTGTCAGTGTACAGATTGTGTGGAATTGTCAGTGTATAGATTGTGTGGAATTGTCAATGTATAGATTGTGTGGAATTGTCAATGTATAGATTGTGTGGAATTGTCAGTGTACAGATTGTGTAGAATTGTCAGTGTATAGATTGTGTGGAATTGTCAGTGTACAGATTGTGTAGAATTGTCAGTGCACAAATTGTGTGGAATTGTCTGTGCACATATTGTGTGGAATTGTCAGTGTACAGATTATGCGGAATTGTCAGTGAACAGACTGTGTTGAATTGTCTGTGCACAGATTGTGTGAAATTGTCAGTGCACAGACTGTGTGGAATCGTCAGTGTACAGATTGTGTGGAATTCTCAGTGTACAGATTGTGTGGAAGAGTGGGAGCGCAAAACTTATGACAGTGGTAGAATGCATTATGCGAGAAAGTGTCAGTGTAAACATTGTGTGGAAGTGTCAGTGTAAACTTTGTGTGGAATGTCAGTGTAAACATTGTGTGGAAGTGTTAGAGTGCATAACATATGACAATGGTAGAGTGTATTATGTGTGGCAGTGTAAATGTACATATTGTTTACCATTGTGAATGTATCAGATACGATTCTATGAGCGTGTGGAAATGTGAATGTACTGCACATGTGGATTTTTTGGTTGCAGAATGTGTGGAAGTACAGCAATATATTATGTGTGGAAGTACAGGAGTGTATTATGTGTGGAAGTATAGGAATATATTATGTGTGGAAGTATAGGAATATATTATGTGTGGAAGTGAGCGGAGTACATATTATAAGAAAGTATGATATTACATACATCTTAAATGTCTGTATTTCAAATATGTGAATTGTTGGGATATATTGGCAACTGTGTCTTAGATGTTGCTGAATGCGCTTTGTAAATAAAAAAAATCCCAGTTCAATTCCAACTGCAGGTAATTTGGCAGCATAGCACTTTGCATTGATTTTGACGCTGGTAGGGAGCGCAGACCTTTCAGTGAACAGTGGCGAACTACTGAACGTAAAATCACCTCGTAAAACTAGGCAGCCAAAAAATGCTGGGTTTGGTTCTGCAACGTTCTGTAAAAACGCTCGACTTGCCAGGTGAGAGCACATAACATCTGGATATGCGATATTGCCACAACGGATGTCACTGCACATTGGGCATTCCCATAATGTCAATCCTCCAAAGCAGCACTCAGAGGTACCTTTATTTATCGTTCCCATGAAGAGTTAGCTACAATGAAGATGGCTTTGACTTGCTTCGTCATGCTTTACTCCCAGGCTACGCAGTCATGTTAGTGTCAGAGATTCAAAATAACGTAACAAATGCGAGTAGCTGGGTACGTGTTTCACACACTGAAAATGTGTAACAAGTTTGAAGTCAAAGAGAGTCGGCAAAATAGGAAACAACTCCAAGACTAAATTTACAAATTTAGAAAAGCACCCACAAAAGAATATTTAGTTATATACTCTAATGTGGATCCTAAATGTTGCTGCAGATTTTGTGTACTGAGCAGAAATTCCCCATGTAATAATCAAAGGAAGAAGACTAAAGCAATCAAAAGTACACAACATTACAGCTGGACATGGTGCTAAAACAAAATATATATAATTTTTTTTTTTTTTTTTTAAGTCTATTGTGTCTGAAAATATGTTTATATTTTGCAGCGTGCAGATGAATAACTTGACAAGCATAGTACAGTCTGGACCGTTACTTGGTGACCACCATATTTCCTATGGGCTCAATGTCACTCTGTGGATCTCCTCGAGTAATCTGCTGGATTTGTACAATGAAACTGTCATTTCTTTGACTGGAAACGGTGAGAGGATCATGTTATGTTATGCTATGTTATGTTTTGTTATGTTATGTTATGTTATCACATTTGACCTCACAGCAAACTGGGCATTCCCATGTGTGCTCAGTCCTCTGATGCAGCAGCTAGCCCAAGGTACTTCTACTAATCGTTGACATAAGAATCTGGTTAAAATGTCTTCTATCCAAGCTTAGAATGTGGCGTGTCTTCCCCATGCTTTACTAACATATCCTGCATTTATGTTGAGATGAAAGGATAATATTAAATGGCATGTACTGTCTTGCGGGGGGGGGGGGGGGGTGGATAGTTTTATTCAGTTAACTTATTGACTGTGTCCGTTTCAAACCACTTTTCTTTTTAATTTGGTCATATGATAAAGAAATTTGGCTTCCATAGTTGTCATTTCCAGTGTAAATTAGACCTTGTCAAATGTGAAACATGGAAAAGGCAAGGTGGTGCAGCATCTAGATACTTGCCTGTTGGCACAAACTGTTTTTGGTTTAAGTCTATAAAGGTGTTTTTTTTCCTTGGCAACAACAACAACAGAAATAACAAGAGGTGCCCCAAAAAATTTCTATTACAGTAGGGCAGAAAAAAAGATACAGTAAAAAAAAAAGGTGCCACAACTGTGTACCATCAGAAAAAAAGCTCTGGGTCTACCACCATAAGCCTGATGTGCCAGGAGCTTAAAACGGATCATTGACTTACCTTTTTTTTTTTTTACATGTCTCAATCGAAATGGTGGTGTGACGATAGTGGCAATGAAGGGTGCCGTTTCTGAACAATAAGACAGAGGCCAGCTGCCACAAATGTGGCTACATGACACTGAAGACGCATTGGTCATGAAAGCACATAGGGCTGGAGTATTGGCTAGAGACGAAGAGACTTTTAAGTGTTCTGTGATGAGAGCGACGTTCTGTAAACCACCTACTGACTAAAAAGACTCTTCTTCCACGTCCTCAGAAAATTGGAGCATAAATGGCTTGACCTTTATGTTATAGACCAATCAGTACTTGGTGGGTGATATGCTCAGAATCCCCCTGGCCACCTTTACTTCCCTTGACTTAACCTGGTACTCATTGAATCCTGGGTCGACATGGGAGGGAAAGTCATCGCTGAGAAAAAAGTCTAGCTCCCTCAGAATCTGAACCCACGATCTTCTGAGCCAGGGACGAGCGTTTAGCCACTACACCACTGCGGCTCCCGGAATGCGATGATATCCAGTTAGGATAAATAAAATACCATTTTCTGATCAAGTTCAAGGAACTTTTACCGTGCTTTCAAATTTAGTGGGTACAGTCTTAGATTTCATCATCATCATCATCATAAACCACTTCTGCCTTTAAGCTGCGTGGGGAGGAATAATTTGCGATCCAGTGCATGTTGGCTGCCACTGGCTATTGCCATGTCGTAAAGGCGTAGAGTGTCTTTAATATTGTCGATCCATTATTTCCGCTGCCGTCCTCTTGCTCTTGTAGCTGATCTTCTGAGATGTAGTGCTGGTGATGGTATTTGATCTTGCTGCATTCTAAAGATGTGGCCAAACCACCTGATCTGCTGTCTACACCACCAATCAACACTTGATCGGTGGTATGGTCAAAATTACTGTGATCATTTACTCAAATCCCTATCAAGGCAGGCATTCTTCCTGTAACTGTTCTGGGTTCCCAAGTCAGTCCAACCTGAAAGGGGTGCTAGGAAATGTTCTAGAAAGTAAAGATGGCAGAAGTGATACTGAACACACAGCGCCATGAATGTCACTTGACAAATGTGCAATAAGTACCATAAACCTTTGTTTTTTTGACTGTTATCCATATTGTTAGATTTCTTTTTATTCTTCTTATTATTGTTTATTGTAATGCCTATGCAGTAAAATGTTTTCTTCTTCTGCCTTTCTATCCCCAAATGGAGCATAGGCCCTCAACCAACTCACGCCAAGTCGTTCTATCCTTCGCCATTGCATGGAGCTCTCCCCATGTCCTCCCAATCTTTCTAACTTCATTCTCCAGCTTTCTTCTCCATGTGGTTTTTTTTTTTTTTTTTGGGAGGGGGGGGGGGGGGGGGGGGGGGGCCTTTCTTTATTCCTATGCCCCTGTGGGTTCCAATGCAAAGACATTCTATTTATGCTGTTCTCCTGTTTTCTCAGTGTGTGTCCTATCCAACGCCAGCGTCTTTTCCTCACCTCTTGGTCAGCACTGTGTCATACTTCTTCTATTTGAGGAGCCTTCCCTCATCTTGGTTGGCTGGGTTTTACTTGCTTTTTTTTTTTTTTTTTTTTGACTTATCCATGGTTGGTTGGTTTTTGTGGCTATGGTTTTTACAGGATGAGGTAGCCAACCTAAAGCCCAACCCTACCCTTAGTCGCCTCTTACGACATGCCTGGTCGGGTGCAGTGTCACTTTGCTTCCCGTAAGGGCCCCGGGAATACACGGGCGAATAAAATGTTGTAAAGAAGTGTTATTTGCAGTTTTCTTCCTCTTGTTAGTTGTGTAGCTGGTGCTAACATCATTTTGTGTTTCTGTAGTATCTCTTTTACTCATTCCACCCATCTCTTTCTTGGTCGGCCTCTTGCCTTTAGCCTGCCGTTCTTATGTAGTATGCTCCAGCTGCTGGCTGATTATGTTCCATTCTGACCAGATGACCAAACCATTTCATTCTTTGATGTTCTATGAAATCATTCATCGGTTCTATGCCTAGTATTGTTCTTAGTTCTTCATTGATGACTGTCTCTTTTCTCTTTTCTTTTTTCTTTTTTTTTTTCTTTCTTTTCTTTTTTTTTAAATCTTTTTTTGTCAAAATCTGCTTGTGCCGCTAGGCGTCGCAGTCTATCAGATGATCGGCAACCGAGCCAGGGCGCGCTCAGTCGCTTCATGCCGTAATGTTATGAAGTCTCAAGTTGTCCGTGACTCCTTCAATCCATCTTCTTCTTGGTCTTCCCCTGCCTCTTGGTGTTTCGATTTTCATGTTGTATGCTTTTGATGCTGGCATCGTTGGTTCCATTCTCATTAGGTGACCAAACCATTTCATTCTTTGCTTCTCAATAAATTTAACGATGGGTAAGGTTCCAATAGTTCTTGTAATCACATCGTTTCTCACTCGATCTCTTCTGGTTTTATTCGCAGCCATTCTCATACATCTCATTTCACAGGTGGTTAGTCTTCTCTCGTGTTCTTTTGTTAATGTCCAAGTCTGACATTGATTTTTCAAATAAAATGCCTTAAATAGGTAACAGGTAAGGTCCTGGGAGATAAAAGTGACTGGCATATGTTGACAAAGCCACCTACTGAGAGCTTCTTGGTCTATAACAATATGAATTCAGCCTCATATACCCTATGCGGCACTGGCCTAAAAAGGGGTCGTGTACTTCTGTTCACTTACCATTGACCTCTTGAACCTTACAGCCAAACATGAGTCCTTCAATTATTGTTATTTACTGTAGTTAATTATTTTATAACACTTTTAAAAATATTTATTACTTATACCTATGTCTGTCTTATTGGGTTTGTGTGTAAATCAGGCAAGACTATCTACCACGGCGGTCGAAATGGAACAGTTGTTGAACCAGGCAAAATTTTGGAATATGTTGTTCCCTTATTTGAATCCAGCTGGATTCAACTTGATAAGCTTCAAATGCCAACAGCCTTTGATGTCATGGGTAATTTATGACACTATGTTTTAGTTTGTTCCTGAGACTTGATACAGATTGTTTTATTGTCATAAGATCAAAATAAAATAATGAGAATATTCCTATGGTAACATATTAGGTGAGACGTGGACCAGAATATTCCTATGGTAACATATCAGGTGAGACGTGGACCAGAATATTCCTATGGTAACATATCAGGTGAGACATGGACCAGAATATTCCTATGGTAACATATCAGGTGAGACATGGACCAGAATATTCCTATGGTAACGTGAGATGTGGACCAGATATTCCTATTCCGTATGGTGAGAACCAGAATATTCCTATGGTAACATATCAGGTGAGACGTGGACCATTGTGCGTAGCTGTAGCAGACAAATAATTCTTGTAAGTAAAATGTAATGGATAAAGAGATAGGTGTCAGCCATAATAAAAATGCGCATTCAGGTGATCAGAGTTCCAACTTCACAGAAAACAGGTCACCATGCAGTTGCTTTGTTGCTGTGCTAACAAAAACCACACAGAATGCGCATCACTTAAGAAATAGTTTGGGAAATAGTCTGGGAAAAGTCTATATTACACACATGCATGAAATGAATAAGACAGTGTCAAAAGTGCTAGCACAAACAGTCTGGCATTGGAAATGCTTTTCATTGTTGATGAAGTCAGCAGTTGCAGCAAACCCGTAGTTGCACATGCAATAAATTTTATAAGACACCACCAGTTCTGTGGCAACAGACCCCTGGCCATTTTCTTAATCTGCTGTTCAGAAGACAAACCACATTGGACACAGTCAAAAAGCATTCCAAATGAAATCCCTAGCTGACAGTGTCACGTCATGTACTCAACTGAGTAACTGGGCGACGGAGATATTGATTTATAGTCCATAAGTAGAGGAAAATGCAATGGCTAATCCTTGTCAGAAATACAAATTTGTCATGACTAAAAACAATAAGCCTGGGGTTCTTTATTAATATCTTACCCCCAGATGACGTCACATGTAAGTCCAACATTAAAGATGGTGGTAAGACTGGGTTTTCCGGTTTTTTGATGCTTTTAACGACCCCAAAACATCTAAAACTGGCCCTAACCCCAACCAGTCTACGTCCCACGAGAGAATACAGCCTCGGTTCCATGAATGCATGCAGAATATCTACCTACCACCCACTGAAATATTAGGCTGTCCCGTGACCTGCGGATTTCCCCTGTTTGGGGTAGGATAATAATATAGCACCAAGCCTGACTTTCCAACAACATTACAGCTACCTTGGCCCCAATCATACATGAGGCAAAGGAATTCAGTCAATCGGCCAGGTTCCATTTCTACAGTAAAGGAGGGCTGCAATGTATCACCCCATCATGTTCTTAAGTATACACTCTCTCAAACTGCAGTTTATCCATCTCTTGATGTTCACCGGAGCTTGAACCCGGGACCTCTAGCACTTGCCTCTCCAATGTCATGTTAGTGTATTGTTGTGTTCACCGGAGCTTGAACCCGGGACCTCTAGCAATTGCCTCTTCAATGTCATGTTAGTGTATTGTTGTGTGCGCCGAAGAGACCTTCTGTTTGTTCCTTTCTTCTACTTCTTCTTCTCCTGCATTTGCTCTTTTAAAAAAGCAGTTAGCATGTATTGTACTTCTTTTTTCTACAAAATCTTAGCAATACTTGTTAATTTAACTATCAAACGTTCCTGTCTGAGTCCGGCGCCCCATTTAAGAGAATAAAGGTAGACTTCCTGCCCTCCCCCTTCTCCCAACAAGCATCTTGTAGGAGACGACTATTTGGGCAGTTTCCTTTAGAGTCAGAGTGTATCTGCCTGAGAACCAACAGTTTGCAAACAATTACCTAGATCTGTAAATGGATGTGCATGCAAAACTCTGGAACCAGACCAAAGTGCAGAACTTCCAGTCAGAGTTTACAGCCAGTGAACGCTAAGAAGAAGAAGAAGAAGAAGAAGAAGAAGAAGAAGAAGAAGAAGAAGAAGAAGAAGAAGAAGAAGAAGAAGAAGAAGAAGAAGAAGAAGAAGAAGAAGAAGAAGAAGAAGAAGAAGAAGAAAAGAAGAAGAAGAAGAAGAAGAAGAAGAAGAAGAAGAAGAAGAAGAAGAAGAAGAAGAAGAAGAAGAAGAAGAAGAAGAAGAAGAAGAAGAAGAAGAAGAAGAAGAAGAAGAAGAAGAAGAAGAAGAAGAAGAAGAAGAAGAAGAAGAAGAAGAAGAAGAAGAAGAAGAAGAAGAAGAAGAAGAAGAAGAAGAAGAAAGAAGAAGAAGAAGAAGAAGAAGAAGAAGAAGAAGAAGAAGAAGAAGAAGAAGAAGAAGAAGAAGAAGAAGAAGAAGAAGAAAGAAGAAGAAGAAGAAGAAGAAGAAGAAGAAGAAGAAGAAGAAGAAGAAGAAGAAAAGAAGAAGAAGAAGAAGAAGAAGAAGAAGAAGAAGAAGAGAAGAAGAAGAAGAAGAAGAAGAAGAAGAAGAAGAAGAAGAAGAAGAAAAAGAAGAAGAAGAAGAAGAAGAAGAAGAAGAAGAAGAGAAGAAGAAGAAGAAGAAGAAGAAGAAGAAGAAGAAGAAGAAGAAGAAGAAGAAGAAGAAGAAGAAGAAGAAGAAGAAGAAGAAGAAGAAGAAGAAGAAGAAGAAGAAGAAGAAGAAGAAGAAGAAGAAGAAGAAGAAGAAGAAGAAGAAGAAGAAGAAGAAGAAGAAGAAGAAGAAGAAGAGAAGAAGAAGAAAGAAGAAGAAGAAGAAGAAGAAGAAGAAGAAGAAGAAAAAGAAGAAGAAGAAGAAGAAGAAGAAGAAGAAGAAGAAGAAGAAGAAGAAGAAGAAGAAGAAGAAGAAGAAGAAGAAGAAGAAGAAGAAGAAGATTGTATTTAAGTTTCAATGCTGTAAAACCTCAAGGATTCCACAACAGTCAACATCTGACTAACGTGATCATTGTAACGTTTGTTGTGTTCTTATTTAATCGGCACAGTGATTGTCGCATCAGGTGACTATAGGTTTATGTTGTACAGGTATTCTGGCAAATGTGACGCAGATCAGCTTAATTTCCAAGGCCAAGGGACAAGTAGTTAATGTGACCTACATGGAGCTACAGTCTGCCGAACCTAGGAAATCAAACAGCTTGGGATCCGTGGGTAGTCTGCCAGATGGCAGTGTGACCTTTGTGGAGCAGTGTTCCTGTAACCTTTCCCATCACGTGGCAGGTACTGATAAACTGTTCCTATGTATCTTTATGTATACTGTCTGGAAGATAAGAAACATGATAATGAGGAGGAGGAGATAGATGTGTGCTGGACATACGAAACAGCTGTTATCAGTAGTTTTAAATGTAATATTATTTATTGCAGTAACATTCTGTCTATCTCTTTTGTAATCTGACACTTTCATCGTCATCATCATGAGCCGTGCCGTGTCATGTTTTGGACATCTTACACCAACATCAGAAAGATGGCTCTTGCCACACCCATGTGGCCAGGCCATCCAGGCAGGTACTTATCTCTGTGCCTTTCGCATGCTCTCTTTCCATCAGTCTTGCTAGTTGTTCCAAGGTTGTATAGTCTGACTGACTTTCTACCCCACTAGGACATCACACAAGCGATAAACACCCGATGACACAAAGTACCACCATGTGGATGAGGATCACCGGGGAGAGGTCCCAGAAACCGCGTTCAGACAATTGGCCATATTTATGGCCTGCCTATATTGCGGCCCCTGGCAAAAGCCAGAGTGGGGCTTCAAATAACAAAAGATTACGTCCTAAAAAGGACGCAGGGAATATCACTACGTTTTAAAGTCCACTGCTTTCCACAATATGTTCAAAAATCACTTACTGTCTACGTCTTAACATTTTATTATATCACAATTCCAAACTATATTTTGTTTCTGCCAGGTCTTTCCTGTGAGAGATGTGCTACAGGACACATGAGAGGAAATGGGACTAACATTACCAGTTACGATCGTTGCACACCATGTGACTGTGGAGGTCGTGGGGCTACAGACCCTCCAGAATGCGATCAATGGACTGGGAAGTGTTTGAACTGCAGGAATGGGACTATGGGAGATCATTGTGAGAAGTGTGCTCCCTTTGTTATTGGTGATGACTGTGGCAATTGCAGCAGTGCGTACTGGGAACTGCAGGCAGATGGATGTCGAGGTAATGGTCTTTAGTTTTTGTGTAAACCGCTTTTTAGCTGGTGCAGTTTGTGAGTGTGCAGATGTTGCTACATCGAATACTCTTAAAGGCGGAGACATGTGTGCTTCATGCAGAGTAGCAAGCATAACTTCAGAGGAGCTGAGGAGTAAAGTGTCCTTTGTATATTTTCTGGTGTAGGTGTGTTAACAAATGAATATATACATAAAATATTCCTCACGTCCTTTTTAGGGCGTAATTTTTTGTTATTTGAAGCCCTACTCTGGCTTTTGCCAGGGGCCGCAATATAGGCAGGCCATCAATATGGCCAATTGTCTGAACGCGGTTTCTGGGACCTCTCCACGGTGATTCTCATCCACATGGTGGCGCATTGTGCCATCGGGTGTTTATCGCTTGTGTGATGTCCTGGTGGGGTAGAAAGTCAGTCAGTCAGTCGGTTAACAAATGAACATCAGATAGATAAATTGCCTGGTTCTGCATTACTTAATTAGAGGTAATTGATGTGTGACAAGCTATATGTTGTAAGGGATCTTCAGGAGCTAGTAAACAGTGCAGATGTACAGACAGATCATCAGGGTCTGGATAGAATTGTGCAGATACGAGTGGCCAGGGGATCTGTCCGACGATCAACACTTAAGGGAACTGTGAGATGGACATGCAGTCAGATTAATACTGGTACCATAGGAACTGGAAATTGCTGTATCCACTCGGATACAGCTAAAATCTCAGTTATTTCGTATAAAAACTGGTATGAAAATTAGTGTTCTAAATTATTGCAAGACGCCTCCGAATGTCGGTTCTGGGGCTTCATTTTAGAGAACAAAGAATGGACCAACGGGCTCCTTAGCAAGGATGTTGGAGGTGAATAGTTGGAAAGTTTCCTAGGAGTGAAGTTCAAACCTCGACTAAGACCTAGGAGAGTTTGCTTTAATGTCGGAGTGCATCTGTCTGTAAAACATATGTGCACGCAAATTTCAAGTTCTCGACAGAGTGCATGTGCCTGTAAAACATGTGTGCAAAATTCAAGTTCTCGATGAAGACCGAAGTCCAGGAATTGATGAACTACTAGAGATTTCTGTCGGAATTTACAGCTGATGAGCACTAATTAAAAGAAGAAGTAAGACGTAGTAAACAATTCAGAAGATTGCTATGTCACTGTGTCTAGCAAGTCGAAGTTGTTTCCCCTAACTCTTCTTCTTCTCCTTCTCCATCTTGTTTCTTTTCGTTCACTGGCTGCAAACTTTGGCAGAAGGTCCTGGCTGTTCGTCAACTTCTGGCAAACGCTTGAACTCCATGATGGTTGGTACCTAAACCAACAAATGCAAGCGATCACTTTATAAGCTAAGCCTATATGTTCGAATATCACACAAAATGTAATAGCTCACTGTATTTCAAAGTAAAGAATCATTTTAGGGCCATTTTAAGAATTCCTAAATTGTTTCTCTGCACGGGTTGTTAAAGTGTCAACATTGTATTCCATTTGTTGAAATCCATACATTGCCAACATGTTTTTCGTTATCAAAATTTTAAAAAAAATTGTTAGTATATTCTACTAGTTGTCAAAATGATACACTTCTGATATTTTGATCATTGTCAAAATAATATATCTATTAGTTACTAAATTGACTCTTGCACATTGCCAGAATGTTGTTCATTTGACCAGTAGCCAATATTTGCTAACCCTTATCAAAATAATCAAGTGCCAGTTTATCTTGTTCCAGTTATTTTATTCCAGTTATTTTGTGCCAGCTACTTGGTTCCAATTATTTTTTCCCAGTTATTGATAAGATAAAGTGTTTCTTATTTTGTTTCATTTATCAGACTGATCACAGCGTTATGTTGTTCCATGTTTTGAACTAATCAAGTGTTGATGCTGTCTGCCAGCCTGCAACTGCAGCAGCCCAGGCTCTCTAAGCCAGGTGTGTGACCCACAATCAGGGCAGTGTACCTGTGCCAGCCATGTCACCGGACGCACCTGCGATCAGTGTGAGGAGAATTTCCAAGGCATGACATCTAAAGGATGTGTGGGTATGTTTATTGTGTGTAGTGTGTTTGTGTGATGGAAGGGATGGGGGATACATTCATTAGGATGTGTAGATATGTGTCATGTATATATGTGCGGGATGAGGTGTGTGTTAGTGGTGGAGGGGTGAGAGTTGGGGAGGGGGGGGGGGGGTTGAAGGCGAAGGGTGGGTGTGGTTGGATGAAGTAAGTATGTGTGTGTGTGGAGGGGGGAAGTATGGTAGGCTGATGTATGTGTATGTGGAGATATGGTACATGTATAGTATGTTTCATGTGTGGAGTATGTGGGGATGAAGTGTGAATGTGAGTAAGGCAGTGTATTTGGCATTACATCTCTAGGATACATTGCTTTGTCTCATGTATGTGTCTTGGAGAAATGAGGTCATATGTGGATGGATAGAGGTAAATGAGGAAGGATAAGAGTGTGTGTATTTAACATCTCTAATATGTGTTGAATGTGTTTCATGCATGTATGTGTACTTATGGGGACTTGGAGTAAACAAAGAGGACATATATTTGTGGAGAATCAATTAATAACACATTACCATGGTAACAATTTGCCATCGTGTATTATGCTTGGTGCGACTGTGAGCCGTGGATTTCATGTAGAGTGGGGTTTTTTTTTCAGAATGGCATTTACTTTTATGGGTGCAATACAGTACCCGGTATCAGTGAGATGACAGAAGAAAGAAGAACAACAATGTCTGCGGTCAAGATTGACCGTTTGAACCAACAGAGAGCTACAGTTCTGGTGCGAGATTATGTTGAGACTGACACGTTTGTTGCTAGTTTTGAAATGGGACGGTGAACGACGTTTTGTGTGATTCCCACTGGAACAAAAACGGAATAGTTACGGGCTGACCCATCTACACTGATGTTGAAATCTCGATTGATGGTTTTTTTTTTTTTAAAAAACATTCTGCGTATTTACTTCATCATCTCATCTCTATCCTCTTATACCTTGTGGTGTTGGGGTGCATCTTGATGTCATTTAACATTGCCTGGGTTCGTTGCCATCTAGATCGGTCCGTTTATACTTCATTCATTTCTTCAGGCCACGATCTAATCGCCTGCTTGCTTACTGAGCCAGTCACGGTTAAGGACCGGAAAATGTGACCTAGCTGAGTCCATCCACATAAGTGAGCCACAGCCTCATCCATCCGTGACCTCACGGCCATGGTGTCCCAGCCTGCACCACTTAATGGTTGACACCTGACCTCACCACCATGGTGTCCCAGTCTACACCACTTGGCATTTGACCCATGACCTCACAGATACGGCGTCCAAGCATATGCCACTTGGAGGTGGGCACCTGACCTCACAGCCATGGTTTCGTCCCAGTCTGCACCACTTGGCTTTTGACCTGTGACCTCATAGATATGGTGTCGCAGTCTACACCACTTGGTTCTTGATCAGTGACCTCACGGCCATGGTGTCCCAGTCTACTCCACTTGGAGGTGGCCCTGTAAGCTCACGGCCACGGTATCCCAGTTTATACCTCTTGGAGATGTCCATGTGAGCTCTCGGCCAATGTGTCCCAGTCTACATCTCTTGGATGTGGGGTTGGCCTGTGTGGTCTATAGGTCATGAGTACGTTACTGGTTTTAACTTCTCACCCTGTTACTGTCACCTAGTTACTGTCACCTAGTTACTGTCACCTAGTTTCTTTTGCTGCTTTATTTGCAAAGTGAAACTATTTCTGTGTCTCTTTAATGTACTTGCTATGTTGCAGGTTGTGATGAGTGCTATACACTGATGAAAACTGAGATAGCACCACTGAGAGAGATCAGGAGTTACGTAACTTCCAATGTTACTTTGCTAGAGACCAGAAATGTGACGGCAACTCTGGGGTCCTTCATTTCTCGGCTGAACTTTGCTGCCCAGGGAACAGAACAGCTGATCAACTTTGTGAGTGACTAATGGGTGGGATGGGTGGGGATCTAACTCTATCAACTGTCTGTTTTGTGTTTTCTTCTCCGCAAGACTGCAGTACTCTCTGCCTTCCAACATGGTTGTGGTGTTTATGTTATTCCTTTGGAAGCCTGAATCTATCCATTCACTACCCATCCAACCCGTCCTGTCTGTCCATATAACCCATGTGTCTGTCTGTACACCTATGTACCTACTTACACACCCATCAAAACCCACCTGACTGTCTATATATCTGCCCACCCACCCATCCAATCCTACTTGCCTGTTTCTCTACCTCCCCACCTAAACCCAACTGTCTATTTACCTACACAACCTCTCAAAACCTACATGTCTATCTCTATAGCTGCCCACTCAAACCGGCCTGTCTGCCAGTATACCTAAGACTATCTGCTTGTATGCCTGTTGGCCTTACCCCCATCCCCAAAATGACTCTCTCTCTCTCTCTCTCTTGCTCTCTCTCTCTCTCTCCCCTCTCTCTCTCTCTCTCTCTCTCTCTCCCTACATACCCACCTACCCACTCAGACCCACTTGTCTGTCTTGTTTTCTTTTAGAAGTGTTGAAAAAAGCATTGACAGGGAAGAAAGCGAATTCTGAGGTCTTAGTCATTTAGCCTTATGGCGGGAAATACTAGGAAAGAGAGGAAGAGGATTTCAAGAAAATGTTCGTGGAAAGCTTCAACAGTTGGGCAACATAACGTTTAAGAAATTAATCTGTAACTATAGAGTTCATTATGATTTATGTAATCTTTACATGCTAGAAAATGGCATGTCATAGAAAAATCTGCCCAACTCAGCTTTACACTTATTTTGACCTCTGCGATGACAAAAAAAAACACCAGTCACACTGGGTTTGGCTGATAAATTTGGAGAGAAAATGTATTTGCATGGCCTAACTAGCATAGTACAAGTTGTGTGTGTGAGAGAGATTGAGATAGATAGATAGACAGACAGACAGACAGACAGACAGACAGACAGACAGACAGACAGACAGACAGACAGACAGACAGACAGACAGACAGACAGACAGACAGACAGACAGACAGACAGACAGACAGACAGACAGACAGACAGACAGGCAGGCAGGCAGGCAGGCAGGCAGGCAGGCAGGCAGGCAGGCAGGCAGGCAGATAGACAGACAGACAGATAGACAGATAGACAGACAGATAGACAGATAGACAGATAGACAGATAGACAGATAGATAGACAGACAGACAGACAGACAGACAGACAGACAGACAGACAGACAGACAGACAGACAGACAGACAGACAGACAGACAGACAGACAGACAGACAGACAGACAGACAGACAGACAGACAGACAGACAGACAGACAGATAGATAGATAGATAGATAGATAGATAGATAGATAGATAGATAGATAGATAGATAGATAGATAGATAGATAGACAGATAGACAGATAGACAGACAGACAGACAGACAGACAGACAGATAGACAGAAAGATAGATAGACAGACAGATAGACAGACAGATAGACAGACAGACAGACAGACAGACAGACAGACAGACAGACAGACAGACAGACAGACAGACAGACAGACAGACAGACAGACAGACAGACAGACAGACAGACAGACAGACAGACAGACAGACAGACAGACAGACAGACAGACAGACAGACAGACAGACAGACAGATAGATAGATAGATAGATAGATAGATAGATAAGATTAGATTAGATAGATGAGTGAGAGAGAGAGAGAAGGGGAGGGAGCACATTTCTTATGAGTTTCTCAGGTAACGGAGAGAACTCAGACATTGTGAATCTGAAAACATGCTCTGTGTTGCAGATATGCAAATATTAGTTACAGAACTACATTCACCCTTATATTATTTGTTATTACTTGTTCACCAACAGCTGTCATCAGTCAACCAGTCATCAGCACAAATCGATGGTAGGATAACGACCCTAAACCAGACATTAGAATCTGTTCAGCGTCAGATGTCCGACATGGAGAATGTTACAGCATCCATTGAGCTAGGTCTGACATCGGAGGATGTACTCATCAAACAGGCCACATCACACAGGGTTGCCATGGAGTCTACAGCCAAAACAATATATGTTGACGTTGGTAATTGTGATCTTTAATTTCTGTTGTATTGAATCGTATTTGTACCAGTAATACCTTCGCCAACCCTTGTGCGACAGGGTTGCAGTATACAGTGCCAGACAGCAAATAATTACAAATACGCCAGATTTGCTCTCAATATTGTACAGGTTTCCTTATGCGGTAATATGCTCCCATGATATCTTGGGTAGTGAGGAGATGGCTAGCCTATCTGATTAGGTTTGGAAAATAAAAAAGATTGTGTAATCTGAATTTTGAAACTCCTTTTGGGTTGTAAGTTCCATTTTGGAGAACAAAGAATAGACAAACCGTCGCCCTAATAGGCGTATTGTAGAAGGCGACTCATTGGGGGTGTTTCTTCAAGGTAAGGAATCAACACAGTCTGTATACAAATAAGCCAGATCTGTAAAACGGGTGTACAAGCAAAACTGAAATTCTGGATCAAGACCAACAAGCAGAACTTTCTGCTGGATTTTACAGCCAGTGACTGTTAAGAGAAGAAGAGGAATTTTGAGTGTTTTATTAATATCCCACCTCAAACAGGGGAAATCCACAGGTCACAGGACAGTCTAATATTTCAGGGGGTGGTAGATAGGCTGCATGCAGACGTGAAACCTAGGCTGCACCCTTTTTCCGTGGGACGTAGGTGAGTTGTGGTTAGGGCCAGTTCTAGATTTGTTGGGGTCGTTAAAAGCAGCAGAAAACCGGTAAACCCAGTCTTACCACTCTCTAAAATTTTGAAATGTCCTGTGACGTCATCTGGGGGTAGGATATTAACAAGAAGCAAATTTTGAAAATGTAATGTCATTTGACGATAATTTATGTGGTAATATCAGTCATATTGACAGTCATTCCTGGTTTCTGATCACACATATTGGCTATAATTCATGCTAGCTCACTATTTTTAGCCAACCTTCAGACAAGTATCCTGGTTCTCGGAGGACTGGCCAGAAATTTGAAGTTAGTGGAGTCTTACCTGGAGTCGCTGGCCGCTGCATCCACAGTTGACCAGCAAATTATTGCTTACCTGGCCTCTCTGAATCAAACTGTGTCAAGGGCAAGTCAGTTAACTAGTGAAATGTCACAGGTGAGTCTTGCTAGATCAGTGACCACAATTATACTTTTGCTGAGTGCCAGATTTAGGAAAAAGCTCAATAAGTTACAGCTAAGGGCACCACAAACTACAGGGACCTAGAAAAACATTCCTTTTCCCTCACAAATGCTGTTTTCTTTTAAAACGTAAAAAGTAAAGGACCTTTTTCCATGCCTTTAGGCAAATAGGGCATACAGGGCTAGACCTAGATTTTATAGATCAATTGGTACAAGATAGGTTTTATGGTCAGCATCACGCTGGTCGCCTTTACTTCCTGGGACTACACCCAGTACCCACTCAAGGCTGGGTCAACCTGGGAGCCAAGGTGATTTTTGAAATAAAGTCTGGCTCTGCCAGGAAGTGAACCCACGACCTTCCAATCCGCGACTAGCGTCTAGCCGCTCTGCCATGGCGACTCCCTGTTTTTTTTAAATATATTCTGAATGTAATTTTCTTTTAATATATTTTTAAAAGAATTTCCCCAGACAAAAATGTTCACGCTGTAACTTTGAGCTGTTTAGAGGATTATATAATATAATTTGTTTGATTTTGCCAACACATTCTATATTATCTATAAAAATACAAATGTCTGTTCGCTTGTGCCCTAATCAATAATCTTCTAAAGTTTTTCACGATTGTATTAAACTTTTCACACAATGTTGCCTTTGAATATGCAAGTGTTTTTATATAGTGTTGCACAAAGCACAAACTACATAACTCCATAGACGATCACATCAGCATCGTGGTTTTGTTTTCCAACGATCTGATTTGTTTTCGTTGCCGCGTTATCCGCAAGGTTTATATTTCTGTTTGTAGGCGAACTTTGACTGTTGACCTCAGAAATCTGCATGAGACTGTATGAGATAATCAATTATTTCGTTATGAGAATGAAGAGTTGTTGACAAACTGTTTGGAAATGTAAAGACATGAGAATAAAACAAGTTATAGTTAATAGTTGTGGGAATAAGAAGAGAGTTGTTGAAAGACAGTATCGGAATGAAAAGATATGGGAATGATAAGATATGGGAATGAAAGATGTCTGCTTAGCGAGGACTATCATCACAGCATTCCGGACAGATCCATAGGGCCTCAGTTTGTCTGGCTGCACTTAAAACATCATAAGCATCATCATATGCCAAATCAAGCATCTCATATTTTCACAATTTCACACAAACATCTTTGATAGATGACTTGAACCCCATGTGATAGTATCAGTAACTCTTGTGTCTGTGATCCCTGCTTGTCCAGAAATCACAAGAAGTATCAAGAGCGCACCAGAACAGCACAGGAAATCTGTTACTTTTGGAAACCATGATTATCAGCATCTTGTCCAAGATTGTAGCAACATCATCCAGTGCTCGCAGTGTGACTGTAGAAAATACCAAAAATATGGCAACCGTGAAGAGGCTGCAGAAGCTCAGGGCTGAATTACTGAGCTATGTGGTTGATTACATAACCATTGCCAGACGTACACAAAGTGCCCAGGCTGTGACGAGTTCCTACCAGTCTCAGGTTAAATGTTATTTTTGTTGTTGTTGTTGTGAGCATGTCATTGCTGTTTTTGTTGTTTTATCAAACCAAAGATCGCTGGAGTCCCAGTACTATGTAGTGATGGCTAGTTCACTGATTGGTCGACTGACTTGTTAGATGGTTGGATATCTCATTGGTTGGCTGGGTGTTTAGTTGGCTGAGGTCCCAATTTTCTGTCCAATATCTGGTAGTGATGGTTGGCCAATTGATTGATTGAATGGTTGGTTGGTTGATTGATTGATCAGCTAGCTGCCTGATGGCTGGTTATTTAGCTGGTTGTGCTGCCACTCTACTGCCATGGAGTACTGCTTAGATGATTGATTGATGGGTTAGATGGATGGATGATTGATTGGGTAGCTGGCTGGGTAGCTGGTTGGTTAGTTAGTTGATTAGTTGGTTGGCTGGCTGGTTGGTTAATTGGCTGGGTAGCTGGCTGGTTAGTTAGTTGGTTGGCTAACTGGGTAGCTGGTTGGGTAGCTGGTTGGGTAGCTGGCTGGTCAGTTGATTGGCTGGCTGGTTAATTAATTGGTTAGTTGATTGGGTAGCTGGGTAGCTGGCTGGTTAGTGGGTTGAGTAGCTGGCTGGTTAGTTGGTTGGTTGGCTGGTTAGTTGGTTGGTTGGGTATCTGGCTGGTTAGTTAGTTGGTTGGCTAACTGGGTAGCTGGTTGGGTAGCTGGCTTTTTAGTTGATTGGCTGGCTGGTTAGTTAATTGGTTAGTTGGTTGGGTTGGGTAGCTGACTGGTTAATTGGTTGAGTAGTTGGCTGGTTAGTTGGTTGGTTGGGTAGCTGACTGGTTAGTTGGTTGGTTGGGTAGCTGGCTGGTTAGTTGGTTGGTTAGTTGATTAGCTGGTTGGTTGGGTAGCTGGTTTAGTCGGTTGGTTAGTTGGTTGGCTGGCTGGTTAGTTGGTTGGCTGGTTGGTTAGTTGGTTGACTGGCTGGTTAGTTGGTTGGTTAATTGATTGGGTAGCTGACTAGTTAGTTGGTTGCTTAGTTATTTGGGTAGCTGGCTGGTTAGTTGGTTGGTCAGTTGGTTGACTGGCTGGTTAGTTAGCTGGGTAGTTGGCTGGTTAGTTGATTAGCTGTTTGGCTGAGTGGTTATTTAGCTACTTGTGCTCCCACTATTCTGCTCAATACCATATAGTACGAGTTAGTTGAATGGTTGGTTGCCTGACTGACTGGTTGCCTGACTGACTGGTTGCCTGACTGACTGGTTGCCTGACTGACTGGTGTAGAAATTTTGAAACAAACTGGGGTTTGGCAATATTGTAGCTAGCTGAGAAGGGGAAATATTGCAGCCAGCCTGCAGCCAGCAGAGAAATGGGAATATTGCGACCAGCAGAGAAATGGGAATATTGCGACCAGCAGAGAAATGGGAATATTGCCACCAGCAGGAATGGGAATATTGCAGCTAGCAGAGAAATGGGAATATTTCAGCCAGCAGAGAAATGGGAATATTACAGCCAGCAGAGAAATGGGAATATTGCGACCAGCAGAGAAATAGGAATATTACAGCCAGCAGAGAAATAGGGATATTGCAACCAGCAGAGAAATGGGAATTTTGCAGCCAGCACATAAATGGGAATTTTGAGGCCAGCAGAGAAATCGGAATGTTGCAGCCAGCAGAGAAATAGGGATATTGCAACCAGCAGAGAAATGGGAATGTTGCAGCCAGCAGAGAAATGGGAATATTGCGACCAGCAGAGAAATAGGAATATTGCGACCAGCAGAGAAATGGGAATATTACAGCCAGCAGAGAAATAGGGATATTGCAACCAGCAGAGAAATGGGAATTTTGCAGCCAGCACATAAATGGGAATTTTGAGGCCAGCAGAGAAATTGGAATGTTGCAGCCAGCAGAGAAATAGGGATATTGCAACCAGCAGAGAAATGGGAATATTACAGCCAGCAGAGAAATGAGAATATTGCGACCAGCAGAGAAATAGGAATATTGCGACCAGCAGAGAAATGGGAATATTGCGACCAGCAGAGAAATGGGAATTTTGCAGCCAGCAAAGAAATGGGAAGATTACAGCCAGCAGAGAAATGGGAATATTACAGCCAGCAGAGAAATGGAAATATTGCGACCAGCAGAGAAATAGGAATATTGCGACCAGCAGAGAAATGGGAATATTGCGACCAGCAGAGAAATGGGAATTTTGCAGCTAGCAGAGAAATGGGAATATTGCGACCAGCAGAGAAATGGGAATATTACAGCCAGCAGAGAAATGGGAATATTACGACCAGCAGAGAAATGGGAATATTACGACCAGCAGAGAAATGGGAATATTGCGGCTAGCAGAGAAATGGGAATATTGCGACCAGCAGAGAAATGGAAATATTGCAGCCAGCAGAGAAATATGAATTTTGCAGCCAGCACATAAATGGGAATTTTGAGGCCAGCAGAGAAATGGGAATTTTGCAGCCAGCAGAGAAATGGGAATATTGCGACCAGCAGAGAAATAGGAATATTGCGACCAGCAGATAAATGGGAATATTGCAGCCAGCAGAGAAATTGGAATATTGCAGCCTACAGTAAAGTGGAAATGTTGCAGATTCACTTTTAAACATACACAGTGTAGCTTAATTGCTTTCATGGCAAATTAGGAATAATCCACATTAGGGTAAGGGACTTGTCTGGTTACATACAACTGTAAGGCTGACCTAGTCCAACTCAGAAATTAGTGACCTAGTATTTGTAAAATCCACCAAAAATGTTTAATTTGTGAGTAGTATATATTATAAAATGTGTTTTTTTTGCCTGTTTGTCTGATTTAGACAGCTGCAGATTCCAGTTTGTTCACCCCATTGAATTTGAAGGCTCTCCAAAGTGTGTCAATTCTGGAGCCGTTCATTAACACAACCAGTAATTTGAGCTTAACAGCATCCTTGTTGCTATGGCGATCAAACAACACTCAACAAAAGACCTCCATTATTCAGAAAGAGGCTCAGATATTACTGGGGTCAGCTCAGGCCACTCTGGCAACTGTCTTAAACTTTAGTGCTGAAGCCACTGGTAAGTCTTATCTAGTTAATCAGAGCACCGTAGGTCCATCAGTTAGTTCCTGTCTTCATGACTTACTTTTACTGTCGCCTTAGTGGATCCTCTTCCACCCTGAGGTGTAGAGGTCTGCCAGAGTGATCACCAGATTTCTCTGTCATCAGTTGATTGCCTTTAAGACATGTCTGCGTTTTGTCTCTCTGATAACTTGTAATAATAGGTTTAAGCAAACAGATGATTGGCCTTTGCGAGGTGGAGGGGAAGCTTCCTTGGGGTCCCTTGCCTGCCGTCTCACTAATTCATGGTTACCCACTACTTCTGGAGACTCATGAAGCACCCAGGTTCAGCCAGACCCTCCTTCTTTTTCTCAACTGGGTTTGAAACCGGTCTTAGCAAAGTCTTCATGATTTAAACACTTTTAGTTTGTCTTATGTGATTTTTTTTTTTTTAGAACACTTTCAGAAATAAGGATTAACATGAACAGAGATTTGTATTTATGCTTCATTGATTACACTATAGCATTTGATACAATGAAACATTGAGAAATTATTCAAATTTTGGAAACCTTAATACTGATGGCAAAGATCTGAAAATAATTTTTTTTAAATGTATTCTGGCAACAAGAAACAGCCATAAGGATTAACAACAAGGTTGGAACTTTTCAAAACATTAAACAAGGCGTTAGACAGGGATGTGTACTATCACCCGATTTATTCAGTTTGTACAGTGAAATAATAATTAGATGAATACATGCTATGCCAGGAATATTGGTGGGCATTTGCTGACGATATAGTTTTGATCACTGAAAATGAAACACAACTGCAAGAAATGGTGGATATAATTGTAACGGAAAGTGAAAACAGGGGACTTAGTTTGAACAGCAGAAAAACTGAAGTAATAGTAATTACTAAATAAAAAACTGACTCTCCAAAATGCAACGTCAAAGTAAATGGAACAACCCTCAGCTAAGTTGATAAGTACTTGGGTACCCTGACTTCCGGTCAAAATGGACGTTAGGCAGCGGCACTGTTCGAAACAGAGGCAAATATTTTGCTTTTGCCGGACGGTGGCCGATGCATTTTTGCTCCATTTGTAGACTGGATATAGTTTCGTCGCCCAGCTTCTGAGTTGAATGCATGGTGTGACCCTGTGAGCTGCGGATTGCATTTGGAATGTTTTTTTCCGACTGTGACCAACGTGTTGGTGTGAATTGTAGATTCAGAAAATGGCGCGATGCCTGTCGTGCAGTGTTGTGGTGCCCGTATGTGATTAAAATTGATCGCGTGGGCAACTGCTGATCTGTTGGCGACTTTTGCTACCATCAATGATGAACTACAATTCTAGTACTGTGATAAACATTCTGTGTGTTTTTCGTTGGCACAGGAGCGGAGCAAAGATGGGGTGACCCATTTGCTATGAAGCTGAAACTAAGACTACCAGACTACCCTGATAACATCAGATGGAAGATGTATTAAAGAAGTTACATGTAGAATAGCTTAAGCAAAGGCAGCATTTTACAAAATGAAGAATATTTTGTGCAACCGTTCTTTGTCAATTGAGACAAGAAAGAGAATTCCTAAAAACTATATAAATCCTATCTTTATATACGGAAGTGAATCATTGACAGTTGGTAAATAAGCGAAAACTTATTTGGAAGCTGCAGAAATGTGGTTTTATAGACGAATGATGAGAATACCCTGCACATATTTTTTTTAAAGAGTAATGAAGATGTCTTGGAAAGAAACTGACCGATGCAGAAAACTGATCGCCCACATCAGAAAGAGAGAAATTTACATTCTTTGGTCATGTGACGAGAAGGAGAAAACTGGAGTACATTGTGACAGTAGGAAAGTTAGAGGGAAAGAAACGTAGAGGAAGACCAAGATAAAAGAAGCTGGATAGTCTGAAATCACCCCATGGAGGATCATCTGTGTCAGAGTTGACTGAAAGTACACGATACTGAAGGTTGTGGATAGACATGATTACCTGTGCCACAAGACTGGAACTTTAAGAAAAGGTTTGTCTAACTGACACGACAAATCAACATGAGCCCATCAGATACTTCCTATATGACTAACTGTACATGTCTCTGCTGCCAGTATTGACTGCTGTCAGGGAAGGGTAAGATAAGTGGAGGATCGGCTGGCCAGACTGCTAAGAACACATGATTTTCATGCTGGAGACCTGGGTTTAAATCTTCCATAAGGTTGGGGACTTTTTTATGTCAGGGCTAAAATAAAATTCTGACTTGCACAGTCCTTGGTGACGGCACTAGCCATGCGGCCCTAAATCCTCCGGCATACAAACACCCTGCTTTACACTGCAAAGATGATAAATACAGGAAGTGTTGGCAATGGGAGTAAGACAGGAGTCCATCAGCGTCCATGGCTGAGGTGTTGCAAGCGTGCTTCTTACTTCCAAGGTGTCGGCTTCAATCTTAGGTGTGGGCGATTTGGCAGCAGATCATCTTGCATTGGTTTCGACAGTGATATTGACAGCCGAAAGTTGAGAGGGCAGTGACACACTTTTGAACGGAAAATTGAATGGTGAAATCACAAATAGCCACACAACCCCCCCCCCCCCCTCCCCCCCCCCCCCCCCCAAATGCTTAAGTTAGTTCAGCCACTCAGCTAGCCACTGCTCACTATACAATTAAAACACCTTAATTTTTTTTCTAAGACTATAAGTACACAATGACAACACATAGAAAACGCTATTAGTACTTCTTACATTCTTAAAACTGATCTTCTTTATTGCCAGCTATTCTTCTATTTCTTCTTCTCCTTTCGTTCGCTTGAAATAGATTATCTATATCTGCAGTGTTGTCTCTAGCATGAACTTCACCGGCTTTTGTAATACACTCAGCGACCTGTAAATAAAATGTGGCTTGCACCGGTATTTCTCTTGGCCAAAAGTTTTGCCTTGAAATGTTGTATTTGGGACAGCCTTGGAGGACGTGATCTGTTATCTCAGGTGCCAGTCCACATTTGTGATTCGCTGATTTCAGATTTTGTGTACATGTGGCTACGAAATCAATTGTGTCCTGTTCTGATCTCTGAACTTGCTCTGATCTGTCCATTACAGCAATTGTCTTGTGCCTGTTTTGGTGGCTTTCTGATTGATTTGATAATTCTCTTCTTCTGTTAATAAGAGACTGGTACGTCAGGTTGTTCTTCATTTGCACCTTTCTTAGCTAGATTATCAGCTCTTTCATTTCCGAGAACTCCACATTGGGATGGTACCCATTGCAGTTAGCTTACACCGGTTGCTAGTTTGGAGAGTAGTGTCCATATACCAGGTAGGATTCCAGATTCAAGGGCCAGCTATTACTTTCAATACTGTGTCAACTGCATAATGTAGATTGTTTACATTATACATCCAGCTTGTAGATTGTTTACATTATACCTCCAGCTTGTACTCCTTGTCTGTCTTTGGTCTCTCAATATTATTAAGTCATAAAGCAAGAAGAGGTTTGGTGGGGGGAAAGCATTCTTGCTTTATATGTTCATAATTGTTCACTTTATTTCCTATCATACTTAACTGTAAAAATGGCTGCTCATGTAGAACAATTGGTTAGTTGCGTATCCTCTACAGGACGTTGCAGAACCAACCCCAACAGCTCCTGGCTGTTGTGTCGTTTTTCTGGGCAAATATTACGTCCAGTAGTTTGATATTGCTTTCTGGACGGTCAGCTTTTTTTGATACCACTGTCGAGACCAATACAAGGCACATGGCCCGCAGCTGGGATCGAACCAGGCATTATGAAGTATTCGCATCGACTTAGCCACAGAGCCGACGTAGAACAATTACGTTGCTTAATTTTCCAGCTGAGCAGCAGCCTTTAAAAAGTTTTACCAGACGAACTTTTGACATTTTCGTTTGTGATAGCCCATAATAATTAAATCACTCTGAAAAATCTTGGCAAAGAATTATAATGTTGACTTAGAAAATTGCAAGAATATTACAAATAAAGAAAGTAAAATTTTGAGAATTTGAAACTTTCCTGTGGCAACATTCAGATGTGAATCTTGGACCATTTCACAGTGAAAAATAAAAGAAGAAATTATGGCTTTGTAACTTAAATATTACAGAAACATTCTTACAGTACTATGGACCAAAAGGTAAAGAAAAATAATGATATTGAACAAGATAAAAAACATCAAAGAAAGCAGTCTTTTTTTGTTATTATTATGAAAAAAAATATGTATCAGAAACTTTAACATTGTTGCTTGATAAATTACAGTAATAAAATTATGTTTGCATTTGCATGTTCATGTATACCTACCAAATCCATCCACCACAGACATGAAACAGCGAGCCAATAAGTCTCTGGACAATCTGGCAACTCTAAATAACCAAAGTCAGACGTTAATCCTGCAAGCAACCAACCTGACAGACTCCCTGATAGTTCTGAAGCAGAATGTGTCAGCAACCAGGGAGACATCGCAGCAAGCACTGATGATCATACAAGACAAACAGCAGGTTTTTAAAACGTTTTTCTTTTTGTTCCATTCTTTTGTCTCAATATTTTCCTGGGCTATCAAATAGCTCCTTTTCTATCTCTGAATCAGTGGTTTCAGTCTTTTTCAGGCGGTGCCCCCCCCCCCCCCCTTCCTCTCTTTTATATATGGCAAGACCCCCACATCCCCCCCCCCTCCACCTTTCCCCACCCCAACTTTAAAAGAAATTGTGATTAATAAGAGGAGGAGAGCAAGCCAAATCACAACCACTATTAGCAAGAACTTGGAGAGAAAATTCCACCTAATCAAATAAGATATAAGAAACAATCAACAGTTGGTGATTTAGTGTCCCCAAATATCAGTGTGATGGTTGACACTTATTTAACTTGTTGATGTCTGCTATTTTTTGGTCTCATGTTTGAGAAGGCACTGTCGTGCTCACTCTGCACTATTCTCCCCCCCCCCCCCCCCAAATATCCTTGCGCGCTACTATGGGAGGAGGGGGAGACTGCTGTAACTGCATGTGTTTAGTGCAAGAGGATCAACTGAATTGCATGGGTTTTATCCTGTATGATTGTCTCTCTCTGTTGAATGGTTGGTCGTCAAAGATAGTGTTGCACAAAGCATGAACTTCACAGCTCGAGCAAAGACCCCAAGAGATATCCAAAACACTTGTACTCAAGAACCAAAGGACAGAGTACAAAATCGAACCTGCATATGTCTGTGTCTTGATGTAGATGTCCGTTTGCCTGTCTAGATGTACGGCGCGCGCGTGTGTGTGTGTGTGTGTGCGTGCATGCGTGCGTGCAAACGTGCGTGCGTGCGTGTGTGTGTGTGTGTGTGTGTGCATATATATATATGTCTGCCTGTCACATATTTGCATCTCAAATTGTGTATATGGTCAGCTTTTATGTTGCATTTACCACTACATTGTTTAGCATATTACAGAACAAATAATTACTATGTGAAGATGCCATTTGTCAATAAATCTGCCTCAGTAAATCATGAAGGTTTTTTTTTTTATATTGCCAGGTTGTAGTTGAATTTACATGTGAGTACATTTCCCCAGAAACTGTTGAATGTGTCGAACCAAGCAGAGAAGCTGAAGAACAGGTTACAATCCACAACCGACATCAGTGAGAAGCGATACCGAGCTGTCAACAACACAGCCACCAACATCGTGGCACCTGGACGAGAGCTTTGCGTTCACATAAATAACACAGTGGCCAATTTGAGGAGCAAGCTTTCAGAGGCAGAGGCCACAACCAGCGAGGCTGTGCTCAAGGTCTCTAATGTCACTGGAAGAGCTAATCTGATGTTGGCTAGATTGAAAGGTAGTAAAAATTAAGAGTTTGTATGTCCTCTCTGTCTTAGCTTTACCTTGATTGAAGAGTTTGTATGTCCTCTATGTTTCCCCTTTACCATGGTTGAAGAGTGTGTATGTCCTCTGTGTTTCCCCTTCACCATGGTTGAAGAGTGTGTATGTCCTCTGTGTTTCCCATTTACTATGGTTGAAGAGTTTGTATGTCCTCTGTGTTCCCCTTTACCATGGTTGAAGAGTTTGTATGTCCTCTATGTTTCCCCTTTACCATGGTTGAAGAGTTTGTATGTCCTCTATGTTTCCCCTTTACCATGGTTGAAGAGTTTGTATGTCCTCTATGTTTCCCCTTTACCATGGTTGAAGAGTTTGTATGTCCTCTATGTTTCCCCTTTACCATGGTTGAAGAGTGTGTATGTCCTCTGTGTTTCCCCTTCACCATGGTTGAAGAGTTTGTATGTCCTCTGTGTTTCCCATTTACTATGGTTGAAGAGTTTGTATGTCCTCTGTGTTCCCCTTTACCATGGTTGAAGAGTTTGTATGTCCTCTATGTTTCCCCTTTACCATGGTTGAAGAGTTTGTATGTCCTCTATGTTTCCCCTTCACTATGGTTGAAGAGTTTGTATGTCCTCTGTGTTTCCCCTTTACCATGGTTGAAGAGTTTGTATGTCCTCTGTGTTTCCCATTTACCATGGTTGAAGAGTGTGTATGTCCTCTGTGTTCCCCTTAACCATGGTTGAAGAGTTTGTATGTCCTCTATGTTTCCCCTTCACCATTGTTGAAGAGTGTGTATGTCCTCTGTGTTTCCCATTTACCATGGTTGAAGAGTGTGTATGTCCTCTGTGTTTCCCATTTACCATGGTTGAAGAGTGTGTATGTCCTCTGTGTTCCCCTTTACCGTGGTTGAAGAGTTTGTATGTCCTCTGTGTTTCCCATTTACCATGTTTGAAGAGTGTATGTCTTCTGTATTTCCCGTTTATCATGGTTGAAAAGTTTCTATGTCCTCTGTGTTTCCAGTTTACCATGATTGAAGAGTTTGTATGTCCTCTGTGTTTTGCCTTTGCCATGATTGAGACATTTGTATGTCTTCTGTGTTTCCCGTTTATCATGGTTGAAGACTGTGTATGTCCTCTGTAACAAGCTAGATTCTGTAAGGATCCTTTGGGAGTGAGTGAGCAGTGTGGAGGCACAAAATAGACCATTACGGTTTGAGGAAAATGATGCTGCGAAGAGTGACCAAGGGGTTTCTGGCCAACACTCAACAGTCAAAGAAAAAGACAAAACGGATATACAGTGAGACTGTTACTGGTACCATAAAAACAGGAACTCTGCAGATGATAGGAACGGATCAGTGCTTTCTGAATATCCTACCCCAAACACGGGAATCCACAGGTTACGGGGTCAGAGTTGGTAGATAGGCTGCATGCAGTCGTGGGACCTAGGCTGCACGCAGTGGTGGGACCTAGGCTGCACTCACTATCTCGTGGGACATAAGTGGGTTGGAGTTAAGGCCAGTTCTAGATATTTTGGGGTCGTTAAAAGCATCAGAATGCCAGGAAACCCAGTCTTACCACCCTCAGAAATTTTGGACTGTCCTGTGACGTCATCTGGGGTAGGCTATTACGAAAGAAAAGAAGGATGACCAAAGGGAATGTCCAGAGTGCTGTAATGTCAATCCATTATTGAAAATTTTTATTAAATATTTTTTCTCTCTAGGCATCCGGAGTGTAAACACAGCAAGTATTGTGGCTTTAGTCGAGCAAGTTTCCACTGCCCGTTCTAATGTTAACGTTGACAGTTTGAGAACCATTGTCAGCCAGCTACAAGTCAGCAAAAATGTCCAGCGGACAGAGATAAACAGGCTAACTGCCTTGAGGGACACCCTGAGGGTCAGAGTTCAAAGTTTACAGTTGTTACAAGGGCAGATTACTCCCATGTAAATTCGTTTCTGTGCAATAATTTTTTATTAATTACATAATTTGGCGCTCCTTTGATTCATTCCCCAAAATGGCGGCATGCCACATTCTGGCCATAAAATATCCAAAAATATCCGAAAGACGGTGTTCGTGTTTTTCTAAAATACGGATTATCTGCCAAGGAACAAATCGCGGCAAAACTAGGATTACTTGACAATCAATATCAACATTTGCACACGGTAGTAGTAGCAGACGATAAATACCGACCGTTGACAACAATTTCGAGCGTTTCTGCAGACGATACTAGCAGACAATATTAGCGACCGTTGACCAATTTCGAGACATTATACAGACGATAGAAGCCGATTAGCAAGACTGTGTTCTTCCGATTGGAGGATTTAGCAGCGGTAGATGTCAGACTTGTCGGCATGCGCCAAACGCGATTAAACTCATCGCCGAGCGTATCCCCCGCGCTAGGTGCCTGGGACTCACGAGTACAGTAATTGGAGGAAGTAGCAGGAGATGCGGTAGCTGCCGCTCGTGAGTCCCAGCCATCTAGTTTAGCCCCCATCCGCGCCGCCGCGGTGAGGCACACTCGCAGAAGCAGGTCGGCAAGTAACGTATCGCCGAGACCCTGTCAGAGCCATTTGTTTCGTTATCCGGAGCCGGCACATATATTTTTAATAGAACTGACCCGCATTAGGATATTTTTGGATATTTTATGGCCAGAAATTGGCCAATTTAGCTCCCTTTTGAACGCCATCATATTAAAGCCGCCATTTTGGGGAACGATTCAAAGAAGAGCCCATAATTTTTACTTTCTATGGATGTTACACTGACAAAGCAAATTTTTGCAGCGACAGAGGAATATTAGCACTGACATCCTAGGAATGCAGTTAGAGTGGAAAATCCTCATTGACAGATTAAAGTAGTGGCTTTGCCAGGTTGGAGTGTAGACACTAGCAGGCAGACACCAACAGGGATGGGTGGAAACATTGACAGGGTAGTGTTTACATTGACAGCAGCAGGTACTGTCAGCATGAACAGAGATGAGTGGAAACATAGACAGGATGCAGTGTCTACACTGACAGGTGAGTGGAAACACTGACAGGTTGTAGTGTCTACACTGACAGAGATTCATGGAAACATTTACAGGATGTGGCGTCTACACTGACAAACATGAGTAGACAATTAGCAGGAATTGTCTTCATTGACAGAGGCAAGTGGAAACACTGATGAGTTGTAGTGTCTACATTGACAGAGGCAAGTAGAAACACTGATGAGTTGTAGTGTCTACATTGAGAGAGGCAAGTGGAAACACTGATGAGTTGTAGTGTCTACATTGACAGAGGCAAGTGGAAACACTGATGAGTTGTAGTGTCTACATTGACAGAGGCAAGTGGAAACACTGATGAGTTGTAGTGTCTACATTGACAGAGATGAGTGGAAACACTGATAAGGTGTACTGTCTAAATTGACAGAGGCAAGTGGAACCACCAATAAGGTGTAGTGTCTAAGTTGCCAGAGATGAGGGAAAACACTGACAGGGTGTAAGGTCTACAGTGATAGACAGTTAAAAACATTGACACATGGACCATTGACTGGATGCACTGCTTGACAGGCTTGAGTGTTGTTAATACAGTATTACCTGTGGAATACTGACAGAGCCAATCATAGACAAGGACATGGTGCCATACTGACAGAACCAATCATAGACAAGGACATGGTGCCATACTGAAGGAGCCGAGCATAGACAAGGACATGGTGCCATACTGACAGAGCTGAGCATAAACAAGGACATAGTGCCATACTGACAGAGCTGGGCATAAACAAGGACATAGTGCCATACTGACAGAGCTGAGCATAGACAAAGAAATGGTGCCAAACTGACAGAGCCGAGCATAGACAAGGACATGGTGCCATACTGACAGAGCTGAGCATAAACAAGGACATAGTGCCATACTGACAGAGCTGGGCATAAACAAGGACATAGTGCCATACTGACAGAGCTGAGCATAAACAAGGACATAGTGCCATACTGACAGAGCTGGGCGTAAACAAGGACATGGTGCCATACTGACAGAGCTGGGCATAAACAAGGACATGGTGCCATACTGACAGAGCCAGGCATAGACAAGGACATGGTGCCATACTGACAGAGCCGGGCATAGACAAGGACATGGTGCCATACTGACAGAGCTGGGCATAGACAAGGACATGGTGCCATACTGACAGAGCCGGGCATAGACAAGGACATGGTGCCATACTGACAGAGCCGGGCATAGACAAGGACATGGTGCCATACTGACAGAGCCGGGCATAGACAAGGACATAGTGCCAGACTGACAGAGCCAGGCATAGACAAGGACATGGTGCCACACTGACAGAGCCAGGCATAGACAAGGACATTGTGCCATACTGACAGAGCCGGGCATAGACAAGGACATAGTGCCATACTGATAGAGCCGAGCATAGACAAGGACATGGTGCCATACTGACAGAGCCAGGCATAGACAAGGACATGGTGCCATACTGATAGAGCCGAGCATAGACAAGGACATGGTGCCATAATGACAGCTGAGCATAGACAAGGACATGGTGCCATACTGACAGAGCCAGGCATAGACAAGGACATGGTGCCATACTGACAGAGCTAGGCATAGACAAGGACATGGTGCCATACTGACAGAGCCGGGCATAGACAAGGACATGGTGCCAAACTGACAGAGCTGAGCATAGACAAAGACATGGTGCCATACTGACAGAGCTGAGTATAGACAAAGAAATGGTGCCAAACTGACAGAGCCGAGCATAGACAAGGACATGGTGCCATACTGACAGAGCTGAGCATAGACAAAGAAATGGTGCCAAACTGACAGAGCCGAGCATAGACAAGGACATGGTGCCATACTGACAGAGCTGGGCATAGACAAGGACATGGTGCCATACTGACAGAGCTGGGCATAGACAAGGACATGGTGCCATACTGACAGAGCTGGGCATAGACAAGGACATGGTGCCATACTTACAGAGCCGAGCATAGACAAGGACATGGTGCCATACTGACAGAGCTGGGCATAGACAAGGACATGGTGCCATACTGATTGAGCTGGGCATAGACAAGGACATGGTGCCATACTGACAGAGCTGAGCATAGACAAGGACACGGTGCCATACTGACACTGTCAGAGTGGACGTTTAAGTGAACGCAGTCCAAGTACTGACTGAGCAGGGTATTTAATTTGACGCAGTGAAATTTAGACAGTGATAGAGTTAAAGTAATAGTGAAACTGACAGCGTGGAATAGGACAGAGTGGAGAACTGACACTAACAGTGGGGGGAATACTGACAGAATAGATTAATGTCAGTAAGAAATATGTTGATGTCAGTAGAAAACACTCGGATGTCTGCAGTGAATATGAAGGTGTCACTAGTGAACAAGATAATGTCTGAGAATAAAGTGAAATGGTAGGATGTTAGATATTAGTGGTGA
The DNA here is from genome assembly GCA_905116865.2 of Candidula unifasciata. NCBI lineage: Eukaryota > Metazoa > Mollusca > Gastropoda > Stylommatophora > Geomitridae > Candidula > Candidula unifasciata. The sequence continues at coordinate 291,060 of CAJHNH020004569.1, forward strand.
GTAGGATAATGTCCTTAGGAAACAGATGACGTCAGTAAAAAATAGGATTGTGTCATTATCATCACCAGTTTGATGTGGAAGGGGAAACAAGTCACCTTGTTTAATTAGGTCTAAAGAAACTTTTTACCGAAGCCCACTCCAAAACAGCTTTCTGGTTTCAGTTGTGGATTATTGTTCTTGTACCAGGTTTACTAGCTATGACTGGGTTCTTGTGCTATGGTTACTGGTGTCTCAGCTACTGTCTGGTGGTGTTTATTGCGGACATCTGGTGGTGTTTATTGCGGACGTCTGGTGGTGTTTATTGCCGACATTTGGTGGTGTTTATTGCGGACGTCTGGTGGTGTTTATTGCCGACATCTGGTGGTGTTTATTGCGGACGTCAGGTGGTGTTTATTGCGGACGTCAGGTGGTGTCTCTGCTACCATCTGGTGGTGTTTATTGCGGACCTAAGGGGAGGCTTCATCTTGAGTAGACTGTGTGTCTGGCATTCACCATTTCTTTTCCCAGCCCAGTCTGTTTTAGGTAGTCATGAGGTAAAATGTTGGTCAATGGAGAATAGGGATATTTAGGTAGGGAATCTGCTGATGCCAGCGTGCAATAGGATGTTGTCTGTAGGGAATCAGCAGTGTTGATTTTGTGTTGATTTTGACAGTGGTACCAAGAGCTGACGGATCAGAAGAGGTGGCAAACAATGAATGTAAAATTTTTCTTAGAAAAACCACAGCAGCCAAAAAATGCTGGGCTTGGTTCTGCAATGTCCTGTAAAGGTTACCTAACTAACTTTTTTTTAAACTGTAGGGACTAGGATGCAACAAGAGAATATCATGATACTGAGGAATCAGGAGGATGTAAAGGAGGAGTAGGACCATGTCAGGGAGGAATCAGGAGGTTATCAGAGAGAAGAAGGACCATGTCAGGGAGGAATCAGGAGGTTATCGAAGAGAATTAGGACCATGTCAGGGAGGAATGAGGAGGTTATCAAAAAGGATTAGTACCATGTCAGGAAGGAATCAGGAGGTTATTGAAGAGGATTAGGACCATGTCAGGGAGGAATCAGGAGGTTATCGAAGAGGATTAGGACCATGTCAGGGAGGAATGAGGAGGTTATCAAAAAGGATTAGGATCATGTCAGGGAGGAATCAGGAGGTTATCAAAAAGGATTAGGACCATGTCAGGGAGGAACCAGTAGGTTATCAGTTAGATTCTTTCCCAATATCTCACCCCAGATGACGCCATGGGACAGTCAAATATTTTCGAGGGTGGTAAGAGCGGGTTTCCCTCTTTTTGTGTGTCTTCCAAAGCGGTGCCAGGGTTTCGCTATGTTTCTTCTTCAGGCAGAGTCCCTCCAGCGACTTGTCATCGCCATGAATTTCCTGGAGTTAGCAGCAAATGAAATGCCATATTACTAACTATACGCTTCATCTGCCACCCCCTGAAATATTAGACTGTCTCATGACCTGTGGATTTCCAGTGTTTGGGGTGAGTTATTTGGATAGAACCGGTTATCAAAGAGGAGTATGACTATGTCAGGAAAGACTGTAATGTAGACACTTAACAGACAAGGTAGAAATGCCTGGAAAAAAAGGTTTTCTCCGAGGGGTGCACAGAACAGTGAAAATGTTGACAATTATCTGCGTAATGTATTGACAAAATGTCTTCTTTGTCTCATTACTAAAAATGCATTTAAACACAAATTTACAGTTAGATCACCTGCATCCTGTGTGTGCTGAACAAATTTCTTACCCCAGATATAAATAAATGATCACATATGAAAATAACTAAGCTGTTTTCTTTTTAAGTAACATAATCTGGATGGTGGCCTTATTATTTACTATAGATGACCTGAGCATGAAAGCTCATGAGATGGAGAAGTCGACAGGGGACTAAGTGGCTTTGTGGCATGCCATGATATGAATGTTGATCTGCAGAGAATCTGATATATAATGATCTCTCTCTGGGCACTGGGTTGTAGTCTGTCAACCTGCCACATGATGATGATCTCTCTCTGGGCACTGGGTTGGAGTCTGTCAACCAGTCACATGATGATAATCTATCTCTGAGCACTGGGTTGTAGTCTGTCAACCTGCCACATGATGATGATCTCTCTCTGGGCACTGGGTTGGAGTCTGTCAACCAGTCACATGATGATAATCTATCTCTGAGCACTGGGTTGGAGTCTGTCAACCAGTCACATGATGATAATCTATCTCTGAGCACTGGGTTGGAGTCTGTCAACCAGTCACATGATGATAATCTATCTCTGAGCACTGGGTTGGAGTCTGTCAACCAGTCACATGATGATGATCTCTCTCTGGGCACTGGGTTGGAGTCTGTCAACCAGTCACATGATGATAATCTATCTCTGAGCACTGGGTTGGAGTCTGTCAACCAGTCACATGATGATAATCTATCTCTGGGCACTGGGTTGGAGTCTGTCAACCAGTCACATGATGATAATCTATCTCTGGGCACTGGGTTGGAGTCTGTCAACCAGTCACATGATGATAATCTATCTCTGAGCACTGGGTTGGAGTCTGTCAACCAGTCACATGATGATAATCTATCTCTGGGCACTGGGTTGGAGTCTGTCAACCAGTCACATGATGATAATCTATCTCTGAGCACTGGGTTGGAGTCTGCTGACATGCCACATGATAATGATCCCTTTCTCTCTTTCTCTGGGCACTGGGTTGGAGTCTGCTGACCTGCCACATGATTTCTCTCTTTCTCTCTCTGGGCGATAGACTGGAATCTACATTTATAAATCCCCCCCCCCCAAAAAAAAAAAACCAAAGATGGAGGTGGATTGGACTTGTCCTCAGAATGAAGAAAGAGAGACGGCCGAAACAGGCAATGCAATGGACACCGTAAGGACAGCGAGGAAGAGGCGGGCACTTGGAGGTGAACTTTTGAGGCTGAACTCAAGGCCACGTGAAGGTAAAAACTGGAAATAGAGAGGATGGCTCAGGATCGAATTGAGTGGTGACAGTTTGTCTCTGCCTTGTGTGCCTCTGGGCCAATGAGGATTGATTGAATCATGACCCCTATCTCTTTAGCCCTATTTTGGACACCTGAAAAGTCAAAAATTATGATTGTCTTCATCTTGTCTTTCTTCAGCTTCTTCACTAAGGTCTTATCCAATCAGTTTGCGATTTTCAAGGACTGCTAGTTGGTCATTGGTCGAGGCCCCAACATCCCGGCAGACAGGTCGGCCCATAAGCGCTCAATTCCTGTACCACTGGAAATGACACAAAATGTCCTTTAGTATGTCCTTGCTGCTGCTGTATCTTGTGGCTGAGTCGGGACAAGTCTTCAATACTGCTCTAATGTTTGCAACAGAGATGTACACTGTGTCATCTCCTCCATCCATTTCAGCAATGTGCATGTTGTGGACTGTATGTTTCATCCTCTTCCTCTCATCTCTGTCTGTCTTTTCAGTTGCAGAAATCTGTGCAGGAGTGCCTCGCCTTTGTCTTCGTTAGATCTTAAGATCGCCCCATTGATCATCTTTAATTCAGGCATATTACAGTTACATCAGTATGGGGAGCGCCGTACTTAAAAATGGCACCTGGTTTCTGGGATCTTGTATGTTTTCCTGACCAAAATCGAGCCTGGCAGGTGGTCGCTTTCATGATGTCCCACGAAGCCCCTCTGGCAGAGTATGCACTCATGCTGGGAGGAGAACAGGGTGAGATCAAGAGTGATGACTGTATAACTTTCTCTGTCAGGAATTTTCTAGTTGGTCTGCCATCGTTCAAGCAGATCTCCGTATTTACCAATGTCTCCTCCAAGGCCTCTGCCTGTTTGTTGTCTGTCTTGTTGCCCACAGCTGACTCTTTGCTTTAAAGTCAAAACATTTGATGATGATGTTGGGGTTTAACTGATCGCAAATTTAAGACTTTCCACTTGAAAACTACTGAAAACCGTATCAGTCACAGTAAAATCTTGAAGCTTGCACAAGCAAAGTAAAAATGTATGAGGCAGTTGTCAGATGTACCAACACTAATAGACGGACCCCACCACAACTGCAGCTCACTGATGGTGCAAATCTCGAAAGACGGCACTGTTTCTTCATCTTGTAATTTTTGTTTTAATTTACACTGACAGACAAGGTCTTCTGATAGGCTTGACTGTTAAAAGTAAGTGCCATTCTGAATTTAATCGGCCATTTTTAGTGCAGTCAACAACACGAGATTGTTGCGGAATTACAGATAAAAACACTCAATGTGAAATCCACAGCTCACAGTGTCGCACTAAGCATGTAACTCGTCAGCTGGGTGACAGAACCTTAAAGGGCTGCTAGATTTTTTCTGGTCTGTCCATGTCTTCATAAAATTCCAAATAAACTCAGAAGCAATTCAACAAACTGTTGTTGGTTGATGCTAATCACAAGACACACAAAAAAGTAACTTTTATTTTATTTTTTTATTCTAATCACAATGTTTTCAAATAAATATGCTTCCAAAAAAATCATGATCACAGCCAAAACAAATATACAACAAAGAATATACTACAGTGTGTAAAAAACAAAGAGTAACAACAACAAAAGTGATTGAGACAAAGTGAGCTGAATGTCAAATGTTTGCACATAGCATGGTCTAGCTTCAGAAACCCATAGAAACAAAGGTTTGTACTGGGAACTGAAAATGTAGACATGAAGGGAACAAAATTTGTATCATTAGGTCAGAACAGAGAATCTAGCTGGATAATGACAAACTGTTGTCACAACACAATTTCCTTCTTCTTCTCTGTCTCCAGTTACCTCATGAAAGTGAGTGGAAGGAAATGTGGTTAGAAAGGAGGAGAGGGGAGTGGGGGGGTTATGACGATCTTCTCTGTGCTCTTCTAATGCTTTGCAAAAGTTGATCTTCAATTCTAGATGCCATTGCTCCACCCTCTGCATGGTCTTATCTGTGTTGATTATTTTTCTTCAGCATGGCTCTCTGTGGCAGCTGGTACTCGTACATTCTGGTCAGATGGCCGTACTGTCTCATTTGTTGCTCTTTAATGAACTGCAAATTTCTTCATTTTTAATTGTATCTCTTCTTGCTACTAAAGCAGTTATTCTAAAGAATCTCATCTCTTTTTAATGATTTTTATGTCCAAGTTCATTTTGTTTATGACCCAAATCCATTTTGACAATATCTGAATCAGTCAATCCGCCAATCCTTTACAGAATCTCACTCTCTTAACAGTGTGCCTGAAAGTCTCTCTTTCTCGAGCCAATTCTCCAGCCCTGTGTGCTTTGATAGTCAATGCATCTTCTGTGTCCTGTATCCACCTTCGTGAATGTCAGCCTTGGCCTCATTTCCTAGAAACTGCATCCTCCTACGCTGTTCTCTCCAGACCACTACGGCATTTGACAATGTCTAGACATTCACAAACTGACAGATTAACAACTAACTGTGTCACTGGTATCACTAGCTCAACGTCAATTATTCAGTTGGAATCCTTACATCATATGGTCTCAGTGTCCATCATATATTCAATTAACTTCTTTATTTATTTATTTTGCAATTTTATCCTCTCACTCATCTGTCACACTCACATCTATATTTGTTCTTCCTTTTTACCCCTGATCCTACCTATAGGTTTTGTGCACTCTCTAAAAATACTGACTCATCATCCTCTCTCTCTCAACAATTATTTACTGTTTTTCTTATGGACTTCAAGGCCCCAGTGTGGGCTGAACAAGAACAGACCCACTGCACCCCACTCCTCCCCCACCCCCACCAAGCCTGCAATAAACATTGACTAATTAGAGACATTACCTTCTAAGTCAGAGTGAACCTGCTTTAGAGGCAAGGAACCAATAGTCTGCATAAAAATAAGCCAGGTCTGTCAACCAAATATGCATGCAAAACTCCAGTTCTGGAATAAGACTAAAGTCCAAAAAGATGATCAACCACAACTTTCCGGCCAAGTCTGAACTGGTGAACATGAAGAAGTAAAAGAGTGTACCTCTGCTTACCTCTTTTATGACCTGCAGAACTTATGGCACACAGGGATTTCTGTGCCCTAGGCTTTAAACATCAGCAGATGATCTTGAGAAGACCACACCCCTGTGTTTACTCATGTAGTGCAACAATGTCTGTTACTGGCTCAGATTCCTCTCATTTATCTACAGTGCAAGAATGCCCATAAGTCTATTGAATTTTCCCACATTTATGTACACACAAGGATCCCACTGTTCAATTTTCTGTGCACAAAATCATATTTCTTCTATGGGCTACCATGACTCAAAAAGGACACATAGAACAGTAACAATGTAACCTTCCATATATGTCATAACAGGCTAATAAAACGAGACTGGTGTGAGACTGACCACTTCATCCCAAAGAAAAGTTTAGCTCAATAATCCAACAAAATCAGGAACAAGTCTGCAAAGGTCATGGCGTAAATGGTTTCAGCTCCAGTGAGAGTTGGGGGGGGGGGGGGGGGGGGGGGGGGGGGGGGGGGCAAGAGCTTTCTCACAGAGCTCGTTTTTTGTGTGTGTAAAGTCTTCTACGTATGTGTTTGCCCTCAACTCAGTACATCGTTCCAAAGATAATATGATGTCCTTGATGTCTACTATCACAGGACAATTTGTACAGTAACCCTTTGTATTGGTATTATTAGTTCAACTACTTCTGCCCTCAAGTATCTGCTGAGCTCCTCCAGGCTAAAGAAGTTATTTATTTTCAGCTTAACTCCTTGGAACAGGAGGAGTTCAAGTAATAACTGCTGGGGATCTAAAGAGTTTTTAAAAAGCAGTCAGTTGGCACACTCTGTTGTGTTTTACAGCTAGACTGTGATATTTGGACCTTTTAGTGCAAAACATTGTTCAGCACATCCTTGATTAGTCTCCAACTACACTATGACTGTTCAGGGGTAGTGGGCCTATTCTCTCCCCCCCCCCCCTTTTCAACCCCCACTTCCAAAATAAATGAGGCCCCAAAACCCACACGGGGAGAAGAGTCTACCATTGTAAAGCAAAATAAAAACATAATATACAGTAAAAGTAAAGGACCCTTTCCACACCCTTTGGCATAGAGGGTATACAGTGATAGACCTATATTTTATAGACCAATCAGCACTTGGTCGGCGATGTGGACAACTTTTCACGAGATTACCTGGCACCCACTTTTGGCCAGGTCAGTCTCGCAACCAAAGTCATTTTATTTTAATCTGACTCAATGCAGATTGTAGTGTCTAGCCGTGATACCATGGTGGCTTCCACATTAATGTACAGGACCAGATTTGTTCTTTTTTTTTTTTAACTGAATTTCAAGGACTGAAGATTGACACCTGAGATAAAGAAGTCAAGTCACTGGCCATACCAAGAAGCTTAAAAAAACAACATGTAGGATTCACCAGTTATATCTAGTCTGGGGGAACAATAAACCCAACATTCAAAGTCTTGCTCATATGTACAATCTTCACTTCTGCTTCAACTTCTGGTGTTTCTAGATCTGCTGCCAGGTGGCCATCACTAACTCTATCAGACAAGATCACATCTGAAGGATAACTTTTGAAATCCAATGTGGCAATTACATCTGCAGTGCTGAGCTGCTGTGAGCTGCTGCCAGAGTTTTCTGGGCTACTGTGTGAGGTATCCTTGTGTAGTTTGTTGAGTAGATGATTGACACAGTCAGCTGGCTGTACATGGTGATCACTGCTATCTTGACTGAGATTCAAAGTGATGTCTTTGTTTGATGCACTGGCTGGCTCTGGCAGGATCGAGGGTAGATCAGAGAGTGGGTCAACAGCTGGTAAGGCTGCAGGCAAGACACCAGACCTATCTTTGGGGTTTTTCACACAGATGTTGGCTTTACCAGATGTGACTGTGCTAAATGAAATAACTGGTGAAGATGTGGTTCCCGTATTTGATGGTATAATTTCTGATAGTATAGTTTCTGATGGTATCATTTCTGATGGTATCATTTCTGATGGTATCATTTCTGATGGTATCATTTCTGATGGTATCATTTCTGATGGTATCATTTCTGATGGCATCATTTCTGATAGTGTCATTTCACTGTTGTTAGAAGCTGGAAATTCAGGTGGTATACCCTCAATGCTTGTACTAGATGGCATTGCCTCGTTGCTCTGAAGAAGCACACAGTCTGAGGCAATGACTTCATTATTAGCACTAGATGATGATTCTGAGGGTAGTTTTTCAATACTTGAACTAGATGAATGTTCTGGTGCCGGTGCCTCTTCGTGGGCGCTGCAGACAGACTGCTGCTGAGTCTGTCTCTGTGAACGAATCAGTGTTGGTAGTTTAGAAGTCATGTGACTTTTCTGTCCAACCGGTGACAGCTTTTTTGCTCCATTGCCAGGCTTTGATTGAGAAGACAATGTTAACTTTAAAGAATGACTCACCTGCTGTAAATTTATTGGACTTTCAGCTTCCAGGACATTCTCTCTCACCCTGTCTTGAAGTGAGCAGACTTCACCTTTCTTTGTATCAAGTTTGGACATAATATTTGCTCCTGGTCGTGAACCCTGTGAAACTGCCTGGTAGCCGAAATGACTTGCATTTTGTAGCATCGTTCTTTGGTTTTGAACTCTAGCATACATTAATTTGGCTTCAAACAGATGATATTCATTTTCACTGTCAATTCTATCTAGACTACGTGCCTGAACAGATGAATCGAACCTGTGTCTATCTCTACTGCTGGCTCTCACTTTAACCTCTGTGCCCTTTAGCAAGTTTGCGATTTTCTGGCTTCTAGATGGCGATGATTCTGAGATGCTTCTGGACATTCTTGTTTCCCGAGATTTATCTGTGCGTCTGCCAGAATGTGGGGACGTTTTCGAGATTAAACCAGTTCTAGTTGGTGCAGATATTGCCCCAGATGATGCAGCAGATCTGTTGCGAGCTCCAGTAATTCCGATGGGTAATGTCCTCTCATGTTTCCCAACCTGGAGTTTACTTGCAGCAGATCTGGAAGACATGCTTCCAGGAGGTTCAGGAAGGTAGACATAGGAGGCGATCTCTAGAATCCTTAACTGGATCTGCTGAGGGAGCACGGCCCACTGCTTGGATCTTGTCACATGGTGAATGTGTGTCCTGAAGAACTTCTCACAGCATTTGATCATAGCCTGCAGCAAGGCAGTTATTTCTTCATCTGAGCTCTCAGGATTAGAATGGAACGCTTCTAGTTTTATCAAAGTCTGAAAAACTTGACAAGCTGTGCCCACAGAAAGGGAATTGATAACTGAGTACAAGATTTCTTCCAGCACAGAAGCTTTCCATGATGCTACTTGGGCCCAGAGTAAAAACTCCTTTGTTTTCAGAACATCCACAAAGTGGGAGGATGTATACTCGATTGCGGCATCCATTAGTCTTGTCACCAGATACAGAACCGTTTCCGTCCATTTGATACGAGGTAGACTTGAAATTAACTTATTGCACTCAATTATAATATCCAGGACGTTACTTGGGGTGATCTCAGACAAGATACTCTCAAAACATAACTGGTGGATGGAATCTTCTAGTGCAGAGAAAGTCTTTGTTGGCCACACCTTTGTGAAATACTTGGATATCCATTTTAGGCATCGTGCCTGAAGGTCTTCTAGATGGAAGTTGTAGCACAGAACGAGAGCTTCGGAAGTTGTAGTCACACACGCTGGGCATGGTTTGTGGAAGAAGTGACAGAGGTCCTTCTTCACGTAGAATGCCAGGACTGTCCTGAAAGTCAGAACACCGTACATATCTGCAATAATGAAGAGCTCCTTCAGGTTGGAGGGCACACACAGACTGATGACCCCACCGTACAGAAACAGCAACAGCTGCTTGACTGCCTGGGGGGTTACAGCTTCAAGGTTCACTGTCGCCATCTGGCTCTCTGACCACTGCCCCCCAAACATGGCCAAGAAATATTCACAACGGGCAGACAGGACACATTTGTGAGCCATGAAGTGGACACCGTCCACCGACAAACAACAATCACAGTTGTCTTTGTGTAAGTACATATTTAACAAATCCCTGCCCAGTGGACTGCAGGTTTTATATTCATCTGGAGCAGCATCTGATGTCACTAAATCACAGAGGGGTGTCTTCTCATGGCTAACAGGTTCAGAAGGTTCTGTCAGAATCTGACTGGTCATCCGCAAGTATCCATCTTCAACCTCATGATTTCTTTTTCCAGCATTGTCGGTTAAACTTTTTGATACATCTAAGTTCAAGAAATCCTGACCTACACAAGTGTCAACTGAAGTATCATCTGCTGAATTCACTATCTCTGCTTCTAGCTGGAGATAATCCAACAACTCAAGCCTGTCCTTATCCAAGATACTGCAACCACTCACTTCATGTAACAGCAGTGGTGTCTCTAAGTCCCTAAATGAACTAACACTACAGTGAACCACCTCAGGATGTACCAGCAGGTTAGTGAGCTCTGCTCCTGTTCCGTGTGTAAGTTGTGGCTCCAACAGGTCATTAGCTGAACAAACACTGGAGGAAACCACCTCAGGATGTAACAGCAAGTTAGTGAGCTCTGCTCCTGTTCCGTGTGTAAGTTGTGGCTCCACCAAATCACTAGCTGAACAAACACTGGAGGAAACCACCTCAGGATGTAACAGCAAGTTAGTGAGCTCTGCTCCTGTTCCGTGTGTAAGTTGTGACTCCACCAAATCACTAGCTGAACAAACACTGGAGGAAACCACCTCAGGATGTAACAGCAAGTTAGTGAGCTCTGCTCCTGTTCCGTGTGTAAGTTGTGACTCCACCAAATCACTAGCTGAACAAACACTGGAGGAAACTACCTCAGGATGTAACAGCAAGTTAGTGAGCTCTGCTCCTGTTCCATGTGTAAGTTGTGACTCCACCAAATCACTAGCTGAACAAACACTGGAGTGAACCACCTCAGGATGTACCAGCAGGTTAGTGAGCTCTGCTCCTGTTCCGTGTGTAAGTTGTGACTCCACCAAATCACTAGCTGAACAAACACTGGAGAGAACCACCGCAGGATGTGCCTGAAGCTCAGCCAGCTCTGTGCCTTCTCCAGGTGATAAACTTGATGGCAGGGCCTGGCAATCTTCACTCCAATGACTGGACACAGATATAGATTCTACTACTTGTGGAATCTTACTTCTTGTGATTACTGTCTGACTTTCTGTATGTGCTGCATTATTTATAGCAGGTGATATCTTACTTTCTGAATATGTGGTGCCATTTACTACAGGTGATGTATTCCTTTCTGCGGGGACTTGAGGTGATGAGAGGCCCTGACTTTCTGCTTGAGCTGTCTTACTTTCTGCTGGTGGTGCCTTACATTCTGCAGGTGTTGTCTTACTTTCCGCCTGTGCTGTCTTACTTTCCGCCTGTGCTGTCTTATTTTCTGCTGGTGCTGTCTTACTTTTTGCTTCTGCTGTCTTACATTCAACTTGTGTTGTCTTACTTTCTGCTTGTGCTGTCTTACTTTCTGCTGGTGGTGTCTTACATTCTGCAGGTGTTGTCTTACTTTCCGCTTGTGCTGTCTTATTTTCTGCTGGTGCTGTCTTACTTTTTGCTTCTGTTGTCTTACTTTCAACTTGTGTTGTCTTACTTTCTGCTTGTGACTGTGCTGTCTTACTTTCTACTTGTGCTGTCTTACTTTCTGCTTGTGCTGTCCTACTTTCTGCTTGTGCTGTCTTAATTTCTGCTTGTGCTGTCTTACTTTCTACTTGTGCTGTCTTACTTTCTGCTTGTGCTGTCTTACTTTCTGCTTGTGATTGTGCTGTCTCACTTTCTGCTTGTGCTGTCTTACTTTCTGCTTGTGATTTTGCTGTCTTACTTTCTGCTTGTGCTGTCCTACTTTCTGCTTGTGATTGCGCGGTCTTACTTTCCGCTTGTGTTGTCTTGCATTCTGCATGTGTCTGTGCTGTTTCACTATCTGCTTGTGATTCCACTGTCTTATTTTCTACTTGTGATGTCTTACTTCCTACTTGTGCTGTCCTACTTTCTGCTTGTGATGTCTTACTTTCTGCTTGTGCTGTCCTAATTTCTGCTTGTGATTGTGCTGTCTTACTTTCTGCTTGTGTTGATTTACTTTCTGCATGTGCTATTTTATTTTCTGCTTGTGCTGTCTTACTTTTTGCTTCTGCTGTCTTACATTCAACTTGTGTTGTCTTACTTTCTGCTTGAGCTGTCTTATTTTCTGTTTGTGAATGTGCTGTTTTGCTTTCTGTCCGGACTTCAGGTGATGAGAAACCCTTACTTTCGATTAGTGCTGTCATACTTTCTGCTTGTGCTGTCTTACTTTCTGCTGTCATACTTTTTGCTTGTGGCTGTGCTGTCTTACTTTCTGCATGTGACTGTTCTGTCTTTCTTTCTGCTTGTGATTGCACTGTCTTACTTTCTACTTGCGATGTCTTACTTTCTGCTTGTGCTGTCTTACTTTCTGCTTGTGATTGTGCTGTCTTACTTTCTGCTTGTGCTGTCTTACTTTCTGCTTGTGCTGTCCTACTTTCTTCTTGTGCTGTCTTACTTTTTGCTTGTGCTGTCCTACTTTCTGCTTGTGATTGTGCTGTCTTACTTTCTGCTTGTGCTGACTTACTTTCTGCTTGTGCTGTCCTACTTTCTGCTTGTGCAGTCTTACTTTCCGCTTGTGTTGTCTTACATTCTGCTTGTATCTGTGCTGTTTCACTTTCTGCTTGTGATTGCACTGTCTTACTTTCTGCTTGTGTTGTCCTACTTTCTGCTTGTGCTGTCCTACTTTCTGCTTGTGATTGTGCTGTCTTACTTTCCACCTGTGTTGTCTTACTTTCTGCTTGTGCTGTCCTACTTTTTGCTTCTGCTGTCTTAAATTCAACTTTTGTTGTCTTACTTTCTGCTTGAGCTGTTTTATTTTCTGTTTGTGAATGTGCTGTTTTACTTTTGCTCTCTGTCCGAAATTTCAGGTGATGTGTCTGTGCTGTTTCACTATCTGCTTGTGATTCCACTGTCTTACTTTCTGCTTGTGCTGTCTTACTTTCTGCTTGTGCTGTCCTACTTTCTGCTTGTGCTGTCTTACTTTCTGCTTGTGCTGTCTTACTTTCTGCTTGTGCTGTCTTACTTTCTGCTTGTGGCTGTGCTGCCTTACTTTCTGCATGTGACTGTTCTGTCTTTCTTTGTGCTTGTAATTGCTCTGTCTTACTTTCTGCTTGTGACTGTGCTGTCTTACTTTCTGCTTGTGACTGTGCTGTTTTATTTTCTGCTTGTGTTGTCTTACTTTCTGCTTGTGTTGTCTTACTTTCTGCTTGTGTTGTCTTACTTTCTGCTTGTGTTGTCTTACTTTCTACTTTTGACTGTGCTGTCTTACTTTCTGCTTGTGCTGTCTTACTTTCTGCTTGTGACTGTGCTGTCTTACTTTCTACTTGTGCTGTCTTACTTTCTGCTTGTGCTGTCCTACTTTCTGCTTGTGCTGTCTTAATTTCTGCTTGTGCTGTCTTACTTTCTACTTGTGCTGTCTTACTTTCTGCTTGTGCTGTCTTTCTTTCTGCTTGTGATTGTGCTGTCTCACTTTCTGCTTGTGCTGTCTTACTTTCTGCTTGTGATTTTGCTGTCTTACTTTCTGCTTGTGCTGTCCTACTTTCTGCTTGTGATTGTGCTGTCTTACTTTCCACCTGTGTTGTCTTACTTTCTATTTGTGCTATCTTATTTTCTGCTTGTGCTGTCCTACTTTTTGCTTCTGCTGTCTTACTTTCTGTACTGACTTCAGGTGATGAGAAATCCCTAATTTCTGCGTCTGATGTATTACCTTGTGTGCGTACAATTATACTGTCTATGTATGTATTTTCTGTGGGGACATTGGACAATAAAGCATTCTTACTTTCTATATCTGATGAAATAGTTTTACTTTCTGCACAGACAATATTACTTCCTGCAGGCACATCAGGCAAGGAAACGATCTTAGTTTCTGTATACACTGGCTGATCTTCATAGATGCTCTGTTTATCATCATGACTACTATCTAGTGCCTCACAATGCAGCAATGGCAGATCTAATGTTTTCCTATCATCCACATCACTGGACTGGCTGGCTCTTCCGTTAGTAATATGTTGTTTTCCTGGTTCTACTTTAAAATTATCTGCTAGCACAGGAGAATTTGAAAGAACCTCTGTTTCTGGCTGGTGAAAATCAGCAGATGTGGTGTTGTCAAATCCTGTTTCTAACTGTGAAGAGCTCTCTTTACATCTGGGCATGTATTTTATATACTCCTCCAGGAGAAGAGTTGGATCACTCACAGAATAAAGCTGCCTGTAGAAAAGCAGAAAAAATATATATTGCACAAAAAGATAAATTTTACATCAAATAAAGCTGTTTTTTCTTAAGATATGCCTGTAAATTCAGCTGAAGACTGTCTGATGATGGCCTTTCTGTGTGGGTTTCAGAGCTCCCATTTTAGGGAGAAAAGCAGCAAACCTACTGCCGACTAACAAGCAAGTTGTAAAAAGTGACTAAGTAGGTTAAAGATAGTTGTGTATCCTTTACAGGACGCTGCAAAACCAACCCCCAGAATTGTGTGGCTGTTGTGGTTTTTCAAAGCAAATTTACGTCCAGTAGAACTAATTAGAAGATGCTTGCTCAGGTGGAAAATGGGTCTATTCTTTGTTTTTCCCGAAATGGCAACTAGGAACCCATAGGTGAATTTTTATAAATTTAATATTTGCTACTAATCCAACATTTTTAGACCATCAATGTTTCTGCCGGGGGCAAAATAAAATCCTCATATGCACAGTCGTGGCGACAGCACTAGCCATGCGACCTTAAATTCCCCCCCTCCCCACTTTCACCGCAGAAGTGGTATATAAAGGCAGTAATTGGCATTTCACAGCCTCTCTAAAGGGAAAAAAAGTCATATTCAGACTAAGAAAATGGCACAGCAGACTTTGGCAACATATGTTGTGCAGGAACGACAGAGATGTATTCCCGTTGAGCATGGATTCCAACACTTTAAACTACAGGCTGCTAATAGAGAGGTAATTCTGGCCTGTTCTACCTCAATGCAGACAAAGCTGTATGGTACATGGGGAGATATGGACTGCACTATAGCTAACCGGCTTTCTTGTATACATTTTTTGACAGAAGGATTGAAGAAGAAGAAGAAGAAGACTACGCAATATTCCTAAAGACAGCAGTGGGTTAACAAATTCCCTTCAGACAACTTCCACTGTGCATAAAGAACAAAATAAAAACTGCAGCCTTACCTGGCAAATTGAGCCAGCTGGTCACTGCTAAGTCCTGTCATCTCTAAACAGCTTATTTCTGAGTCGCTGTCAGGGTCCAGTATCTGGGTCAGCCAGTTCTCCTGCCATAAATGCCTGCACCTAGGGGCATACACAGATTATCAACACATCTGTGTGCTCTGCTTTGTGAAGCAAGCGTGTAGCATAAAGAAAAAATTCTGCCGTTACTGCTTTTAATTACCACATTTGTGGTGTAGGCAGGAAAAAAGGGGGGTCTGTGAGCCTGAGGATTCGATGCCACACGGCTAGTGCTGTCATCACACTCTGTGCAGGTTAGAATTATTTGTTTGTGTGCCCCAACAGAAGATAATGGTGTGATTTTGACCACATCACTCACTGAGCGCCGACTCTAGCCCTATATGCCCAATACGTTTGAAGGCTTGTTAAATGGTCTTTTACATCTACTTTTTTTTTTTTGGTCCTGTCATTTTCATGGGCACATATAATGACACTATAGGACAATATGAGCTACATTAATAACTAAGCCAGAATGGACTAATGACATCATGTTCTTCAACCCATGGTCTACAGGGGGCTGCATGGATCTCAAGGCATGGTGTCCGCCTCGAATGCTAGAGGTTCCGGGTTTAATCCCTGGTAAGGGCTAGGATTTGTTCACATGAACTTGGACTTCTAGTAATTCCTCCTGGTCTCTTGGTAGTGACATCGGACGTCCATGTGCATTGTTGCGCATGTAAAAAATCTCTTGGCAATTGGAAATCAAAAAGGGTAGCCTAGCGGTGCTGTCCGGGCAAAATTTGGAGTTAAAAATCTACCCAAAGTATTTTAGGATCCTCACCGGTGCTACAGAGCCTGTGCACTGTGCTGAGATTCTTCGGACTCAGGCTTGAGTTAGAAGAACGGAGCACTTATGGGTTACTACCTGTGTGCCATGATGTTGATCCGTTGTTCAAAACCTCAAACCTGGTCTACAGACCAGTAACCATCGGGTACCATAATATTACTGGTTTCTGTCACTGAAAGGGGTTTCCAGGGTTTGCACCTGTTTTACTCTGGTCTCTAAGTCAGCAACTGTGGAAGAGACAAACTACTTACCCGACCCTGTTTCATGGTAAGGCAGACATTTCTGTCAGGCCACCTGGATTTTTCGTGAGTTGCTGTCAATCCGTTGAAGAACACTGGCTTAGACATATCAGGTATCACATAATGGGGCATACCCTGGGACATACAGAACAAATCATCCGTTGAAGAACACTGGCTTAGACATATCAGGTACCACATAATGGGGCATACCCTGGGACATACAGAACAAATCATCCGTTGAAGAACACTGGCTTAGACATATCAGGTACCACATAATGGGGCATACCCTGGGACATACAGAACAAATCATCCGTTGAAGAACACTGGCTTAGACATATCAGGTACCACATAATGGGGCATACCCTGGGACATACAGAACAAATCATCCGTTGAAGAACACTGGCTTAGACATATCAGGTACCACATAATGGGGCATACCTGGGACATACAGAACAAATCATCCGTTGAAGAACACTGGCTTAGACATATCAGGTACCACATAATGGGGCATACCCTGGGACATACAGAACAAATCATCCGTTGAAGAACACTGGCTTAGACATATCAGGTACCACATAATGGGGCATACCCTGGGACATACAGAACAAATCATCCGTTGAAGAACACTGGCTTAGACATATCAGGTACCATATAATGGGGCATACCCTGGGACATACAGAACAAATCATCAAAAGCTCATAATGGAGCCTACGCTAGGACATGTCATGGAACAAATCATCAAAAGCCCATACCTAGCTTGTACTATGCACTTGTGAGCTCTCACTGAAACTTTCCCATTTGTGATCAACAGATCGGAATGTATCTCATCCTCCAGCAATCTGGGAACATAATACCAAACACTCTGCATGACTAACTAACACAGTAATGAAGAAATTAACATCTGATGCAGTCAAGCAAACCAGGTATTGGGACAGATAGCACCCCCCTCCCCCTTTTCTACAACATAAAACAATCTCAAGCAGGACAAAGAAACATCTCATACAAAGTATATTCTTCTTCTTCTCTGCATCTAGTTCTTTGTATGCTCAGATCAGGCTGTCACGTGGACTGTTCACATGTCAGTTGAAGTCCTTCATGGTTCCCCATAACTTATTCTGCATATTTTGCTTTCAAAGCCAGGTTCCTTTTCATAGTTGTAGGTAGAGTGGGCAGGTCTGCAGAATGTGCTCAGGTGTTTGTGGTCCTGTCTGACAGGCACACTGTGGAGACTGTACAGTCTTTATATTATGCATGTAGTAGTTGAGCCTGCAGTGTCCTGTTCTTAGGTGGAAAGCTATTGTATGTTTTCTGTTGAGTCTGCTAATGGAGTCTTATGGATGTTAACTGTTGATTTGTTTTCTCCACAATTCCTCCAAAAGCATGTACATTCTAATTCTATGCTACCAGTAACAGATGAGGTCACTCACAGCAAACCAGAAAAGAAAATTCAACATCCGAGATGACCTAAAGTCATCTACATTGTAATAAGTATAGAATAGTTAACAAACGTCTGGTATTGATGAAGTTACTGTTATGTTAAATTAATCTAATTGTGAGGGACGTAGCGTTGTTACTGATGCCTTTCGGTCTTCCCAGATGATTGTGTAGTGATGTAGTATCATGAATGTGTCAAAGCGATGGGTTGCCAATTATGTGTTTTTTGACATCACAAAAGTTTGACTGTGACACTCAAAGATGACAATATGGTGAGAGACAGCCAGTATCAGATTCTTTGACACAAAAGTGACAGTGACATGCACAGATAACAATATGGTGAGAGACAGCCAGTAACAGGTACTTTGACACAAAAGTGACAGTGACATTCACAGATAACAATATGGTGACTGACAGCCAGTAACAGATACTTTGACACAAAAGTGACAGTGACATGCACAGATAAAAATATGGTGACAGACAGCCAGTAACAGGTACTTTGACACAAAAGTGACAGTGACACGCACAGATGACAATATGGTGACTGACAGCCAGTAACAGATACTTTGACACAAAAGTGACAGTGACATGCACAGATAACAATATGGTGACAGACAGCCAGTAACAGATACTTTGACACAAAAGTGACAGTGACACGCAAAGATGACAATACGGTGACAGACAGCCAGTAACAGATACTTTGACATAAAAGTGACAGTGACACGCAAAGATGACAATATGGTGACAGACAGCCAGTAACAGATACTTTGACATAAAAGTGACAGTGACATGCACAGATAACAATATGGTGACAGACAGCCAGTAGCAGATACTTTGACATAAAAGTGACAGTGACACGCACAGATGACAATACGATGACAGACAGCCAGTAACAGATACTTTGACATAAAAGTGACAGTGACACGCAAAGATGACAATATGGTGACAGACAGCCAGTAACAGATACTTTGACATAAAAGTGACAGTGACATGCACAGATGACAATACGGTGACAGACAGCCAGTAACAGATACTTTGACATAAAAGTGACAGTGACACGCACAGATGACAATATGGTGAGAGACAGCCCATGCGCCTGATTTGCTGTGTGCAATGTCAAGAGTTTTTGACAATGACATCAGAGAAACAGAAAGAAAAAGAAGGAAGATTAGCAGGGGGGGGGGTGGGGGGGGGGGGACAATTTTGCTTAGTCCTCATACCCAAGCATTTCCTCTTTCAAATTTCTTGCTACTGTATCCCTCAGCCTCTGAAATTCCAGATTTGCCTTTTTCTGAAATGCAGAACTGAGCTCTACAGCTGGCATTCTCTCCCGAGGCTTTGCCATCGTCCTGTGAGGACAAATACAACTTGTATTATCTAGCACAGTAGTTCTTAACTAGCTAAGATCTGCAAAGCAGTAGAGAAGAAAGAAAAGATGAGAAATATATCCACATTCATTGAGGTAGCAGTAGAGAAGGGTGGAGAGAGGAGAAATATATCCACATTTATTGAGGTAGCAGTAGAGAAGGGTGGAGAGAGGAGAAATATATCCACATTTATTGAGGTAACAGTAGAGAAGGCAGAAGACAGGAGAAATATATCCACATTTATTGAGGTAGCAGTAGAGAAGGCAGAAGACAGGAGAAATATATCCACATTTATTGAGGTAACAGTAGAGAAGGGTGAAAAGAGAAGAAATATATCCACATTTATTGAGGTAACAGTAGAGAAGGGTGGAGAGAGGAGAAATATATCCACATTTATTGAGGTAACAGTAGAGAAGGCAGAAGACAGGAGAAATATATCCACATTTATTGAGGTAGCAGTAGAGAAGGCAGAAGACAGGAGAAATATATCCACATTTATTGAGGTAACAGTAGAGAAGGGTGGAGAGAGGAGAAATATATCCACATTTATTGAGGTAGCAGTAGAGAAGGGTGGAGAGAGGATAAATATATCCACATTTATTGAGGTAGCAGTAGAGAAGGGTGGAGAGAGGAGAAATATATCCATATTTATTGAGGTAGCAGTAGAGAAGGGTGGAGAGAGGAGAAATATATCCACATTTATTGAGGTAGCAGTAGAGAAGGGTGGAGAGAGGAGAAATATATCCACATTTATTGAGGTAGCAGTAGAGAAGGGTGGAGACAGGAGAAACATATACACATTTATTGAGGTAACAGTAGAGAAGAAATATATATTCACGTTTATTGATTCAACAGTTGGAGAAAATTTTAAAATAAGGGGGGGATCCACATACAATGAGGTAACAGAAGAGACCCGAGGAGAAGTATATAACCACATTTATTATTCATTAATTAATGTAGTAGCAGGGTGAGGAGGTACAATCTCCACTTTCACGAGTTAGCAGTAGAGGCAGGAGATTGGGGGGTTGGGGGGTGTCAATAGTATATGTCACTACAATAATCTACATTTAACGATGGTAATTTATTATTTTATTATTACTGTTCAACTTACTAAACGTTAGCTGTGAGAAAAAAAAAACCTTGCCAGACTGTTTTCTACATCTTGTGATGGTCGAAAAATAAACCTGAATGGCGATCTCCACATCCTAATAAATGGTAAAAGTAAAAGAATTTGAAAACGGTTGACGTATCCATGTTGGAACAAGTTATCATTTTGGCAGTCAAACGCATAGGCTAATTAAACGAACACATTACCGTATACTAGATGGACAGTAAGGTCCAAAATCGACGCCTTGTTATCAGACGTAACAGTGTCAGCTTCATTTTCAGCGGTATTACTGTTATTTATTGATTGATCGCCAGCTGGCTACGTTCGAAAGAAAAGACGATGGATTGCAACTGCATTGGTGGGAGTGGTTTTCAGCACATCAGATTCACTGTCGATGCACAACTGTTGCATTCGTGACATAAGAATCATCCGTACACACAGTTTATATCCAAAAGAAGGCTTCAACACATCTCAAGAACACCGGCGACTCCAAGAAACGTCAGCGAAGCCCGAAATGGCATAATTTATTCATATAGCATTGAAACAGTAGACCTGCCCTGTCCACAGACGGACACCTTTTCTGTGATTGTATAGCTCTCTTGTGGTTGAGTACAGAAAACACATAAGCATTCATTAAGCATAGCATCATCATCATCATCATCAGTGTTCACTTCTGCTGGTATGCGTTGCTGGGATGATTAGTTTGCGATCCATTTCTTGATGAGCAGCAATGGCTATTGTCATTCTGTGTTAATATAGAAACTCTTTAATGTCATCAATCCAAGTTCTCCTAGGGCGGCCTCTTGATTTCACTCCAGATCTTTTCATGTGTTGCGCCTGCGTTGGTATAAAAAAAATAGTTTTGGCTGCAGTGACATCATCAGCTATTGCTCTCATCATCATGTAGCAGTTTCTCATCAGAACGTCGCTCTCATCACACTCTGAAGAAAAAAAAATCGGACTCTTAACGGCTATCCTGTCTCGTGTAGCCTCACATTCAAGGAAGGCGTTGCGTGTATCAAGTGCCCATCTTTGTGTTGGTCGGCCCCTGTCCCTCCTTCGTGGTACCATGCCTTCTACGGTTACTTTTTCCGGTCCACAGTGAGGCTTTTGTGTGGCCAAAATTTTGCAGCTTCCAAGACAGGATGCCGTTTATTAGCCAATCTCCCTTGACGTTCAAATCTCTTAGAATGGCAATATTTCTTTTCTTATTTGTCCATGGTATTATGAAAATCTTTCTAAAGCGTTTCAGCTCCACCAAAGACACTATTTAATTTCTTAAGGACGAAAATGCTTAGATGACTGCACTTATTTAATGCTGTTCTTCTAGCCCGGCTCTCTAGCGAAGTTGGTTAAACCTGACGTTCGCGGCGGCCGGGTGACGAACTCCTTGTGGTCCGGGTTCACTCCCGGGGGTAGGCAGAAAAGCCACATTTCTCCCAGATTAACGGTACCTATAATGGAATCAAGGCCGAAGGGTTGCGATATCCATAGTACCGAGCCAAAGGGTTTACAACTCACGGTTTCTGGATACGTAGAAAAAAAAATGCTGTTCTTCTTCTTCTTCTTCGCGTTCACCAGCTGTATACTCTGGCGGAAAGTTATGGTTGTTCGTCTACTTCTGAACTGCAGTCCTGCTCCAGAACTTGAGTGTTGCGTGTGCATCAGTTTTACAGATCTGATTCACTTGAATGCAGACTGTTGGTTCCTTGCCCTTCAGGCAGATGTACTCCGACTTCAAAGGAAGCTCCCCAATTAGTCGACTCTTACGACATGCTTTTGGGTAGGAGTGGGTCTATTCTTGTTTTTCCCACAATGGGGCCCCGGAACCCACACGGGGAAAATGCTGTTTAATCTTTATATTGTTAAAATATGTGTTTTAAAAAGAACCTTTATCCACGCCTCCAGTAGTATTGGGAATATAGGGCCACACCTATGGGCCATCGGCACTTGGAGGATGATATGGTCAATATCAGTCCGGCCGCCTTTACCTTACAAATATATACATGGTGTCTACTACACATGGCAGGCAAATTAATTTTTTTTTTAAATCCAGCTCCGTTAGATCAACCCACGTCTTTTCAGCTCATCGTCGAGCATCTAGCCACTACATCACGGCAACTCTCATTCAAATTGTGTGATATTTTCTATGTCTTCATCATTTATTGTTACATCATGGTCACATGTCATTGTCCTGTATTATCACAGGGATGCTCTATACCAACAGTTCTCAACCTGTGAGTGGCGACCCATTTGGGAAGATACTCACACACACACATATATCATCATCATCATGTAGCAGGTCCTTTGCAGAACGTCGCTCTCATCACAGTCTGCCTGAAAGAAACTCGGTCTCTTGCCAGTTCTCCCGCCTCATGAACTTTCACACTCAAGGAATCACTTATATCCTGTGCCCATCTTCGTGTCGGTCGGCCTCTGCCCCTCCTTCCTGGTACCATGCCTTCTGCTATAATTTTTTGCAATCCGTCGTGGCGCTTGATATGACCAAAATATTTCAGCTTTCGAGAAAGGAGGCTGTTTATTAGCCAATCTTCCTTGATGTTCAGATATATACACACATATATACGCCTTCTAAATACATGGATAATGGGCATTTATTGTCGCGTAATTTGTTTATGAGATGAAATTACAAAGAATGTGTTCGCACAATCGCAGAAATTATATTACATAATTCTTTAAAAGGCTCCAAGTCACAATGTTAAACTTTTGTTTATATAAATTTAAATATGTTGAAAGTAAAACTACATTTCTTAAAGATCAATATGAATTATTTTAGGCACTGGAGATTGTGAGGCCCTCTAAGCTGTATCTTACTTAGCGTGTATGTAAATTCGGCATTGGATGGCCCACTGTAGGTAAATCGGGATATGTGAACCAGCGTCATTGCCCACGGTTATAAACCGTAAGTGCTCTGCCACCAGTACGGACAACTGATAAGAAACTCTTCGCCTGTGTCGCCTTCCGCACACGTAACTCCGTAGCTTCAGCGATGTTCCCCCATTTACTCCTGTGTCAACTGTGGTATCCATTTCCTAGAGGCTGGGTGAACCCCGGGAACTGCCCGGTTTTGAATATCGGCCATGAGCTGCAGCGAGTCACAGCTGGATTTGAAAGCGAGTCTTCTATCGACTGCGCTAACGCAGCCCTGATGGATGGTCCTCTGTGCTGATCGGGATTGTCTGGTGATGAACGAGGGGCTGAGCTGTCTCAATACCTTGTTTATTTACTGCATTAGATGTTAATTTCAGAATGATGTGATACATAACAAAATCGAATGTGAGGACACAAGCGCATCCAGAGAGAAGAGAGTTAGAGACAATAAAGGTACAATAACCATTGATGGACCACAGTACTTCTTCTTCTTTCTTCTTTGTGTTCACCAGCTGTACACTCTGGCGTAAAGTTCTGGTTGTTCGTCCACTACTGAACTGCAGTCATGCTCCAGAACCTGAGTGTTGCATGTGCATCAGTTTTACAGATCTGATTCAATTGAATGCAGACTGCTGGTTCCTTGCCTCTCAGGCAGATGCACTCCGACTTCAAAGGAAGCTCCCCAGTTAGTCGACTCTTACGGCATGCTTTTGGGGAGGCAGTGGGTCTATTCTTGTTTTCCCCACAATAGAGCCCCGGAACCCACACGGGGGGGGGGGGGGGGGACCACAGTACTGTTCCTTTCCATGAGTTTTGTACTGGCAATAACATGTCAAAGGTTCGGTGTTGTACTGGCTTCTTCTTTTTCTGAAACCTCCTGAGAGAAAGTTCTGGGTGTTTGTCCACCTCTACAGGTTTTGGTAGAGAACTTGAGTGTTGCCCCAGATCTTACTTTTTTTTTTTTTTTTAAGTCAGACTGTTTGTTCCTTGCCTCCTAGGCTACGATGGAAACCGGTAAATCGTCGACTCCTATGACATGCTTTTTGGGGCGGCAGTGTGTTTTTATCTATTCTTGTTTTCCCCTACAGTGGGGCCCCGGAACATACACAGGGACCTCCCGACAGTGTTTCAAATAAACGCAGTCTTTTGAGAGTCAGTCCATCATAAGAAGAAAGAAAGTATGATCGCGCACAACAGTGCAAAGACACTGTTCTTTTCAAAATACAAATTTTAAAAATAAAATTCTGGAGATGCCGGGGATCGAACCCGGGGCCTCTCACATGCGAAGCGAGCGCTCTACCACTGAGCTACATCCCCACTGATTTGTTACTACAATTTTATTTATAATATCTTGCAATTTTACGAAAAATAAAATTTGTTATTGATGTTTAAAATGACTGCAACGTCGCGACTCACTCACTCAATCAATGCATTCTATGATTAATATTCCAGACCTACAAATATAAAAACTCTAAAAATCATATAGGATTTCGACATTGGTAGAGTAGGAGCGTGCCGGCTAGGATATACGCCCGCATTAATCATAAATAATTAATAAATTATAATAATAATTCTAGAATAACCTCTTATGGATATCAGGGGTGGTGGGGGGAGGGGAACAATCAGGAAAGTTCTGGAAACTGCATAGGCAGATAAGCCGAAAGGAGCGGCCCGCCTCAGTTTGGTACGATTTATTGTTGAGTTGATTCAAAAACCTACCTCACAGTACTCGGAGCACTCCGGTAAGCGCTCCGTCCCTATCTTCAGCAGCAAGCACAGAGTTCCTATTCCGATGGTGGCAATAGCAGTCTGATTATTATTATTATTATTATCATTATTATTATTATATGTCCGTCCTGCCTTTCCTCTTAGCGTCGAGTATCGGCCAGAGCCTCTCGTCACTCCTCACCTTCTTCTCAAAGCCCATGCCTTGTGGCGTTGGTAGTCTCGTGTATTTTCAATCACCTCTGACCCAGATGATCTTCCATGTTATGGCTTTAAACCGTCCAGCATCTAGAAGTTATATAATTCAGCCAGGGTGACCGTAATATCTTGAGCTGAAATCGGGACGTCCCACTAATATTTTCAATTGAAAACGGGTCATCAAGTCAGTGTATTCCCACCCCCCCATTCCTTTTTTTTTTTTTTTTGTCTACCTTGTTCTATCCCTATCCTGTAAGGTCACCGGTGTGAACGGATTAGTTACTCGCTCGACAATGGTATAAAACACAGAGCCATTGCTGCCAAGAAATAAACCAAATAAAATTTTGCGTTTTAACTGCAATTAAGGGGGAGAGATGGGGTAGGACTTAGGAGAACATGCTAAAATTAAATCTCATATTAACCCATTTTATGCATTTAAAGTATCTAAACTTATGAAATATAATGTCAACAGCTATAAATAATGTTATGTTCTTGACCTTATTCCTATAAAACGTGGCAACTGGTGCGTTTTCAAGTAGCGACAGGACGGCTGGGATACACACAGAAAACGGGGACGTATAGTCACACACGACCTCCTTCAGCTCTGACTCCTCTGCCTGAGGTCACGGGTAACACATCTCTGATGATCATTGATGATGCATCTTTTGGCTCCAAACTGTGCACGTGCCCCCGTGAGGTATCAACCACGTCCCCCTTATCATTTATCATGAACCAATATTCCGCCAAGATGTGATTTATTGTAAACACGGTCAGGTCGTGTGTGAGATAGGACAGGCTCTTCTGAAAAAAAAAAAATATTTGTATAACAGGCAGACAAAAATGACAGACAGGACCATGAGAAAAGCAGTCGTTAAAGATTTTGATAGAATAACTAGGGATAGGTTGGTTAGTTGCGTATCCTTTACAGGACGTTGCAGAACCAACCCAACAGCCCCCTAGCTGTTGTGTGGTTTTTCTAGGCAAAGTTACATCCAGTAGTTTGCCGTTGCTTCCTGGACGGTCGGCTTTCTTGATACCACTGTCGAAACGTGGTTAGTGCCTTGTGGGAGAGCTTGTACAATGCGGAGGAGCAGATGGATCACCACAGTCTGGTGAGAGTGATGCAGTTGGGGGTGACGAGAGGTTCTGGCAGAAGCTCAAGGCTCAGAGGAAAGGCAAGACGGACGTTTAATCAGAAAGCTACTGGCACCATTAGTATCGGAACTCTTCGCTTGCTGCTGAAGATGGGGACGGAGCGCTTATGGGAATGCCCCGAGTGCTGTGATGTTGGTTCTTGAATAAAATAAAATCAAAGAAAGAATTACAACCTTCAGACTGCGTGAAATCTGGACACCGCCATCGTCTGCTTCTCCAGCAGTAAAGAAACATTCGAGAAGAGAGGAATAACTGAAGATTCTCCACAACTGATAATAATGATCTGTGGCCCATTGCCACTGATATTCTCGTTTTATCTATTGTAGCATGTTGTTAATACTTAATGGTCATAGCAGATGTAAAAATTAGTGCCAATTGTGATATAGCTTGTTTGTACTTAAGTAGATAAGATCAGTTCCAATTCTTCATTCATCTATCGCTGCCGGGTGCGACATATTTTGTTTTGTTCACTGTTTTGTAAAAAAAATAAAACTAAAACTAAAACACTGTTGTAATTCAATTGTTTACAACGTCTGATTTGCGTTGCAACTGTGTAGTTAGTTGAAGGTGTTGTTAACTTTTATAATTTTAAATTAAACTCGGGCTTAACAAAGTTTGTAGTTAGCACTTTTTCTGTCAGATCGTCTTCACTGAATGTCAATCACCACCACTAGTAACAAGACCAAGTAGTACTTCTTAGACTTAGGACCACTACCACTAGTTAGGTAGGAGTTCCTAGGCTTAGCACCTGATGCCCACAGTTCTTCTTGACCACTAGCAGATGTCTGACATGTCTTCGACTCAGTCACAAGGTATGTTGTTTACTATTGTTTTATATACTTAAGACTTAAGTACCTTGATAACAGCAGAGACAAGACATTAAAGAAGTTGAATGTAAAATACAATAGCTCACACAAAAGTAGCATGCCCCAGAAATAAGAATAGTGTATGCAGTCTATTGTTGTCAGTTGAGATGCGAAAGAGTTCTCAAAAAATATAAATCACAACACATACCAATTGTGCTTTTGAAGGTCGCTTGCTGTATTCAGATGTGTTGAGTTTGAAGTTATTGTGTATCCTTAACAAGACGTTGCAAAACCAACCCTAGCATTCTGTGACTGTCCTGGTTTTTCTGGGCAAATTTACATCCAGTAGTTTGCCATTGCTTTCTGGATGGTCTGCTTCTCGATACCACTGTCGAAATCAACGCAAGGCCTGCAGCTGGGATCGAACCGGCACCCTGGCATTACAAAGCCCGTTTGCAGTGCCTAAGCCACAGACGCCAACATGTTGAGTTTAAGAGTGGTTTTGAGGGTGAGTGCAGAAGATCTCAGCAAATGATGATGCTTATTTTAGTGAATCTGCAGTGTTTTTTAAACTGGTCAAACTGAGAACCATGCTGCTTGTTCATGTGTGAGAAGAGGTAGTCACTTAATTTCCTTTATCCCCAAATGACCTATTTTTCTGTTACAGATTTATCAGATAAAGAAAGCCACATTATTGATGTCTCCACTCACACGTTTGTTGTTCCGGAGAAGAAGATAAAATTGCCAGAGGACCTTCCCAAATGGGAGAGATCACAGGTAATGGTTGGTATGTGGTTTTCATCTTTCTGTTCTGTGAAGGCCCTTTGGGATCAGATGGATGGTGCAGTATAACAGTCAGAGAATCCGTACGTTGAAAGACTAATTCATTAGGGGTAAGTAGAGGTTCTGGAAGATCTTCAACACAGAGGGGGAAACACGCAGACTTTTAATCATCTTATAACTGGTACTGTTAGCATACCAACTCTTCGAGGAAGGAGATGGACCACATGTGGGAATTTTGCGTGTGCAGTGATGTCAATTCGTGATGCTTTTATTCATTCTTTCTCTTCTGTATTCTGAACAAGCTGCTAGGCTTGCTGGTGAGACTGTCGGGGAAGTATACAAGCAGTGGCCTGTCTACAGGGAGGCAGGGTGATTAAATGGACATCGATGACCAGGTCCCCCTTTGGCTGGTCGGTAGACGGCCTCGTCGTCGGTCGGGAGGGTTATTTGGGTCTGTCTCCTTTGATTGCATCAACGCTGAAAAGTCCTTTTCTTGGTGGCCAGCAGTATTAAGTCATTCTATATGGTGCAAATAACCATCACAATTATAACCAAAAGCTCCCCCCCTTTAGGGATGCTAGTTGAACATGCTGATTTTTGTGTGTGCTCAAAATCGGATTGGATTGGATTAAATGAGTAAATCAACAATCTTCATGAACCTCCAAGAACAGCAACTCTTATAGGGTGAAGCCAGACAAGAGTGATTTGCAGGAGACCCAAGACAAATATTCACAGTGATTAATAATTTAGGAATCCACTTCATAGTTTCTGGTGCATACTCACAGATAGATGCTCTGTCTCCAGAGCAAATATCTTAATATGTAGGTGCTGACACAAGACCAGATCGAAAACAAGACTAGACCATCTCAGTTTCTCATGGCTATAGCCTCCTCCTTTCCTTGTGAACTTCCATACTGTTCTCACACATTCATGTTTTGTCCGCTTGGCCTGATTTTGGACAACCTGCACTAAGTTCACGCTTGCCTCAATTTGACACTCTGTTCGTAAGACACCCATTCAGCATAGTTTATGATAGTGAGATACAAAGGAAAAAATTACTCCTTACAACAGTACTGGATTTATAGCCCAGTAGCAGTGTGATGATAGGAGAAGAAGTAGATGCCCACTGTTTGAGTCGAAACTTGTTGTACGCACATTTACTTTTGCTCTTGTAGGACCTTTCTTGCTGGATCCACTTAAGCATTCAGTACTAAGGAAGATATCCAGGCACTTATTAACTGAATAGTTCGATATGTAGGAGAGGCTCTTTAAAATCGAACTCTTCTTTAGTGCGCTTTCAAAGGGAATGCCTTGCAGTTATGCATCTCTCAGCTTCAGAACACTTGATATAAAGTCAGGTTTCACTAGGTAGCTTTTATTTAATGTAATTAGCTCCATGTATCTGTGAATAGGTTTTCTTTCATTACAGTTTTGCATGGTTGCAGCATCCTTGCAGCCTGCTTGTTCAATTTCCAAATGCTTTGGGATTGTTATGGTATGCAGTTTGTATCTGAGACCTGTTTTCCCTCGTTTCCCTTA
Organism: Candidula unifasciata; assembly: GCA_905116865.2. Lineage (NCBI taxonomy): Eukaryota > Metazoa > Mollusca > Gastropoda > Stylommatophora > Geomitridae > Candidula > Candidula unifasciata. Next base: position 320,306 of record CAJHNH020004569.1, read on the forward strand.
CTCAAAGCCAGGTATCAGTGTCATTAGTCTCCCAGTGTGGGTTCTAGACCCCATTGTGAGGGGAGGGGAGGCTGGCATAGACCCACTGCCCCTCTGATGTATCATGTGATAACAGTTAATTAATTAGGGATATTTCCTTCTAATTCGGAGTGTATCTGCTTGAGAGGCAAGTAGCCAACCATCTGCATGCAAAGTGCCATATGTTTAAAACACAAGAGCTTACAAATATCAAGTTCTGGCACTAAATTAAAGTTTATAAGTGGACAGACAACCAGAACTTTCTGTCAGAGCTGACAGATAAATGTGGAAAAGAAGTCTCATTAGTCACAGAGAAGGTAGGCGTGTCATGTTAGAAACTATATTTGTTGTAAACATTTCTTTCTCTGTTCTCAGATTTAAAACTGATTAATTTCTAGGCCTGTTTAAGAAAAAGTCATTAGTTGTCTTTAAAATATACCACAGATAAAAAATAACTAAACACAGTATAAGCTTTGCTGACACTGCAGACTAGAGGACATGCTCAGTGAGACTGTAGACTCAGTATTCAGCCCATGGCTGGAGATTAAAGACATTAATGCTGATTTGTTTGATTTCACTGATTTTGCAGGCATACTCTGATTTGTTGGGATTTATTCTGGCTTTGAACGATGCTGTTAAGAACAAGAAGATCCGTGACCAGTACCCTGTGTCGTCGGTACGTTATGTCTTGTTTGTTTGGCATTATGTAGTCAGATGTTTACACATAGAATGTGAATAAATTTAAATGAGAACCAGAATATAACACCTATGAACGTGTGAACCAGCAGACAATTATTGCACCACTGCATGTGTGAACAAGCAAGATGAGAGTTATCATCAACGCTGTATGGGCTGAGTTGGTGAATAACCACCAGTCAGTAATACTAACATGATTACATGACATGGTAGTAAAGAATATATTTGAGATCAGGATAGCAGACTTCGTGTCCAAGTTCTCATGGGAGCAATCAGTAGTTGTACCTTGGGGTGGCTGCTGCAGGAAAATGCCTAGTTTGCTGGGACCTTGAGTGCCATGAAGATAACCCAGCTCATAACTCATGACATATTTGGTGGCCCACCCTGACATTTTCATGGCCCACCAGTGGTCTGCAGACCATAGGTTGAAGAACATTGGCTTAGACTGTTAAGTCAGCAGCTAAAATATTTATAAGGACCCCTGTCCGTACTTTGAGATATTTGGCATATGATGCCAGGAAGGAGGGGCAGGGGCCGGCCAACACGAAGATGGGCACAGGATATAAGTGACTCCTTGAGTATGAAAGTACATGAGGCGGAAGAGCTGGCGAGAGATCGAGTTTCTTTCATGCAGACCGTGATGAAAGCAACGTTCTGCAAACGACCTGCTACATGATGATGATAACCAGTATAACAATGCAGACCGGCATTTTTGAATGGTATTTCCTGTTCTTTGGGTTCAAAGTCGCATGTGGTGACCATTTGGGATATTTGAAAACGTAGTTAAAGCCATAAACTGTAGCATCTTTGTGAGTTTTATCAAGTTACTGTCTGTGAAAACAATAAGGCCTCTGAGCAGACTTCTTCATGCACGTCAACAAGATTTATGACTTTGGAAGCCTCATATTTAAATCAAACGTGTTTATCAGTTTTATCTGAAGCTAGACTAAGAAAGTTATGAGGTAGACTTGTTTCAGTCATTGATAGAGTGTAACTTTGATGAGGGATAGCTCTGATATATACCTCACGCAAAACCTACAACGATAACAAAGCTGGTACAAAAAGAATAAATGTTCATGACAAAAGCAGTATTCATCAGTATCAGGTCTAGTGCAATTCCCTTATTGTTTGGAAACATAGGCTTTGAAATTACTGCCAAATTGAGTGTTAAATAAAGTTTGTTTTTGTGTGAAAATACTAATTGTTTTCTGAGGTCATTTTCTGTACCAAAAAAGGTGCTCTGTTATGATGTTCTAAAAGTTTTTCTGGAACAAGATCTAATGGGCAGATTGTGTTTATATTTTATTTTTACATTAGAAAGTGGTTCATGTTCATTTACAATTAATTTTGGATATAATTTAACAAGTTTTCCTTGAGTGCCATGGTGGTACGTGGACAAATTATTTCTCTTTACCAATGTCTCTAAACATGCCATCTGTTTATTTACAAATAATAAACTACTAACACAGTTTATTTCTGTAGCAGTATTCTAATATTATTCCTCAACAATCCCAGCTCACCCTGAGGTGTGATATGTGTATGTTGTGGGCCAGTTGCATTAGTATGGTCTGTTTTAATGTGTTACTCTTGTGACATTTCACAATTGTGTTACCACAAGGGGCCTCCGATACTAAATCCCCCTAGGACTCAAAGAGTTGATGAAAAAAAAGTTCCGCAAAATACTAGGGGGATCCACTGTTGATTTGTGTTTCTCTTGAATTTGATTTATCTGTGTAATCAATTGCTGTGTCTTGTCAACAGCAAGTGGAGAAGCTGCATGGTCTTCTAGAGGTCCTAGACAAGTGGGTGGATGAGATCCCCCCCATTGATCAACCACAGCGATTCGGCAATAAGGCTTTCAGAACTTGGTTTGCCAGGTTGAAAGAGGTAACTGTTGTATGCAGTGGCTGTGTGCCTGTCTGGTGTTTGAAGCTTCTTATTACATGTTTGTTTTAAATATCAGGATTTTGGCTATTTGAGTTGCTGCATGCATGTCTGGGTAGTTTCTTACTTATGTCTGCATTGCCAGGTTTTGAGTTGATTGTAAACCTAATTTGTTTAATATGATTAATTACTTTTGCAACCTGTCACAAACATCAGAAGAAGAAAGTCATAAATTGTAGCCATGGTATCAGAAATGGGAAAATGGAACATGTGAAACTGGAAAGATTTATGGAGACCCATATGAAGAAAGAGGAAGATATTGTGAGAAGATTCTTGCAGCCGTTTGTCTTATCATGGAGGAATGTGTCAGCATGTGAACTGAAACATGTTGTTGAAGATCGCAGGTAGTGGAGAGGCATGGTTGGCCACGCCAGTCTGCACGGCACTTGTTGATAGAAACTATTTTTTTTTTAACTTTATTTTAACCATAGGATCTCAAATTTTCGTTCCACCCTCTCTTTTGCTAGAAAGGTCCAGGGTTGTTGGAGGAGAGCTTGCCGCCAGGGTTTGAGCCGGCAGTGCCTGAGCTTATTGTCTATCTCATTGAAAGTGTGGGAAACGATACACGCATCGACTATGGGACTGGTAGGTGCTTGTTTACTTTGTTCTTGATGTTACTGTGAAGTCCAGAAGTGTAAGCAAACATTTGTGGTGTTATCGATTAATATATCTTTTGGCTCCATGATACAGAATATTTTCTCTGCTCCTGTCCCTCCAGAAGTGTTAACTTTGATACATATAGTTCATGTCCTGTCTTTCCTGTTCTCTTAGCTCTTCTTTAGATCTCTTTCTCTTTTTTTGTTGTTGTTGAGGCCAGCTCCTTCTCTTTGTCTTCTCCCTCTTTTCCCTCTGCTTTCTTTTGCTGTGTGTATTTTAGCATGTAAGTATGTGAATGTCTGTTTCTTTTTTCAGTCTGTCACATACAATTTATAGCTTATTTACTATTAAATGAGTTTAAATTTGTTATAACTGACCTTTAAAATATGAACTATGAGAAGGACAGAGTATTAGATTGGCCTGCTTTCTCAATTACTTGTTTGAAAATTTTGTTTCCTTACGTTGGTGCATGTTTTTACAAAGTTGTTTGTCTGTGTATGTTTATAAAGAATCATAATGAGAATAGATATTTATAACATCAAGTAAAATAAATACTGAACCGTGGGAATGAACAATCAGCTTGCATAACTGGCTTATCACACAAATTTACAAATGTTTAATACGGTACAGAAAAGGAAAATTCTAAATTTGAATTCTGGCTTTAAGTTTCCATACATAGGAAGAATAAATGTATCATCAATGCCATTACAGGCGTAACTCTAGCTGTGCTTATGTGCATTCTTAACCAGGGAAGAACACACATCAAATTGTGTTTTCAAAACAGTGATAGTCATGCAGAGTTTATTGTTACCTTTACCTTTAGCTTATTATATCAGTAAAAATGGTTTTGATAAAAAATGTGTTTTTGTTTGTCAGTGTATGGAAACTTATAGGACACTCGGTATGTTACTAATAATACTGAAGATCAAGATACAAAGCAAGAGAAAGTGAGGATGTCCAAGAAACAATCCATCCCTCAAACATGCAAACCACTGAGTCATGAAAGAGCAGGGTCAGCGGAGCTAGCACATTTATGGTTTTAAAAAAAAATTTTGTCAAAATTTAAAATATCAAGGACATCAGAGGAGCTTCCAATTTTCTGTGTTCACCATCACATGGAGCTGCGGGGGAGTAGCTTGTTGTGGTTGTTCTTGTTATTGATCCAGCGGCACATGATCTTTCGCCCTTTGGCCCAATGCCATGTAGTGGAATTTACAGGTTTTCGCAAGCTGTTCTTTTCCTCCCTACAAGGTGTTCACCCTGTCTGGTCTCGGAGGGAGTAGCATTCTTCTAGTCTCGCTGAGTTTTTGGCACTCAAAGAGGTGATGGTCAACAGTTTTGTAGGGGTAGTTACATAGCTGGCACTCTTGGGAGTGTTGTGGCTGTATTCTGTTTAGATGTCCATTGAGTGGAGTTTATTGTGTTCTGAGTCTGAAGATGGTGGCCTGGTCCCTTCTTGTTAAATGGTTAATGCTGTCATTAGGATCAGGGCCAGCCAGGTGTCTATAAACCTCTCTTCCAGTATCTCCCACTACCCACAACACCAACACTTCTTACCCCCTGCCTCTAGAGGCTCAGTCCCACGGTGGAGTAGCAGCTAGATGATTTTCTCTGACCTGAAAGAGGTAGGTTTAAATCCACATTGAGTTGATTTTTTCCATTCAGAAATTACATTGGCTCTCAGGCTAAAATGGGTATCAGGTAGATTCCCGGGAAGGAAAGGTGGCTGGCTGATGTGATGATGATGGCCACATCAGCCACTCAGTGCCAGCTGGTCTGTAAAATATGAGTCTAGCACCATATGCCTCAGGAGCCACTGGTGTGAAAAGGGTACTAACTGGCTGACTGACTGGCTGTCTGGCTGACTGACTGACCAATTGACTGACTGGCTGACTGATTGACCAATTGACTGACTGGCTGGCTGGTTGGCTGACTGACTGGCTGGGTGGTCAACTGGCTAGCTGACTGCAGTCTGACTGACTGGTTAGCTAACTGACTGGCTGACTGACTGGCTGGCTGACTGACTGAATGGCTGACCTTCTTATTGGTTGATCCTAGCTGCTTGTACTAGGAACGATAGCTTCCACTAATGTGTTTTTTGAACCACTGCAGCACATGCTAGAGCTGAAGTGTTTGAGTGTCCAGGACATTCTGAGATAGAATTCTTCAGTGTACAGATGGAGGGCTAGGGAAAAATGGAGTATAAGGAGGAAAAGGACAAGAAGAAGAAAAAACAATATATTAGAGGAATTGCACACCCTTAAGCAAAAACTGCACGTTGAGACAAATAACCCTTAATTAACAGAGGCTGTGACAATGACCTCGTATATACAGTGACTGCCTCTGTCCTCACTGTCTGTGATGTTCAGGTCTCAGTAGGAGCTTAGCCACAACTCTAGCCTGGAACTTCAACCCTGGGTAACCAAAATGTTTCATCTTGCAGGTCATGAGCTTGCCTTTGTGGCATTTTTATGTTGTCTTTGCAAACTGGGAGTTCTCAGAGAGGAGGATTATGTTGCAGTTGTTCTCAAGCTGTTTGAGAGGTAAGTTGGGTGTGGCTGATCTTTGCTGGATGAGAGAGCTGCTGTTATTCTGGTATCTAGAGGTAGCTGAATGCACAGGGTTATTATAATCTCAGGTGTTGATCATCAACTTAACTCTTTGAGTCCCAAGGAACGAGTCCCAAGGAACGCATCATACGTTCATAGGTTCCTACCTAGATGCCCAATGAACGCATGATGCGCTGATTTTATAACTTTACTTACTACCCCCTGGGCCTGTGATGCTAAACCCCCTGGGACTCAAAGAGTTAACAATTGGTACTCAAGTTCAGCAGTTTGATAGCTTCATGAGTCTGTTGTAATTGTTGACCTCTTGATACTATTTCTAATACTGTATTTTGTTGTTGTTGGCACTGTTCTGTCTTTCTAGGTGATAGTGTTCTGTTATTATCACAGTCAACATCCCTGCACATTGGGCATTCCCATGGTGTGCTCAATCCTCTGATGCAGCAGCCACTCCAATGTATTTCTACTAATTGTTCAAATGAGAGGTTGGTTATAATGTCTCCTATCTCAGCCTTGAGGGTTGCATAGAGGTGCTTTACTCCCAAATCACGCAATCATGTTAGTGTCACTAGCCCAGCCCGTACAGCGTTGATAATATCTGCTCTGTCCATGCTTCTTCCCACATGTGTTGGTGCATTGCTTGACAGTTGGTCTGCTCGCTCATTACTTTTTTCACCAGCATAACTAGGATTGTAGATGCAGGTGAGGGAGGTTAATTTTCTATGCTTTGTACCCATCAATGTTCTGTTGTGCTAAATGAAGGCATAGGCATTACAGCCCCCCCCCCCCCCCCCCTCTCCCCCTTTTGGGTTTCATTTTGGAGGGAAAAGAATATATTTGCTGCCCTCCAAAAAGCATTTCCTAAAAAGCAACTAATTATGGGTGTTTCCTTCTAAGTTATTGTGCGACTACCTGAGAGGAAAGGAAACAACAGCCTGCATAGAAACAAGCAAGATGCATAAAATGGATGAGCACGCAAAACTCAAGTTCTGGAACCAGGCCGAAGTCCAGAAGTGTACAAACAACCAGAGTTTACAGCCAGTGATCACGAAGAAGAAGAAATATTAAGTAATTCATGAACTTGTTACATTTAACTCTGCAGATATCTGTACCTGATGCGCAAACTGCAACTGACCTATCGCATGGAGCCAGCAGGAAGCCACGGGGTGTGGAGTCTGGATGACTACCAATTCTTGCCATTTCTGTGGGGGAGTTCACAGTTAATGGGTTAGTGCGGCTTGTTCTGTGTGTAATAATTTGTGGTCTACTTGTAATAATTTGAAGCTTCACTTGGAATAAATCTGGTTCAACTTAGAATGAATCGTGGTTTACTTGGGCTGAACCTTGACGTAGACTTGACATGAACCTTGGTTTACACCGACTTTAACATCTAGGGTTGACAACTCAAACGCTGCTCGTCTTCTTGGTACATTCTGTCAGTTTATTCTCGTCCATTTATTTCACATGTTCAACACATTATTCACATTTATTTCACTCGCGACATTTTCGAACATTAAACATTTGCGCAACATAAAGACGACATCTTCAAATACTACAACCGTCTTCTCTGACTTCTGATGATCGACTGACCACGAGGCTAGCTCGGGCTTTCCCTCGCTTCCTCGACTAGGCACAAGTATCTCGTGCTGTCCCTTGTTGCACGGACTTTCTGCTTGCCACTATGTAATCGTGAAGACCATGCACAGCACCTCATCACATACTCCCCCCCTTTTTAACAAAATGATACTTTATGGAACATCAAGTATCATTTTCCCTTTTACTGATAGATGACTCAATGGAACATAAATCTAACCTCAATTACTGCCCTTGGTTTCAAAAATTTTTTCTGTATGTTTTTTTAAAGTACTGATCTGGTGATAGATATCTCATCTTTACACCTATTGCATCTGTAGTATAACTTCGTCACTATATCTATTCTATGATGTTCGAGTGAAATAATGATCATTGTGATGATGGTGATGTTAATGGTCAGCTTTGAGATATTTACTAGAGGGATAATAAATCAATTTAATTGTATTACTCTTAGGAATTATAGTTCCTGATTATCCTTAATTACTGCCCTTTAAAACTGCTTTTAGTATTTACTGCATGCTTTCCCTGTACTGAGCTGGTGAAGAGTTTAAACCATCTTTACACCTATTGCATCTGTAGAATTGTCTAGTCACTATATCTACTCTATCAGGTTCAAAGTGAAATGATAGTGATGATGATCAGCTTTGAGATATTTACTACATAGAAAATTGGATTGAACCAATATTTCTACATCACCTTTTACAGGGTGTTAAACCCCAAGGACTCTTAGCCGATATGATAGTGATAAGATGATGGTCAGCTTTGAGATATTTATTACGTAGAAAATTGGATTTAACCAATGTTTCTACCTCACCTTTCACAGGGTGTTAAACCCCAAGGACTCTTAGCCGATATGATAGTGGTAAGATATTTTTAACATAGTGCTTCTAGTTTCCCAAAAGCTCTATAACACCTTTTACAGGGTAATTACCCAACCCCAAGGAATCTACCACAGAAAAAAAAATGCATGTTGAGATATTTTTTTCATAGACCAAAGTCTCACCTTTCACAGAGTAATTACCCAACTCCAAGGAATCTAACATGAAAACAATGATAGCTGAGATATATTTTTCATAGATCTTAAAGTTTCCTCCAGGTCTATAAAAACCTTTAACAGAGTATTCAACTCCAAGGAATCTCCGATGAAATGAATATTGGGATGATTTTTAATAGAGTTTAGGGTTTCCCCACCAGTCTCTACATCACCTTTAACAGAGTATTCAACTCCAAGGAATCCCACACACCTTTTCCCCCTTTAAATGGATACAGATGAGTTCAACTCCTCTACTGTGCTTGTGCTTTGATGTGTGCACTTTTTCTTTACCATCAGTATGTCTATTCAGCATCAGTATAACTATAGATGGTTCCTAATCTTGGATGTGGTGGACACCTTTAGCATGTCCCTGTGCTGTGTACCTATGCCAAAACATTTCAAATTGAATTTATGTAAATCATTCTGTGGAAAAAGATTTCTATATGATCTATTGCTAAATCTTTAATTCGGTTGTGCTGTTCCTGGGGAGAGAGAATTTTTTTTTTTTTTTTAAACTTTTGAACTATTAACTGTTATTACATGAATACTAAACTATTCCTAATGAACTACTAACTCTGTCATTACATGAATACTAAACTATTCCTAATGAACTACTAACCTAAGTTAAATGCATGTACACTATTAAAATACTACCCACAAATCTTTCATTCATCATTCATTCCTGTTTTATTCTCTTTCATTCCCATTCATTCCAATAACTATCCTTGATCTTGATCCATCCCTGCAGGCTGTGTGTGTCTTGCCTATACTCTGGCGCTTGCTTTTAAGGTTCTCATTCCCTGGTTCTCTTGACAATCTGTTCTGCTCTGGGGCCTCTCTTGGTAGGATAGCTGGTAATCTTGCAAATATACTGACTAAAAATATAATTTTATAAGTTAACACAATACTATTATCATTGTTCAGTGACTGTATACACTAATATGCCACCTTTAAAATAATTCATAATGAAATTAAACGGAAGGTGTTCAATACACACAGTATGTGACTTATAAATGAAACCAGGTGTTTATGCACTTTTTAAAATACTTCATTAATTTGATATTTACACAAACACTAGATTATTAACTTGATTAACTTTCACAATTAATATTTGTGTACACACGATGTACTACTGACATTTTTGTGGCTGTTGATTGTGCTTAAACTGTAGGAATGCTTCATTATTCTCGCATTCTTTATTTTATGATACGTTTGGTATTCGACGATCTTGATATTGTATAGATGCTCTTGAAGTGTTGCTTAGAATTTGATGATTTTGAAATGTTTCAATGGTCGATTTTGAGGTATCTGGAGAAAAATCAATTTCGTGTTCCTTGATGGTGATTTTCAAATTTGAATAATTCAGTGGTTGATATGTTTCTGTTCATTCACTGTACAGTACAGGTTGGTGATTTCTGATTTTGGTTGGTCAAACTCTGATGGCTGATCAAACTGTGATGGCTGGTCAAACTATTTGGCTGGTCAAACTGAGATGGCTGGTCAAACTGTTTTGACTGGTCAAACTGTGATGACTGGTCAAACTGATGGCATGTCAAACTGTGATGGCATGTCAAACTGTGATGGCTGGTCAAACTGTGATGGCTGGTCAAACTGTGATGGCTGGTCAAACTGTGATGACTGGTCAAACTGTGATGACTGGTCAAACTGTGATGGCATGTCAAACTGTGATGGCTGGTCAAACTGTGATGGCATGTCAAACTGTGATGGCTGGTCAAACTGTGATGGCTGGTCAAACTGTGATGGCATGTCAAACTGTGATGACATGTCAAACTGTGATGACATGTCAAACTGTGATGGCATGTCAAACTGTGATGGCTGTTATTTTTGTTGATAGAGATGACTTTGTTCCCAGACTCGTATGTCTTCATCAGAACAGTCTCTAATGTTGAAGTCTTTGTATCCCAGAATCACATCTGTTCCGATGTTGCTCAATACCAGTACTTTCAATGGTCTTGATATATAGGGCGACTTCAAATAAATATAAGCTGTCCGAAATCGCATCAACAAACCTTCTCTGTCTAAACAGTAAACTATTTCTCCGCTATAATCTGATTTTTCTAAAAATTTGTCACGTACCAAAGAGATATTTGATTTTCTATTTACTTGCATTTGTGCTGGTTTCTTGTTTATCAAACATTTAGTTGACTTTTCCCAATATTTCTGACTTTCTGCTCTGTGAAATTGATCATAATCTATATATTTATTGTCCTCTAAGAATGAAAATTCTTTATTCATGGCTTGTTTATCTATTAGTATTTCACAGTCTGGTTTTTTCACACATTGAGTTGCTTTTGTCTCGACTGATGTCATTGTTGGAATAGTGATATCCTTTGCTTGATTAATTTTCATTGTTTCTGAGTTTGACTTTTTCTCTGTTTTAGTGGCTCCTGTCTTTTTCGTTTCAACTTTCTCGCTTGTGTTACTACTCTTGCTGGGTTCTAACTCTGCAATTACGATTTCGTTCTTTATCTTTTTAGTTCCTGGGCATTTCATTTGGACTGTTCCTCTCAACATTATATGTGGCTCTGATGTTTTTCCCTGTTTCTTCAACCAGTCGCATGCTACACAATCTAGAGTAGGAATACCTTCTGAATCCATTGTAACTGAATTAGTTTTTGCAAACAAGGATCTTTTCTTGTCTTTTAACATCTGTTTCCCAACACAGTGTTTTACAATATGTCCGAATGCTTTACAGAAGTGGCACTTTTTAAGATTATTCTTTTGTTTATTTTGCCACTTTTTATTTACCAGGTCTTCAATATAACTTGAATATTTAGGATCTCTGTCGCAGATAGTTGAAGAACTGTGCTGGTACTTGCAAAAAATGCACATCTTGATCTTCTGGTTACTTATCGATGTATCTTTCATTGTTGTCGCTGAAGATACTTGCGACATAGTGTTCTTACTTTTTATCAACCGTTTAGATGCCATTCTGATAAACGCACATTGATGAAAAAAATGTCACTGTGGTTATAAAGCTTAACGTAACTTTTGTTCCCAAACGTAGTTCATAGTTTGCTGGTTTCCGCGAAACAATAATCGTCACAAATCTGATTTAATTCACAAACTTGATTTATAATATTTACGATATGTACCTTTGGTAAACATGAAACTTCCTGAATCCGCAAAACTTGGTGATACGGTGTGTGGCAGGGCGTAGATGACACACCGGTTTTCATTGGTCGGAAGCGGACCTGTCGGCGCTTGCTGTGTTAATTATAGGCTCTGCTCGGGTGAAGTACACTGTTTTCCGCATGTTTATCTTACCTTGGAAGAAACAAAAATGTTTTCCTATGCTTATGGTCCGCGTGGTTTCTAATTTCCTTCGGACAAGCACCCCACTTGTAATAATTTGTGGTCTACTTGTAATAATTTGAAGCTTCACTTGGAATAAATCTGGTTCAACTTAGAATGAATCGTGGTTTACTTGGGCTGAACCTTGACGTAGACTTGACATGAACCTTGGTTTACACCGACTTTAACATCTAGGGTTGACAACTCAAACGCTGCTCGTCTTCTTGGTACATTCTGTCAGTTTATTCTCGTCCATTTATTTCACATGTTCAACACATTATTCACATTTATTTCACTCGCGACATTTTCGAACATTAAACATTTGCGCAACATAAAGACGACATCTTCAAATACTACAACCGTCTTCTCTGACTTCTGATGATCGACTGACCACGAGACTAGCTCGGGCTTTCCCTCGCTTCCTCGACTAGGCACAAGTATCTCGTGCTGTCCCTTGTTGCACGGACTTTCTGCTTGCCACTATGTAATCGTGAAGACCATGCACAGCACCTCATCACACTGTGTATTGCAGTTTGTCAGCATCTACCCCGGAACTAGGGATGGTGGATGTAAAGACACCTTATATGATATTTAGATTAGTTGAGGTGAACATCAAGTTAGCATAATTTGTGTGTAAGAGGTGAGGCTAAGGAAAGCCATAGACCAGGAAAGACAGTCACAAGGTTAATGTGACAGTGGTGAAACCTGAGAATGAGTGAGAGATGCTCAAGTTATGCATGTATATTTAACAGATGATTAGACGCGTGAAAGAATCAAGGATCATTCTTTGTTTCACGCTGGGATGAGTCAAGTGGACCAGTGAATGTGAGTTAACCTGAGAGTTGAATCAACTAAAGCAGCCTACAGTGGCTGAGAATATCTGGCCATACCGTCAACATTGATGCGAGACTGGCGACGGCTAACCATGACTTCTGAATGTATCAACACGAACTGAGCTTACTAGTGATTGTCTATGATGTGTGCTTGAATGTAGGGCATTCTGTCATGTGAATAATCACTAGTGCTGTATGATAGCTGAGCTGAAGGCTCTCTCTGTTGCCACCTAGACAATGAATAGTGACAGAGAAGCAGATACCGCAGCTTGGAACAGCAATTAAACATGCTTTATGATCAGCCCATTTAACATAAAGTTCTGGGAGTTTTTCTAGTTGTTGCTGTGTACTAGGACAGCTGTAGTCCCAGCCTTCTGCAGTGCTACTTCATCATCCATAAGAAGTACTTTGCAGTATAGTAGTCCAGTAGCCAGCACACCACTTACCCACTGGCTGGTATTTAGGTTTGAATCTCTAAATACATGTGTGCAAAAATTAGAGGTATCTGCTACGAAATGCAAATACTGTAATTTTTTAAGCTTCCCCTATGGTGGGCAATGAACCACTACCCTAATAAGAACACCCCCACCCCTCCTTACCGTTCCTCCAACAAGCTTATTGTGAAAGCTGAGTAATTAGGATGCTGAAATGCTGAAATCAATTGTATTGCACTGAAAGGTAGAGATATCACAGCCTAGCTGTCAACTACAAGACAATGTGCCAGCCACCTTTTTAAGAGCAAATGCAGAAGAATAACAAGCAGATGAAGATTTATGAAAGCATCACACCTGTGATTTGTTTAAGAGTAGAACAAGGAGTGAGCTTTTCTCTGTGAGGGCAAAAATACAAATCCAATACTAAGTGCCGATTTGTCTATAAAATGAAGGTCTAGCCCTGTATGCCTAACGGTGTGTTATATGGTTCTTTACTTCAAACAAAAATTGAGATTTCATGAATGAGATGTGTTAGCTCTTTATTTGCTGTTTGACGTCATGTCAGTCTTAGAATTTAAGTGAACTAATGAGAAAGAGTTTGTAGGCCTCAGAGATGTGGTTTCTGTGATGAAAGTTACAAATACATTTGACTGGCAGAGTAACTGACAGTGATTTCCTGGGAAAAGCTGATCATGTTAAAACATTATATGCAGCTGTCAGAAAGAGATATATGGTGTTCTTAGGTCATGTCTGAAGAGGGAGGGTATGGAGAGCCCACTGTTGACTAGACAGATCTGTTGTCAAAGAGGCATGACAGGCAGAAAAATATGCTGCTTGGTCCTTCCCCTGTGGGTTCTAGAGTTCCACATAAAAGGGAGTGGGGGTGGGGGGGGGGGATAGACACACTGCCCCCTGCGAAGCATATCATAAAAGTCGACTAATCAGTAGTGTTACCTTTGAAGTCAGATGTAGCTGCCTGCAAAGCGGGGAACCAACAGTCTTCATACAAATAAGCCAGATCTGTAAAATGGGATGTGTACATTAAACTGAAGTTCTGGAACAAGATTAAAGTCCAGTAGTGGACGATCAACCAGAACTTTTCTACAGGAGTTCACAGCCGGTGAGTGCTAAGAAATAAACCAGAATACCAAGAGGTAAGATCTATGGAGTCATCTTTGGGTTATGGGCATCATTTGGAAGGGTGGGGGGGGAATAGACTTACTGCTTCCCTAACAAGCATGTCGTAAAAGGTGACAAATTGGGATTTTAATGAAATTGAATATGTTGGGCAGGAGGCCAAGATATTGCAGCCTAGCTGTAAACCACAAAACAACATGCCAATTGCTGTTTTAAGGGCGAACACAGAAGATAAAGAAAAAGTTATGTGGCGAGGTATAAACACCTATGCTATCTAACAAAGGTACATGATGATGATGATGTAGTGTAGGGACAGGTACTAGTAGACAAGTGGTAGTAAGGTGGATCAGAGGAGTAGGAATTTTCTCAGAGCTGTTAACATTTCTGAATGTTGTCTGGTCACTCTCCAGATCACCCCAAGATTAAACCAAAGTCTTTTATCAATGAAGACATCTACAATGGATTCTACAAAGATTACATCTTCCTCAGTGCCATCAAGTTTATTAACCAGGTGAGGGCTGTAGGATTGTTTTTTTTACATGTTACTGTCAGTGGTTTTCAGATGAGAAAGCCACAGGTCTCTATAAGGTTTGTGGTGTGCTGTGTGTCTTCCACTGTTTCATATGGCTTGGTTTCTACTGCATGTAGAGAGCTGTCTGTAGAACATGTTCAGTGTTCTCTGGTGCAAAGTTCTGAATCCCCAGTGTTGAATTTCTTGTGCATATGGCTGCATAGCCTGTTGTGTCCAGTACGCAATCTAAACATAACTGTTTCTTTCACGTGAGGCGGTTGTCTTTAGTGCCTATATTTACAACTTTTAGGGCGATGAAGGATAGAGGGGACATGAGCCTAACGATTTAATGCTGCATGGCTAGTGCAATCGCCATGGACTGTGTAGGTTCAGATTTGTATTTTTGCCCTGACAGATAAAACCTTCTTTCCTTACCAAGGATCGAATCTAGGTTTCCCAGTTGGCCAGCCGCTGCTGCTCCTAAAATTGTCCACAAGGTGAAATATAGCCATTCTTGTCAATTCTCATTAGACGCCGTTTACTGTATCCATTCAGAGGAAGACAAAGCTGCATGTGGAGGCTGGTCAAGTGGTTAGAGCTCTGGGTTCTTCTGAGGTTGTTGGAGGGATCAAAGATACAAATCCTGCAGTTCCTGTGACTGCTAGCCATGTGGCATTCAATCCTCAGGCTCAGGACCTCCGTGTTTCTTAAAAGTACAGGCAGTAAAGATAGTTTGTTTGGACAGCACGAAGCATTAGAGTGGAAGAAACCTGTATGAGTGTGAAGGGACTGGTTGCAGCTAACCTTTAGTTCATAGGTGGCGCTTGACAGTGATTTGTTTTGTGATATGGCCATATTGTAGTATCTATTAAGTTCAGTTAAAATTATGAGCAGACAAAATCAAAAATAACAATCTATTTCTGACAGGTGAAGACGGGGCCGTTTGCAGAACACTCCAACCAGTTGTGGGGGATCAGTGCTGTGCCTAACTGGGCCAAGGTTAATGCGGGTCTTTTGAAGATGTACAGGGCAGAGGTTGGTGATGTTTCCAACATGTTTTTGTCATTGTTACTGCTACTAAAGTGTTTGTGTGTCCATTTCACATGCAGTTACACATCTGTGTCTATTTCCCTCTCAGTTACACATTTATGTCTGCTTCACAATCAGTTACACGTTTGTTGTCCATCTCACACTCAATTACACATCTTTTTGTCCATGGCACACTCAGTTACACATTTTTTGTCCATCTCACAATCAGTTACACATCTTTGTGTGTGTCCACTTCACAATCACCTACACATGTTTTTTGTCCATTTCACAATCAGTTACAGATTTGTTTTGAGTGTCCATTTTATAGTCGGTAGACTCCTACTAAAGGCTTAGTTGTCATGGCAGTTTTGAGATGTCTTCAAACACATTCTGTGACGCATTAAATGGCTACAGCTTTGCTGTTTCAGTTATTATCAATTTGTGCATTCATATTAATTATGTTATTGAGATCAGAATCTAAGTATGTGTGGTGTCTTGCACCGTTTCCAATTTATGGTTACCAGTTTTAATATCTAATGTGGCCTTCTTGTTGGACAGAACAGGAGCAGAGGGCATGGTGCAAGAGGACCCTGAGCTGGCCTGCATGTAGATGGACAAAGCACATAAGAAAGATTGTGGGCAGGAAATTGCAGGAGAGCTGGCCAGAGACCTGTTTTATTTCAGTCAGGCTGTGATGACCACAGTGTTCTGCAAAATACCTTCTACATGATAAGGATGGTGTAGTCTTCCTGCTCTGGCTCACACACACCTTGTCCTCTTCATAGTTTTTTGCATTCTTCAGTCTTTGCCTATTGTGGAGAGCCAGTTTAAAGAATATGAAAGTTCTCTTGTTTTGGGTGAACTTGCAATATAGTTACCTGTCCGATTGTTGTCTTAGAAGCTTGCATGATTCATCACTTTCTGTGTGTTCACTGGCTGTAAACTCCGGCCGAAAGTTCTAGGTGTTTGTCCTCTGTACTTTAGTCTTGTTACAGAACCTAAGAAAGATGGGTCTGTTCTTTCCCCCCCACAATGGGGCCCCGGAATCCACACAGTAAGTGAAAAATGAGGCAGTTTCCCATGCTCCCTTGGAAACATTTGACAGCTAGAAATCCCCATGTGGGATCTTGGGCCCCGTTTTGGGAGCAAAAAAATAGACCAACTGCCCCCAGCAAGCAGAAACAGTGACTAAATATATTTTTGCTGAAAATCTTGGGCTGAAAGGTGCAGATATCACGGCCTAGAGTTAAACAACAACCTCACTGTTAAGGACGAATGCAGAAGAAGAAGAAGAAGAAGAAGAAGAAGATTGTGGATGGAAGAAATTAAGTAAATAGAAATAGATAAATTTTCTGACTGATATGATACCCGTATTGCAGGTCCTGGCCAAGTTTCCCATAATCCAACACTTCATGTTTGGCAGCCTGCTGACACTGGATCCATCTCCGAACCCGCCCCCACCAGTGGCTAGTGCTGTCCCTAACATGGCAGTCTCAGCCGGCAGATCTGACCTGGCCACAGCAACAATGATGCCTCCACCTTCACGGCCACCAGTGTCCTGATGTCGGATATGTGTCTAGAATATGTACAGTTCTGTTGATACATTTTGATTTCTGTTTTACAGAACAAAGCAGACACATTGTTGTTTTTTTTTTTCTTTTAAATTGTCACTTGCTTCCATCATCATTATCATTTTTTAAATATTGTTTTCAAATCTCTCCTCACCATTATCATTATCTGATGCAATAAATGCCGTCATGCAGTTCCAGAAAATTATTTGTTCCTGCTATGTAGAGCACCAGGAAGGAGGGGCAGGGGCCGACCAACACGAAGATGGGCACAGGATATAAGTGACTCCTTGAATATGAAAGTACATGAGGTGGGAGAGCTGGTGAGAGACCAGGTTTCTTTCAAGCAGACTGTGATGAGAGCGACGTTCTGCAAAGGACTTTCTATATGGTGATGATGTAGAGCCAGTATTAACTTTTCAGTCCCTGATAGTTTCAAAGTAGAAACCCAGTCAGTGCAATAATCACAGGAAAAAGGGCATCAGTATTTGACATTCAAAGATATAACGTATGCTGTGTTGCATTGAAAATATGCGGCAATATTTCTTTTGTATACCCAGACGAAACATGAAATAATCAATATAGTATATTGCGCTGATACACACATACTTATGCTGAGCACACATGTTGCATTTCTTGGAACAAAAAGAGTGAACATATGTCTGTGAACCTAATGCAGCTAATTGTCCGGCATTCACAGCCATATGTTAGGACCGACTCTACATTGCATGCCGATTTTTTCTAACTTAAAATCTGTGTAAAAAAAAAATATCATTTTCATAATAGTTTATCTGTGGCTAAGGGGTAATCAGTGTGGTTTCATAATTCTGACACCAGGGTACAAAGTACAGTTTTGCATTATATTCAACAACTGTATAAGTGTTGAACCTTTCAGAAAGCAATAGCAACACCTATATAAGTGTTGAACCTTTCAGAAAGCAATAGCAACAACTGTATAAGTGTTGAACCTTTCAGAAAGCAATAGCAACAACTGTATAAGTGTTGAACCTTTCAGAAAGCTATAGCAACAACTGTATAAGTGTTGAACCTTTCAGAAAGCAATAGCAACATCTGTATAAGTGTTGAACCTTTCAGAAAGCTATAGCAACAACTGTATAAGTGTTGAACCTTTCAGAAAGCAATAGCAACAACTGTATAAGTGTTGAACCTTTCAGAAAGCAATAGCAACAACTGTATAAGTGTTGAACCTTTCAGAAAGCAATAGCAACAACTGTATAAGTGTTGAACCTTTCAGAAAGCAATAGCAACACCTGTATAAGTGTTGAACCTTTCAGAAAGCAATAGCAACAACTGTATAAGTGTTGAACCTTTCAGAAAGCAATAGCAACAACTGTATAAGTGTTGAACCTTTCAGAAAGCAATAGCAACAACTGTATAAGTGTTGAACCTTTCAGAAAGCAATAGCAACAACTGTATAAGTGTTGAACCTTTCAGAAAGCAATAGCAACACCTGTATAAGTGTTGAACCTTTCAGAAAGCAATAGCAACAACTGTATAAGTGTTGAACCTTTCAGAAAGCAATAGCAACACCTGTATAAGTGTTGAACCTTTCAGAAAGCAATAGCAACACCTGTATAAGTGTTGAACCTTTCAGAAAGCAATAGCAACACCTGTATAAGTGTTGAACCTTTCAGAAAGCAATAGCAACACCTGTATAAGTGTTGAACCTTTCAGAGAGCAATAGCAATATCATCATCATCATCATGTGCCCTGCCAGGCGGTGTATTCTCTCAGATCTGTCCACAGATCTTGATCCTTAAATCTGTTCCACTGATGATATTCCTCCATGCCATCGCTTCAGGCACCAGCTACCATCTCCTCGTCATAATCTGCGACATGTCAGATTGCCTAGAAAAACCACAAACATCCAACAAGTGTGGGGTTGGTTAGGAATGCCCTGTAAAGGATATGCAAGCAGCTTGTACTTCTTTGTTAGTACTAGCAATGTTAATCTATCATTTCAAATGTTTGTTCATTATTATCATGATATTGGTCTCCTTTTCCAACAGTATTTTTAAACCGAACAAGCAAGTCATAAAAGTCGACTAATTAGGTGTGTTTCCTTCAGTCAGGGTGCATATACCTGAGAGGCAAGGAACCAACAGTTTTTAAACAAATAATCTAGATCTGTGAAATAGAGATATGCACATGTAACTCAAGTTTTGGAACAGTACAAAAGTTTAGAAGTGGACAAACACCCAGAACTTGCCACTGGTGTGCCTGAAAAAGAAGAAGAAGAAAGAATAATCATGGAAATTGCCACATTCTTCCATTATCATTTTGATAGATAAGAGTTTTCATGTGTCAGCTTCCAAATGTCAACTTGAAGGAAAACACGGGTCATGGTTGAGAAGTTTTAGTTTCTACTTCTAAACCAGAAGTGATAGACTTACTGTTTGCTCGGAGCTAGAGATTTTTACAAGAAGCGTTGGGTTGATAATGTCGTCTCGTACCGTCTTGATCTTGTGCAGCCGTTGGGTGTGGTTGCTGCCATCATCTTGTGGCTATTGGAGCTGATTGCCTTGTTTGCTCCGAAATAGCAAAAATGAAAACAGGAAATGCTGTGTGAAAATTAGTGCCTGTATTCACCACTCTAGCGGTGGTGGAGTCTTTGAGTCTGAGGATCTGAGGCAGCCGCAACGGGGAAAAACTTAATGGTGCCAACCGATTTGGAGTGCTGTGACAATGATATGTTGACTAACTAACCTTATATGTCTGTGAATTTGTGAACTAGATCTTGTGTTTTAGTTATGAATGTACTCAAGCGTTATGTTGTCTTCAGAATTTAAGGGAAACCACATTTTTATAAGCTAAAATTGTTTTTGCATGATTATGTTGTTGAAGTAAAATATGTTAGTGGAAAATCATGTGTTGTTGTATTTTCATACATTGGGTTTCGATGTTTGTGTATGTTGTCAACAGCCCTTTTCAACACCTTTATATGTCAGTGACAACTTGATCGGTTATGAGGTCAAGAGTTATTCCAGCCACCTTTATTTTTCTAAATATGTAATCTTAACTAGTGTTAGACTGGGAAACGGAACAAGAGAGCCAGGCTGATAGGCTAGTCACTACGCCACTGTGTTAGTTTCCAGCATTGTTGTATCTGGTTAAAATTGTTCATGTATCTGCATACATGTATGTATGCGTGCGTGTGTGCATGAGTGCGCGTGCATGTTTTTCATTCATTCAATGTTCAGCAGCTATAGCAGGGAGATAAGTTCATGTATTAGGGTGTGCTGCTTCCCATTTGAGTTATGGTCCTTTTTATTCTGGGGAAGAGAATCTGGTCATTGAGCTTGTCAAAAAACGTGACTAACGAAGACTGCAGAAATCAGAAGTGTTGGGCTGAAAGGCACAGATATGACAGCCTAGCTGTAAACCACAATGCAGCATGCCAACTGCCCTTGTAAGGGTGATCTCAGAAGTGTTGTCACACAGAGCAAAGTCTTTTCTTTCTGCAATGCATCACGCAACAGACACCTGGTAATAAAGTCTCTCGTCCACTTCCCACAAACACATTGCGGAACAGACACCGGGTAGCAGTCTCTTGTCCATTTCCTACCAACACATCCCGCAACAGACACCGGGTAGCAGTCTCTCGTCCCCTTCCTACCAACACATCCCGGAACAGACACCTGGTAATAAAGTCTCTCGTCCCCTTCCTACCAACACATCTATGAACAGACACCGGGTAGCAGTCTCTCGTCCCCTTCCTACCAACACATCCCGGAACAGACACCTGGTAATAAAGTCTCTCGTCCCCTTCCTACCAACACCTCTATGAACAGACACCGGGTAGCAGTCTCTCGTCCCCTTCCTACCAACACATCTCGGAACAGACACTGGGTTGCAAAGTCTCTTGTCCCCTTCCTACCAACACATCTATGAACAGACACCGGGTAGCAGTCTCTTGTCCATTTCCTACCAACACATCCCGGAACAGACACTGGGTAGCAAAGTCTCTCGTCCCCTTCCTACCAACACATCTATGAACAGACACCGGGTAGCAGTCTCTTGTCCCCTTCCTACCAACACATCTATGAACAGACACTGGGTAGCAAAGTCTCTCGTCCCCTTCCTACCAACACATCTATGAACAGACACTGGGTAGCAAAGTCTCTCGTCCCCTTCCTACCAACACATCTATGAACAGACACCGGGTAGCAGTCTCTTGTCCCCTTCCTACCAACACATCTATGAACAGACACTGGGTAGCAAAGAGGACTTGACTGTGATCTTCTCCCTTTGTTATGTTCCTGACTTCTTCATGTAAACTGATGCCTGACGAGCTTGATGTTGTAAGAGCCCTTTTGCTGTGAGTAAACGGCGTCGAGGCACTAGATGATCATGGTCTGAAAAGAATAGTGCAGCAAGGATCTGGCCCACGCTCGACACTGAGGGTAGGGGCAAGAGGGACATACAATCAGACACACTGATAAATCTGAATTTAAACTACTGCATTTAGTGCTGAAAATGTTGCTGAAAATGTGGATGGAGCGATTATGGTAATGTCCTGATATGTTGCAGGAGTCTTAGTGATTACTTATAATCAAGGTAGATAACCCGCTTACACATCATAGACACACTGAGTGGAGAACTGAAGATTTACCCAGAATGTGTGGTGCCACAGTTCCCAGTTTTTTTTTTTTCTTCTTTTTCTTTTGCGCTCACCTGCTGTAAACTCCAGTAAAAAGTCATGGTTGTTCATCCACTTCTAGAATTTAGCTTGTTTCAGAACTTGAGTTTTGTCCCTTTATTACCATGAAGTGCTTTGCCGGTTGGCGTAGGCGTTCATGCATCTCCGCAGATCTCGGTCTTTGGTGTTCTAGATCAATTCCACTTACGATTTTCTTTCTTGCCACAGTCTAAAGACATCCACCATCATTTCTCTTGCTCTGCCTCTTCTACCAGTGATCTTTCCAGTCGTCACGATATTTTCCAATGCTCCTTGTCGAAAAGAAATTTTCTTTTTCTCATTGTTGTATATAATTTTCAACTTTCATTGCCCATTTCTAGGCATTCTTTGTTACTTATTCTGACAATCTAAGGTATTCACAACATTTATCTCAAGAACCACATCTCAATTGCAGTCAAACTGTTCATAATTTGTTTGCTCACATTCCAAGAGTCACTGCCATACAACAGAACAGACTCAATTTAAAATTTCAGTACTTGTTTTTGTGATATTTACTGAGAGTGATTTATTACATAAGATAATTTTATCTTCTGAAATGCTGCCTTTGCCTGGGCAATTCTACTCATAATTTCTGTTTTGCTTGCACATCGGTTTTACAGATCTGGCTTATCAGTAGGCAGACTGCTGGTTCGTTACTTCTCAGGCAGGTGCACTCTGAAGAAAACAGCCCTAATTAGTTAACTTTTAGGGCATGTTTGTTAGAACGGCAGTGGGTATAGTATATATTTTTTTGTCTTCCCAAAATGGGGACCCGGAACTCACAAACAGATTTATTTAGTTTCTTATATCGTTCGCCTGAAATAAGTTGTCTTTATCGGCAGTTCTGTTTCTCGTATACATGTCACTGTTTATTTAGTTGGAACAAGGAGAAAGGAAAGTTAAAGTCTAGAGAATTTGTATTTTTGTTTAACATCGGTTTTCCTATATGGCTCAGTTTCTCTGCACAGAATGGCTAGCTGCTCACTTAGTGCGTCACACAAAGTATGAACTCTGTAGCTGCAGTGACAATCTCCAAGAATTTCTTTGAAAATCTCATTTACGAACTGAAGCAACACTTGTGTGAAATGAACCCCATTACTTTCAGAGCACAAGATAAACAGCTTCACCATGGAGACCTGCTAGATGACAAGTTTGCAGCTATACTAGGTTAGTTGTGTATCTTTTACAGGACGTTGCAGAACCAACCCCAATAGCCCCTGGCTGTTGTGTGGTTTTTCTAGTCAAATTTACGTCCAGTATTTTGCCATTGCTTCCTGGACGGTCAGCTTTCTTTGATACCACTGTCGAAACCAATGCAAGGTGCATGGCCCGCAGCTGGGATCGAACCCGGCATTACGAAGCGTTCGCATCGACTTAGCCACAGAGCCGACAGCTACCCAAGAGTGATTATAAAAAGCCAGGAGTAACTCGCTGAATGTTTTATTTATGTAACATGCAGACTGATAAAACATAAACACTTTAGATGTCCAACAAAGCTGATGTGGGTAATGACGGCTGGGCAGTGGTTTAGCAACAAAATCATCTCATGAATATATCATTAACAAACATATGACTGAACACAAGTCTCTCACACAGACAGACAAATCAGGCAATCGCAGTTTCAAGTTTATAGCAAACGGGTCACTCCATAGTTGCCCTTTCCTGTGCCAACGAAAACAACACAGAATGTGAATACCTCTGTCCTTTACACAGACTGGCGTCTTAGCATATTCTACAGCATATATGCACATTAAATGCTTAAGGCAGCTGCTAGAAGTGCCAACACAAACATTCTGACACTAGAAATGCAGTGGAAACAGCAGTAAAACAAATCAGTAGTCGCACACGCAGGTAAGGCACCACAAGTTCACTGGCAATAGGCCACTTGCCATTTTCTGAATCTGCAGTTCAGTCACTCATAACACAAACCTTGGGCACAGTCGAAAAAACATTCCAAATGAAATCCACAGCTTAGTGTTGCTACATGCACTCAACCCGTTAGCTGGGCGTCGGGCCTTTATACTTTCAGTCAACAATGCACTCAACTCAGTAGCTAGGCGTCAGGCCTGTATACGTTTAGTCAACAATGCACTCAACTCAGTAGCTAGGCGTCGGGCCTTTATACTTTCAGTCAACAATGCACTCAACTCAGTAGCTGAGCGTCAGGCCTTTATACGTTCAGTCAACAATGCACTAAACTCAGTAGCTGAGCGTCGGGCCTTTATACTTTCAGTCAACAATGCACTAAACTCAGTAGCTGGGCGTCGGGCCTTTTTACTTTCAGTCAACAATGCACTCAACTCAGTAGCTGGGTGTCGGGCCTTTATACGTTCAGTCAACAATGCACTCAACTCAGTAGCTGGGCGTCGGGCCTTTATACTTTCAGTCAACAATGCACTCAACTCAGTAGCTGGGCGTCGGGCCTTTTTACTTTCAGTCAACAATGCACTCAACTCAGTAGCTAGGCGTCGGGCCTTTATACTTTCAGTCAACAATGCACTCAACTCAGTAGCTGAGCGTCAGGCCTTTATACGTTCAGTCAACAATGCACTAAACTCAGTAGCTGAGCGTCGGGCCTTTATACTTTCAGTCAACAATGCACTAAACTCAGTAGCTGGGCGTCGGGCCTTTTTACTTTCAGTCAACAATGCACTCAACTCAGTAGCTGGGCGTCGGGCCTTTATACGTTCAGTCAACAATGCACTCAACCCAGTAGCTGAGCGTCGGGCCTTTATACGTTCAGTCAACAATGCACTCAACTCAGTAGCTGGGCGTCGGGCCTTTATACGTTCAGTCAACAATGCACTCAACCCAGTAGCTGAGCGTCGGGCCTTTATACGTTCAGTCAACAATGCACTCAACTCAGTAGCTGGGCGTCGGGCCTTTATACGTCCAGTGAATAATGCACTCAACTCAGTAGCTGGGTGTCGGGCCCTTTTAGCCTCAGTCTGCATATGGAACAAAAGGCGACAGCCAACTATTGATCGTAAGCATGGAACATTCCCACAAATGCGCTGTCTCTTTCTTCAGTAGCCAACGCAGAGTCGACGTGCTCAAAGTTCCAGGTGCATCCTGATTCAGAGTCCGCCTATGTTTCCCCATCAGCGTTGAATAGCCCCCCCCCCCCTCCCAATCATACACCGAATTGGTCTTTTATTGAATGGATTCTCTGTACTGCACATATAATAATAATTCAAAAGGAAAATATTGAACAGTTTAACATTGTAGTGGGTAGGTCATATGGCCACTGCCTTGGCAAATGTAAAAACTGTTTATAACATACAGCTCAATATATATATATATTCCGGTGTAGACATATTGTTATAGTCGCCAGTATTGCACGGTGCTAGGACCGTCCTAGTTTGATCTCGAGATTAGAGCACAATTATAGTTTTGTAATATGATAAGTCTTGTACAGATTACTAACTTAAGAGACTTTACCCTTTGAATCCCAAACAACGCACTATGTGTGATATGCTGTTGTCTAAATGATCCACACAAAGCATTATCTGGTATGATGAATGCTATAGAAATCTGGTAAATTTATTGTAATATGCCACATGGTCTTTGTTTCATAAAAAGTGCTAGAAATGCTGCCTCTGTTAAAGTTATACAGCCATCTTCTGTTCATATGGCTATCATTTTCGCAGCATATCTTCTGTGAAACCTCATGCGACGTAAAAAGTTGAAAATGATTTTTTTTTTTTTTGGGTTTAGAAGAAAAATAGGCGTAGCTGTTTGATTTAATATGAGAGATTGAAAGGACTGATTATAAAAGCTTTGTCAGAGGCTATTGAACATCACAATTTAACAATTTTATAATGTGTTTTAACTGCATGGAAAGGAGGCGGCACACACACCGATATATATTGTTGGAGACTGTAAGATGGAGAAGTATGATGGCCGGCAAGGCACTTGATGATGATGATGATACAATCTAGGCCAGAAACGCTATAATAACTCTGTGGTACGAAATAACTTTAGAAAGCAAAATGTTTTGGTCTCTTACAGTGTAACTTTCAGACTTTTACACGTTTTTAGGATGCGTTTCATTGCATATAAATACATAGCCAGATTATACTCAACATACACACAAAAGATGAAGAATTACGCGATGTCACAATTGTCCGAACAAAAAAATAACCATGGCGACATATAACAAGAAGTCTGGCCAAAAAGCACCCACAGAGGACGTGCAGAACTCGTCCTGCCTGCTGCCCAGGAGACCTTGAGGGGTCTTCTTGTCGCAGTAGGAGAAGTCCCGACAGGAGCAGGTGACGATGGCTTCCAGTAGTCGTTGTCCAGCCTCCCCGGCAAGTTTCAGTCTGTCCGCCATGTACCTGCCAGCATCTCCCTGAAACACACGGAGGAAAATGGGAATTCTCAGAACTTTAACCTTTCATGTAACCTATAGTGAATCATTTCCGGTGAACATCACGTAAATCTTCCAAACAGAGTTGGCCCACTTTTTCATTCATAAGTTTGTTGGACCCACTGAAGCTTATGGGTGTGTCCCGTTCTATTGTTTGCTTTCTGTGTTGTCTTCCATTCACGTTTGAATTCTGAGAAAGAAAATGCATGTGACATGGGTTGCAGCAATCTCTAGGGGTAGTTGTTTTAGGTTCAGTGCTGCATGTTTTTGGAAAGTTAAAAACGCTGGCGTGCTGAAATATACAACACGCTATATCAACGGCATCCCCGAACACCCCGTAACCTTCAGCTAAGGTGACAGGTTCACGACCTAACAATCAGAAGTGACCTAGTATGTATATAGGCGGGGCGTGGGGAGATTTGCGTTTTGTTTACCTCATTTTCTCATTGTTAATGAATGTTCTCACTATTTGTAAACGAGAGTACACACTAAGCATAAATTACGTGCTGGATTGCGGTTGAATGGTATCGAGTACGAACAATAATGTATGCATGAAAGGATCCAGTAATGAATAACTTGAGGCAAGCGTGCGAATTGGCTGAAGCATGCCAAATGAGAAAAGCATGAATCGTCTGTGTAACTTTCGAGAACCCGAGAGGTAAATATGTTTTTTAACTTGGAAAGAATGAGAAGATTGTGTCTTGTTTTCGATGTTGATAAAGCCGGGTCACATGGTGCTTGAAGAATGAGAAGGAATAAATCTCCAGAGTAAGTAAATGTTAGATTGAGCAGCCGATCTGCATAGGAAAACCTGACTATCCAGTTCCATTCAAATGTCTGATTTGGCATCTGTTGTGACATGAGTATTTCTGCTCAAGTGTAGGTTTGGTAGTCCTTGACATGTCTACGGCTGGAAGCGCTGTTTTTGGGCATCCCGTGAAGGTAACGCTAATATTGTGGTTGCTTTTGTATGTGGCAGATCTGGTCGACCCCCGACGTGTATACCGCTGGTGCCTTGACCGAGGCGAACAGTTGTTGGAACCAATAAAAGTTTCGTAGCATATGTGTAGCGTTTCCAACGTTTCTTGTTCGTGTTCGCCATGACTTTGAACTATCTGATAGTGTGCCCACGCAGGCTGTATGCGACTAGAACCCGAGGAGGGAAACACTGGATCCCCTATACTCAGGTTGGTGGGGGGGGGGGGGGTTTGATTAAAGCTGGAAGAAGAAAAGAGGATGTTAATCGACAGAATTTCCTCACTGCTCATCGTGCCATATAGTTCATAAGTACTCGGATTTTCTTCTAAGTAAAGCCCGTTTTAACTTCCCGTTGTAACTTCCAATTCTTGGGGTCTGGTCATGGTTGCAGGATCAGTCACATGGTTATTGTAACTATCTTAGGCCTACTTCTCGCAGAGCAGGCAATATATTAACCTGGTCCATGGCTCGTCTGCCCTTCACAGTTCCAGTTGTCTCACCTGCAAGCCTATCAGCTTGTTCATTTCCTTGCATGCTTAGGTGCCTTAGCACGAAAATCAAACTGAACATTGTCAGCCTGGATGGCCTCAGAGACATCAACGGCCTCAAAGACATCAACGGCCTCAGAGACATCAACGGCCTCAGAGACATCAACGGCCTCAGAGACATCAACGGCCTCAAAGACATCAACGGCCTTCGAGACATCAACAACTGTCTTCGTACCCAGCCCGTCTCTATCTTACTGATCAAACCCATTGAGAGCCTAGGGCTTCAAAAGAGGGTATTCAAGATGTAGCTACATCGAGCAAAGAAAGAAATATTACATGACGAGCAGGAGACTCGCTATGTTGAGATAAGTCGAAATTAGCAAGTAGTGGCGTGACATTGATAGTTATTAAACTAGGTCTACCAGATATTGTATTGTTCCGGATTTCTCCGTTTTTCCCCGCCGTGTTCCTTTAAAGTAAGTTTGGTATAAGGAACATGTATATTGTAGTGCCTGCTAGTGGCGAGCGGTTAAGACGTAGGGCTTTCATGCAGGCCCTGGGTTTAAATCCTAGATAAAGTTAGTTTTTTTCTGCTGGGGGCAAAAATAAAATCCTAACTTGCACGGTCCGTATAAATATATTCCTAGACTACAAGACCACCCCTCCCACATATTTGTTACGCATCTAAAGACAGATGCTTTGAGGAAAAACCCTAATTAGTCCAATCTTACGACAGTCTTGCTGGGGGGGGGGGGGTGTCTACACATCCCCTCCCCTACAATGGGGACCCATAAGCTAGAGAGAACAGATCATTTTTAAACCATGTGAAAACTTATGACACTTACAAATAAGACTATATAGTGCTTACCGTTATACATGGATGATCAGCGATTTTTCTAGTGGCAGCCCGACATTCTGGCGAGCAGACTAACTTGTTGGGACTGAGTTCCCCAGGGTAACATGTGAACATGGCTCGACCCATCATTTCTTTCGTCTGAGGGTGGCTGATGTCCCGGAACTCCCACCAGCGGCAGTTGTCTATTGGCTGCTTCCCCAGCGCGGGCAGATGTCGGTCACATGACGGGAAGTTGTCTACAGAGGTGCACCATGGGTGTGACAAGCTCTGCAAGATGGCAAATATCTTTACTTCATTCTTTTAGAACTAATCAACTCATCATTGTTAACAAAAACTAGAAGGCATACAGTACACCCGGATATCGGATGCACTTTTGGAAAATAAAGCAGGATCAAAGCAACAATTAGAATCTTTTCGAACAGTTCCCATCCAGAACAGAAAGAAGCAGACTATTATGTAAACAGCGTACTTGATACAACAGATACTGCAGACATGTACCAGACTTGATACAACAGATAATGCAGACATGTACCAGACTTGATACAACAGATACTGCAGACATGTACCAGACGTGATAAACAGATACTGCAGACATGTACCAGACTTGATACAACAGATACTGCAGACATGTACCAGACTTGATACAACAGATACTGCAGACATGTACCAGACTTGATACAACAAATACTGTAGACATGTACCAGACTTGATACAACAGATACTGTAGACATGTACCAGACTTGATACAACAGATACTGAAGACATGTACCAGACGTGATACAACAGGTACTGTAGACATGTACCAGACTTGATACAACAGATACTGGAGACATGTACCAGACTTGATACAACAGATACTGCAGACATGTACCAGACTTGATACAACAGATACTGCAGACATGTACCAGACTTGATACAACAGATACTGCAGACATGTACCAGACTTGATACAACAGATACTGCAGACATGTACCAGACTTGATACAACAGATACTGTAGACATGTACCAGACTTGATACAACAGATACTGTAGACATGTACCAGACTTGATACAACAGATACTGAAGACATGTACCAGACGTGATACAACAGGTACTGTAGACATGTACCAGACTTGATACAACAGATACTGCAGACATGTACCAGACCTGATACAACAGATACTGTAGACGTGTACCAGACTTGATACAACAGATACTGCAGACATGTACCAGACTTGATACAACAGATACTGCAGACATGTACCAGACTTGATACAACAGATACTGCAGGCATGTACCAGACCTGATACAACAGATACTGAAGACATGTACCAGACGTGATACAACAGGTACTGTAGACATGTACCAGACTTGATACAACAGATACTGCAGACATGTACCAGACCTGATACAACAGATACTGTAGACGTGTACCAGACTTGATACAACAGATACTGTAAACATGTACCAGACCTGATACAACAGATACTGCAGACATGTACCAGACATGATACAACAGATACTGCAGACATGTACCAGACTTGATACAACAGATACTGTAGACATGTACCAGACTTGATACAACAGATACTGCAGACATGTACCAGACTTGATACAACAGATACTGCAGACATGTACCAGACTTGATACAACAGATACTGCAGACATGTACCAGACCTGATACAACAGATACTGTAGACATGTACCAGACTTGATACAACAGATACTGCAGACATGTACCAGACTTGATACAACAGATACTGCAGACATGTACCAGACTTGATACAACAGATACTGCAGACATGTACTAGACGTGATACAACAGATACTGCAGACATGTACTAGACGTGATACAACAGATACTGCAGACATGTACCAGACTTGATACAACAGATACTGCAGGCATGTACCAGACTTGATACAACAGATACTGTAGACATGTACCAGACTTGATACAACAGAAACTGCAGACATGTACCAGACTTGATACAACAGATACTGCAGACATGTACTAGACGTGATACAACAGATACTGCAGACATGTACCAGACTTGATACAACAGATACTGCAGGCATGTACCAGACGTGATAAACAGATACTGCAGGCATGTTCCAGACGTGATAAACAGATACTGCAGGCATGTTCCAGACGTGATAAACAGATACTGCAGGCATGTACCAAACGTGATACAACAGATACGGCAGGCATGTACCAGACGTGATACAACAGATACTGCAGACGTGTACTAGACGTGATACAACAGATACTGCAGACATGTACCAGACGTGATAAACAGATACTGCAGCCAGACTTGATACAACAGATACTGCAGACATGTATAAGACGTGATAAACAGATACTGCAGACATGTACTCGACGTGATAAACAGATACTGCAGACATGTACAAGACGTGATACAACAGATACTGCAGACATGTACCAGACTTGATACAACAGATACTGCAGACATGTACCAGACCTGATACAACAGATACTGCAGACATGTACTAGACGTGATAAACAGATACTGCAGACATGTACAAGACGTGATAAACAGATACTGCAGACATGTACTAGACGTGATAAACAGATACTGCAGACATGTACTAGACGTGATAAACAGATACTGCAGACATGTACAAGACGTGATACAACAGATACTGCAGACATGTACCAGACTTGATACAACAGATACTGCAGACATGTACCAGACGTGATACAACAGATACTGCAGACATGTACCAGACGTGATACAACAGATACTGCAGACATGTACAAGACGTGATAAACAGATACTGCAGACATGTACTAGACGTGATACAACAGATACTGCAGACATGTACCAGACTTGATACAACAGATACTGCAGACATGTACCAGACGTGATACAACAGATACTGCAGACATGTACTAGACGTGATACAACAGATACTGCAGACATGTACAAGACGTGATAAACAGATACTGCAGACATGTACTAGACGTGATACAACAGATACTGCAGACATGTACCAGACTTGATACAACAGATACTGCAGACATGTACCAGACTTGATACAACAGATACTGCAGGCATGTTCCAGACGTGATAAACAGATACTGCAGACATGTACTAGACGTGATAAACAGATACTGCAGACATGTACAAGACGTGATAAACAGATACTGCAGACATGTACTAGACGTGATAAACAGATACTGCAGACATGTGCCAGACGTGATACAACAGATACTGCAGACATGTACTAGACGTGATACAACAGATACTGCAGACATGTACCAGACTTGATACAACAGATACTGCAGACATGTACCAGACTTGATACAACAGATACTGCAGACATGTACCAGACTTGATACAACAGATACTGCAGACATGTACCAGACTTGATACAACAGATACTGCAGACATGTACTAGACGTGATACAACAGATACTGCAGACATGTACCAGACGTGATACAACAGATACTGCAGACATGTACCAGACGTGATAAACAGATACTGCAGACATGTACTAGACGTGATAAACAGATACTGCAGACATGTACCAGACTTGATACAACAGATACTGCAGACATGTACCAGACGTGATAAACAGATACTGCAGACATGTACTAGACGTGATACAACAGATACTGCAGACATATACAAGACGTGATAAACAGATACTGCAGACATGTACAAGACGTGATAAACAGATACTGCAGACATGTACCAGACTTGATACAACAGATACTGCAGACATGTACCAGACGTGATACAACAGATACTGCAGACATATACAAGACGTGATAAACAGATACTGCAGACATGTACCAGACTTGATACAACAGATACTGCAGACATGTACCAGACGTGATAAACAGATACTGCAGACATGTACCAGACTTGATACAACAGATACTGCAGACATGTACCAGACTTGATACAACAGATACTGCAGACATGTACCAGACTTGATACAACAAATACTGTAGACATGTACCAGACTTGATACAACAGATACTGTAGACATGTACCAGACTTGATACAACAGATACTGAAGACATGTACCAGACGTGATACAACAGGTACTGTAGACATGTACCAGACTTGATACAACAGATACTGGAGACATGTACCAGACTTGATACAACAGATACTGCAGACATGTACCAGACTTGATACAACAGATACTGCAGACATGTACCAGACTTGATACAACAGATACTGCAGACATGTACCAGACTTGATACAACAGATACTGCAGACATGTACCAGACTTGATACAACAGATACTGTAGACATGTACCAGACTTGATACAACAGATACTGTAGACATGTACCAGACTTGATACAACAGATACTGAAGACATGTACCAGACGTGATACAACAGGTACTGTAGACATGTACCAGACTTGATACAACAGATACTGCAGACATGTACCAGACCTGATACAACAGATACTGTAGACGTGTACCAGACTTGATACAACAGATACTGCAGACATGTACCAGACTTGATACAACAGATACTGCAGACATGTACCAGACTTGATACAACAGATACTGCAGGCATGTACCAGACCTGATACAACAGATACTGAAGACATGTACCAGACGTGATACAACAGGTACTGTAGACATGTACCAGACTTGATACAACAGATACTGCAGACATGTACCAGACCTGATACAACAGATACTGTAGACGTGTACCAGACTTGATACAACAGATACTGTAAACATGTACCAGACCTGATACAACAGATACTGCAGACATGTACCAGACATGATACAACAGATACTGCAGACATGTACCAGACTTGATACAACAGATACTGTAGACATGTACCAGACTTGATACAACAGATACTGCAGACATGTACCAGACTTGATACAACAGATACTGCAGACATGTACCAGACTTGATACAACAGATACTGCAGACATGTACCAGACCTGATACAACAGATACTGTAGACATGTACCAGACTTGATACAACAGATACTGCAGACATGTACCAGACTTGATACAACAGATACTGCAGACATGTACCAGACTTGATACAACAGATACTGCAGACATGTACTAGACGTGATACAACAGATACTGCAGACATGTACTAGACGTGATACAACAGATACTGCAGACATGTACCAGACTTGATACAACAGATACTGCAGGCATGTACCAGACTTGATACAACAGATACTGTAGACATGTACCAGACTTGATACAACAGAAACTGCAGACATGTACCAGACTTGATACAACAGATACTGCAGACATGTACTAGACGTGATACAACAGATACTGCAGACATGTACCAGACTTGATACAACAGATACTGCAGGCATGTACCAGACGTGATAAACAGATACTGCAGGCATGTTCCAGACGTGATAAACAGATACTGCAGGCATGTTCCAGACGTGATAAACAGATACTGCAGGCATGTACCAAACGTGATACAACAGATACGGCAGGCATGTACCAGACGTGATACAACAGATACTGCAGACGTGTACTAGACGTGATACAACAGATACTGCAGACGTATGTACCAGACGTGATAAACAGATACTGCAGCCAGACTTGATACAACAGATACTGCAGACATGTATAAGACGTGATAAACAGATACTGCAGACATGTACTCGACGTGATAAACAGATACTGCAGACATGTACAAGACGTGATACAACAGATACTGCAGACATGTACCAGACTTGATACAACAGATACTGCAGACATGTACCAGACCTGATACAACAGATACTGCAGACATGTACTAGACGTGATAAACAGATACTGCAGACATGTACAAGACGTGATAAACAGATACTGCAGACATGTACTAGACGTGATAAACAGATACTGCAGACATGTACTAGACGTGATAAACAGATACTGCAGACATGTACAAGACGTGATACAACAGATACTGCAGACATGTACCAGACTTGATACAACAGATACTGCAGACATGTACCAGACGTGATACAACAGATACTGCAGACATGTACCAGACGTGATACAACAGATACTGCAGACATGTACAAGACGTGATAAACAGATACTGCAGACATGTACTAGACGTGATACAACAGATACTGCAGACATGTACCAGACTTGATACAACAGATACTGCAGACATGTACCAGACGTGATACAACAGATACTGCAGACATGTACTAGACGTGATACAACAGATACTGCAGACATGTACAAGACGTGATAAACAGATACTGCAGACATGTACTAGACGTGATACAACAGATACTGCAGACATGTACCAGACTTGATACAACAGATACTGCAGACATGTACCAGACTTGATACAACAGATACTGCAGGCATGTTCCAGACGTGATAAACAGATACTGCAGACATGTACTAGACGTGATAAACAGATACTGCAGACATGTACAAGACGTGATAAACAGATACTGCAGACATGTACTAGACGTGATAAACAGATACTGAAGACATGTGCCAGACGTGATACAACAGATACTGCAGACATGTACTAGACGTGATACAACAGATACTGCAGACATGTACCAGACTTGATACAACAGATACTGCAGACATGTACCAGACTTGATACAACAGATACTGCAGACATGTACCAGACTTGATACAACAGATACTGCAGACATGTACCAGACTTGATACAACAGATACTGCAGACATGTACTAGACGTGATACAACAGATACTGCAGACATGTACCAGACGTGATACAACAGATACTGCAGACATGTACCAGACGTGATAACAGATACTGACATGTAAACACGTGATACAGATACTGCAGACATGTACTAGACGTGATACCAACAGATACTGCAGACTGCAGACATGTACCAGACTTGATACAACAGATACTGCAGACATGTACCAGACGTGATAAACAGATACTGCAGACATGTACTAGACGTGATACAACAGATACTGCAGACATATACAAGACGTGATAAACAGATACTGCAGACATGTACAACAGACTGTGATAAACAGATACTGCAGACATGTACCAGACTTGATAAACACAGATACTGCAGACATGTACCAGACTTGATACAACAGATACTGCAGACATGTACCAGACTTGATACAACAGATACCCAGACTTGATACAACAGATACTGCAGACATGTACCAGACGTGATACAACAGATACTGCAGACATGTACCAGACTTGATACAAAAGATACTGAGACATGTACCAGACTTGATGTGCACCAGACAGACTTGATACAACAGATACTGCAGACATGTACCAGACTTGATACAACAGATACTGCAGACATGTACCAGACGTGATACAACAGATACTGCAGACATGTACCAGACGTGATACAACAGATACTGCAGACATGTACCAGACGTGATACAACAGATACTGCAGACATGTACTAGACGTGATAAACAGATACTGCAGACATGTACCAGACGTGATACAACAGATACTGCAGACATGTACCAGACGTGATAAACAGATACTGCAGACATGTACCAGACGTGATAAAACAGATACTGCAGACATGTACCAGACGTGATACAACAGATACTGCAGACATGTACATAGACGTGATAAACAGATACTGCATGACATGTACCAGACTTGATACAACAGATACTGCAGACATGTACCAGACTTGATACAACAGATACTGCAGACATGTACCAGACGTGATACAACAGATACTGCAGACATATACAAGACGTGATAAACAGATACTGCAGACATGTACAAGACGTGATAAACAGATACTGCAGACATGTACCAGACTTGATACAACAGATACTGCAGACATGTACCAGACTTGATACAACAGATACTGCAGACATGTACCAGACTTGATACAACAGATACTGCAGACATGTACCAGACTTGATACAACAGATACTGCAGACATGTACCAGACTTGATACAACAGATACTGCAGACATGTACCAGACTTGATACAACAGATACTGCAGACATGTACCAGACTTGATACAACAGATACTGCAGACATATACTAGACTTCATATAACAGATACTGCAGACATTTTCCAGAAATTCGAGACTGGGGATTCATCATTGTGCCCATGACAATAAACAATGAAAAACGTCTATTAGTTTAGCTATTTGGCTGTCAGTATTGATTTTTCATCTACATCATCACCATGTCGATCTGCCAGAAGCCTTGTATTGAAGTTATGGTTGCCAGAGTTTGGAAAAAATAAATAAAAACGATGTGACGACTCGCTGATTGTTGAATGAACAGTGCGGAAGCACATTGGGTGAGCATAGTCTGAAGATAATGGTGTTGCAAGGAGTCACCAGGGGATGGGGTCGATGATCAGCACTCAAGGGAAAGGAGAAACAGATATACAGTCAGACTGCTATTGGTACCACTGGAATTCGAACTCTGCGTTTGCTACTGAAGATGGGGACGAGCGCTTATGGGAATGTCGCCCGTGCCTATGATGTCGATTCCTAATTAAACATGAAACATTAAACTTTGCCCATGTGGACAGCCGCCCACAATACTGAACATGTGCTACATGCAGTAGAAAGAATCCAAGTTTAGTCAGTTGATATTTCATCGAAAACCAAGCGGTGTAGAATAGTTAAATGACATGCATCACACAAGAGAATTCATAGAGGGTTTTGGCTTTCTCATTGGAAAACCACTGAGAAGGAGAACGACAGAGGAAGACCATAGGTTTTTGGCCATTCAAGAGATAATAACATTCTCTTGCTTCCTTCTTCTATCACAGACTGTGTATCTGCAGTATTTATTTGACTTGTTAGTAGCTGTTGCTCCTTACGTTTTTTTAGTCCCGTCACAATCGATACTTGAGTGAAGCAGTTAGGATATCAATAAAGCTATAGGTCTACTATATCCACAGGGTCGAAATATACAACCTTGTAAGAGGCAGATAAGAAAATGTACATACACGATACAAATGGGAGGATAATAGTAAGTGATAGACCAACATCTCTCCAAGAAAGTGTACAACCATGACCAGAGAAATATAGAGTTCATAATCCATGTTCCTACTAAGATCCCTTTTCACGCCTTAGGCGCATCGGGCGTATGGAAAGAGCATCCCATATTTTTACAGACCAATCGACACTAGGTGGGTAATGTGGTCAGCATTACGCCGGCTGTCTTTACTTCTCCAGGACAGCCATCCTGGTAACCATTTTAGGCTTGGTCGAC
Organism: Candidula unifasciata; assembly: GCA_905116865.2. Taxonomy (NCBI): domain Eukaryota; kingdom Metazoa; phylum Mollusca; class Gastropoda; order Stylommatophora; family Geomitridae; genus Candidula; species Candidula unifasciata. The sequence continues at coordinate 358,162 of CAJHNH020004569.1, forward strand.
CTGCGACGCCCCATACCAATATAAAAATCCACGCAGCCAGCAGTGGATTTCGATCGCGGTACGCTGCAATTACGAGTCGAACTCGCAACGCTGTCCCTGATTGACATTTATTACAGATTATGGTCAAATATGGCTTAGCGCTGACGATCTTAAAAGTTATTTGTTTCCATCAGTGTTTGCTAATGCATGTGTTGCCATTTCTAGACAGGTGGTCCAAAGGTTCCGTCGCCAATCTAGTTTGCTGAGTGCGTGGTGCGACACTGTGCGCTGTGATTGTCTTGTGGAATGGTTTTATTTCTTCTTCTGTTGTACCCGCTGCGGCCTAGTGTTGTAAACTGTAGTACTGCGTGTTCAATGCCAGATTTCGTTAATGACTGTTAGCATCAACAGTGATCTGATATTCTGGTGTTGGACTGTTAGTGTTAGTAATTTTAAAGGCTGCCTTATGCATTCATCTTATGTGTGCGAGCTTTACAATTCTTTAGGGACTGAATTTGTTTTCCTTACCATTTTTCAAATCAGACAGTGACCGTCTGCATTGACTCTGGAACATCAACTAACGACTAACAGACAGCGAATCCTGAAACAAGACGGCCCGTCCATCAGTAAATTAAGTAAACTAACATATTTCAGCAACAAGTTCCCTAAACATTGAGGGTGAGCCCTCCTGTAATCCAGGTGAAACAGACAGGGGATACCTACCTGTAAAGGATAGTATGTGATAAATCCAAAGCACATTTCTTCTGACGTCGACTCTCCCCAACAGACAGGATTGGGATTTGAGGTTCGCTTGTACACGCAGGTGGTTCGAATCTCGTCTCCTGGGTTGATCTTTATGGGCTCTGAGAACCTGTATGTGAGTTGTGATAAATGAATGAATGAATGTGTGAAATGAACATCTGAATAAATGTGTGAAGTGAACTTTGAATACTGGTAAAATAGTAAAAACACGGTAAGGGGACCAGAAATCAAAGCAGCTATAGAAGACGAGCAAGGAAAGAAACCCACAGTCAATTATCACCATCAGGTGCTGGTTACTTACGTGTAAATGACAGGATCGTCATAGTCGTAGTTTTTCTGGTCAGTGATGGTGCCAACATGTGAGTTGTTCTTGTAGACTTTGATTTCCTGCGACTTACCTAAGATAGAACCAACACAGTCATGCATGTGTTAACTCTTTATTGAAAAAACGAAAAAAAAAAAAAAAAAGATTAGAGTCGAAGGGGTTGACACCACTGCACCTGGTTTTACTCCATACTGCGCGGAATATCTTCGCAGAACGGCAGGTCAACAGCCGAGAGCGAAGCAAAAAGCTTGAACTTCGTAGCTCCGGTGACGATCGTCATTATCTCCGTAGAAACTGCACTGGGGAACCGAACTAACGGCTGTCAGAGCGCCAGGCAAACGGCTTGACAATTTGGCTACGAAGAGACACCGACTAACCCTTAACCTCAGCTCTAACCCCCCAAACCTAACCTCAGTTCTAACCCCCCAACCCTAACCTCAGCTCTAACCTCTCAACCCTAACCTCAGCTCTAACCCCCCAACCCTAACCTCAGCTCTAACCCCCCAACCCTAACCTCAGCTCTAACCCCCCAACCCTAACCTCAGTTCTGACCCCCCAACCCTAACCTCAGCTCTAACCCTTCAACCCTAACCTCAGCTCTAACCCCCCAACCCTAACCTCAGCTCTAACCCCCCAACCCTAACCTCAGTTCTAACCCCCCAACCCTAACCTCAGTTCTAACCCCCCAACCCTAACCTCAGCTCTAACCTCCCAACCCTAACCTCAGCTCTAACCCCCCAACCCTAACCTCAGTTCTAACCCCCCAACCCTAACCTCAGTTCTAACCCCCCAACCCTAACCTCAGTTCTAACCCCCCAACCCTAACCTCAGCTCTAACCCCCCAAACCTAACCTCAGTTTTAACCCCTCAACCCTAACCTCAGTTCTAACCCCTCAACCCTAACCTCAGTTCTAACCCCTCAAACCTAACCTCAGCTCAAACCCCCCAAACCTAACCTCAGCTCTAACCCCCCAAACCTAACCTCAGCTCTAACCCCTCAACCCTAACCTCAGCTCTAACCCCCCAAACCTAACCTCAGCTCTAACCCGCCAACCCTAACCTCAGTTCTAACCCCCCCCCCCCAAACCTAACCTCAGCTCTAACCCCCCAACCCTAACCTCAGCTCTAACCCCCCAACCCTAACGTCAGCTATAACCCCCCAACCCTAACCTCAGTTCTAACCCCCCAACCCTAACCTCAGCTCTAACCCCCCAACCCTAACCTCAGCTCTAACCCCCCAACCCTAACCTCAGCTCTAACCCCCCAACCCTAACCTCAGCTCTAACCCCCCAACCCTAACCTCAGCTCTAACCCCCAACCCTAACCTCAGTTCTAACCCCCCAAACCTAACCTCAGCTCTAACCCCCCAACCCTAACGTCAGCTCTAACCCCTCAACCCTAACCTCAGTTCTAACCCCCCCCCCCAAACCTAACCTCAGCTCTAACCCCCCAAAACCTAACCTCAGCTCTAACCCCCCCCCCCCAACCCAACCCTAACCTCAGCTCTAACCCCTCAACCCTAACCTCAGTTCTAACCCCCCCAAACCTAACCTCAGCTCTAACCCCCCCAAACCTAACCTCAGCTCTAACCCCCCCCCCCCCAACCCTAACCTCAGCTCTAACATCTCAACCCTAACCTCAGTCTAACCCCCCTAACCCTAACCTCAGCTCTACCCCCAAACCTAACCTCAGCTCTAACCCCCCCCCCCCCAAACCTAACCTCAGCTCTAACCCCTCAACCCTAACCTCAGCTCTAACCCCTCAACCCTAACCTCAGCTCTAACCCCTCAACCCTAACCTCAGCTCTAACCCCCCCAAACCTAACCTCAGCTCTAACCCCCCCAAACCTAACCTCAGCTCTAACCCCCCCCCCCAAACCTAACCTCAGCTCTAACCCCTCAACCCTAACCTCAGCTCTAACCCCTCAACCCTAACCTCAGCTCTAACCCCTCAACCCTAACCTAAGCTCTAACCCCCCAAACCTAACCTCAGCTCTAACCCCTCAACCCTAACCTCAGCTCTAACCCCTCAACCCTAACCTCAGCTCTAACCCCTCAACCCTAACCTCAGCTCTAACCCCCCAACCCTAACCTCAGCTCTAACCCCCCCCCCCCCCAAACCTAACCTCAGCTCTAACCCCCCCCCCCCAAACCTAACCTCAGCTCTAACCCCCCCCCCCCCTAAACCTAACCTCAGCTCTAACCCCCTAACCCTAACCTCAGCTCTAACCCCTCAACCCTAACCTCAGCTCTAACCCCTAACCCTAACCTCAGCTCTACCCCCCAACCCTAACCTCAGCTCTAACCCCTCAAACCCTAACCTCAGCTCTAACCCCCCCTCCCCTAACCTCAGCTCTAACCCCTCAACCCTAACCTCAGCTCTAACCCCCCAACCCTAACCTCAGCTCTAACCCCCCCCCCCCCCAAAACCCCCCAACACTAACCTCAGCTCTAACCCCCCCCCCAAACCTAACCTCAGCTCTAAAAACCCCCCACCCCTAACCTCAGTTCTAACCCCCCCAACCCTAACCTCAGCTCTAACCCCTCAACCCTAACCTCAGCTCAACCCCCCAACCCTAACCTCAGCTCTAACCCCCCCCCCAAAACCTAACTCAGCTCTAACCCTAACCTCAGCTCTAACCCCCCCAACCCTAACCTCAGCTCTAACCCCCCCAACCCTAACCTCAGCTCTAACCCCCCCAAACCCTAACTAACCTCAGCTCTAACCCCCCCCCCCCCCCCAAACCTAACCTCAGTTCTAACCCCCCCCCCAACCCTAACCTCAGCTCTAACCCCCCAAACCTAACCTCAGCTCTAACCCCCCCAAACCTAACCTCAGTTCTACCCCCCCCCCCCCCAAACCTAACCTCAGTTCTAACCCCCCAACCCTAACCTCAGCTCTAACCCCCCCCCCCCCCCAAACCTAACCTCAGTTCTAACCCCCAAAACCTAACCTCAGCTCTAACCCCCAACCCTAACCTCAACTCTAACCCCCCAACCCTAACCTCAGTTCTAACCCCCCCCCCCCCCCCCCCAAACCTAACCTCAGCTCTAACCTCCCAACCCTAACCTCAGTTCTAACCCCCCAAACCTAACCTCAGTTCTAACCCCCCTAACCCTAACCTCAGTTTCTAACCCCCCCCCCCCCCAAACCTAACCTCAGCTCTAACCCACCCAACCCTAACCCCCAACCCTAACCTCAGCTCTAACCTAACCCCCCCCCCAAACCTAACCTCAGTTCTAACCCCCCAACCCTAACCTCAGCTCTAACCCCCCCCCCCTAAACCTAACCTCAGCTCTAACCCCCCAACCCTAACCTCAGTTCTAACCCCCCAACCCTAACCTCAGTTCTAACCCCCTAACCCTAACCTCAGCTCTAACCCCCCAACCCTAACCTCAGTTCTAACCCCCCAACCCTAACCTCAGTTCTAACCCCCTAACCCTAACCTCAGTTCTAACCCCCCCCTAACCTAACCTCCTCTAACCCTAACCCTAACCTCAGTTCTAACCCCCCAACCCTAACCTCAGTTCTAACCCCCCACCACCTAACCTCAGTTCTAACCCCCAACCCTAACCTCAGTTCTAACCCCCCAACCCTAACCTCAGTTCTAACCTCCCAAACCTAACCTCAGTTCTAACCTCTCACCCTAACCTCAGTTTCTAACCCCCAAACCCTAACCTCAGTTCTAACCTCCCCAACCCTAACCTCAGCTCTAACCTCCCCAACCCTTAACCTCAGTTCTAACCTCAGCAACCCTAACCCAGCTCTAACCCCTCAACCCTAACCTCAGCTCTAACCCCTCAACCCTAACCTCAGTTCTAACCTCTCAACCCTAACCTCAGCTCTAACCCCTCAACCCTAACCTCAGCTCTAACCCCTCAACCCTAACCTCAGCTCTAACCCCTCAACCCTAACCTCAGCTCTAACCCCTCAACCCTAACCTCAGCTCTAACCCCTCAACCCTAACCTCAGTTCTAACCCCCCAACCCTAACCTCAACTCTAACCCCTCAACCCTAACCTCAGCTCAACCCTAACCTCAGCTCTAACCCCTCAACCCTAACCTCAGCTCTAACCCCCCAACCCTAACCTCAGCTCTAACCCCCCAACCCTAACCTCAGTTCTAACCCCCCAACCCTAACCTCAGTTCTAACCCCCCAACCCTAACCTCAGTTCTAACCCCCCAACCCTAACCTCAGTTCTAACCCCCTAACCCTTACCTCAGTTCTAACCTCCCAACCCTAACCTCAGCTCTAACCCCCTAACCCTAACCTCAGTTCTAACCTCCCAACCCTAACCTCAGTTCTAAACCCTCAACCCTAACCTCAGCTCTAACCCCCTAACCCTAACCTCAGCTCTAACCCCCTAACCCTATCCTCAGCTCTAACCCCCTAACCCTAACCTCAGCTCTAACCCCTCAAACCTAACCTCAGTTCTAACCCCTCAACCCTAACCTCAGCTCTAACCCCCTAACCCTAACCTCAGCTCTAACCCCCCAACCCTAACCTCAGCACTAACCCCTCAACCCTAACCTCAGTTCTAACCCCCCAACCCTAACCTCAGTTCTAACCCCCCAACCCTAACCTCAGTTCTAACCCCCCAACCCTAACCTCAGTTCTACCCTCCCAAACCTAACCTCAGTTCTAACCCCCCAAACCTAACCTCAGCTCTAACCCCCCAACCCTAACCTCAGTTCTAGCCTCCCAAACCTAACCTCAGTTCTAACCCCCCAACCCTAACCTCAGTTCTAACCCCCCCACCCTAACCTCAGTTCTAACCTCCCAAACCTAACCTCAGTTCTAACCTCCCAAACTTAACCTCAGTTCTAACCTCTCAACCCTAACCTCAGCTCTAACCCCTCAAACCTAACCTCAGCTCTAACCTCTCAACCCTAACCTCAGCTCTAACTCCTCAACCCTAACCTCAGCTCTAACCCCCCAAACCTAACCTCAGTTCTAACCTCTCAACCCTAACCTCAGCTCTAACCTCTCAACCCTAACCTCAGCTCTAACCCCTCAACCCTAACCTCAGCTCTAACCTCTCAACCCTAACCTCAGCTCTAACCCCTCAACCCTAACCTCAGCTCTAACCCCTCAACCCTAACCTCAGCTCTAACCCCCCAACCCTAACCTCAGTTCTAACCCCTCAACCCTAACCTCAGCTCTAACCTCTCAACCCTAACCTCAGCTCTAACCCCTCAACCCTAACCTCAGCTCTAACCCCTCAACCCTAACCTCAGTTCTAACATCTCAACCCTAACCTCAGTTCTAACCCCCCAAACCTAACCTCAGCTCTAACCCCCCAACCCTAACCTCAGCTCTAACCCCCCAAACCTAACCTCAGTTCTAACCCCCCAACCCTAACCTCAGTTCTAACCCCCCAACCCTAACCTCAGTTCTAACCTCCCAAACCTAACCTCAGTTCTAACCTCCCAAACCTAACCTCAGTTCTAACCCCTCAACCCTAACCTCAGCTCTAACCCCTCAACCCTAACCTCAGTTCTAACCCCCCAAACCTAACCTCAGCTCTAACCCCTCAACCCTAACCTCAGCTCTAACCCCCCAACCCTAACCTCAGCTCTAACCCCCCAAACCTAACCTCAGCTCTAACCCCCCAAACCTAACCTCAGCTCTAACCCCTCAACCCTAACCTCAGCTCTAACCCCCCAAACCTAACCTCAGTTCTAACCCCTCAACCCTAACCTCAGCTCTAACCTCCCAACCCTAACCTCAGTTCTAACCTCCCAACCCTAACCTCAGTTCTAACCCCTCAAACCTAACCTCAGTTCTAACCCTTCAAACCTAACCTCAGCTCTAACCCCCCAACCCTAACCTCAGTTCTAACCCCTCAAACCTAACCTCAGTTCTAACCTCCCAACCCTAACCTCAGTTCTAACCCCTCAACCCTAACCTCAGTTCTAACCTCCCAACCCTAACCTCAGCTCTAACCCCTCAAACCTAACCTCAGCTCTAACCTCTCAACCCTAACCTCAGCTCTAACCCCTCAACCCTAACCTCAGCTCTAACCTCCCAACCCTAACCTCAGTTCTAACCTCCCAACCCTAACCTCAGCTCTAACCCCTCAAACCTAACCACAACCTGCAACACCCCCTAATGCATTGGACTTTCCCGGGAACTCATGGATTTCTTTTTGGGGGGGGGGGGGGGGGGGGGGTGGTGGGGGGGGGTGGGGGGGGGGGGGGGGGGGTGGGGGAGGGGGGGGGTGGGTGGGGGGGGGGGGGGGGGGGGGGGGGGGGGGGGAATAAAACATAAAGTACAAACTAGCAGTTAGAATTAATACATGGATGCCATGTTGAAATCATGTGCATCGACATGCTTCTCTGTAGCCCCCCCCCCCTCCCCCCCCTCCCCCCCCCCCACATACACTGTTAAAAATATATTTATCGTCATTGTGTCAAACCCCCCCCCCCCCCCCCCAACTCTTTCTTTTTTCTTTCAGTAACGGCACGTGGGGCGGCCCCTCACCGCCGCACTCCTTTTTACACTACTGCTCAACTGACAAAGAACCTTCAATAAAATGATTTTTTTTTTTTAAGTGTTTTTTTTTTTCCAGAAATGTCCACACTTTTTACGGGTGGGGGAAAAGGGAAAGGTGGGGGTGGGGTCTGAAGGAGCTGAATTATGGATTAATAAAGCAATTATTATTATTACTTTTATTATTATTATTATTTATTGAATGCCGAATTGCAAATAAATGTAACAATATGTCTGAAATAATATAAAATGGGTTAAAGTAACAATAATCTCCCCAAACAGAGTAGGTCACTTTTCATTCACAAGTTTGTTTGGCTGGTCGACTTTACTGAAGGTTACGGGTGTGTCCTGATCTGTTGTTTGCTTTCTGTGTTGTTTTGCATTTACGCTTTCATTGCAAGAAAGAGAATAGCTGTGACAGAAAATGCAGCACTCTTTAGGTGAGTTTTGTTAGGGCCAGTTGCTCCATGTTTTTGGAGCGTTAAAAGCACTGACGTGCTGAAATATACAACACGCGATATCAACGGTATCGCGGAACACCCCTCTGACCTTGTGCGAAGGCCACGGAACTCATGAACTACCAATCAGAAGTGACATAGTGTGCATATAGGCGGGGCGTTGGGAGAATAATGTTATCCCGTCGTTTCGTCTTTTTTAGGATGACATTATTTGTTATTTAAAGCCCCACCCTGGCTTTTGCCAGGGGCCGCAATATAGGCAGGCCATAAATATAGCCAATTGTCTGAACGCGGTTTCTGGGACCTCTCCACGGCGATCCTCATCCACAAGGTGGTGCTTTGTGTCATCGGGTGTTTATCGCTTGTGTGATGTCCTGATGGGGTAGAAAGGCAGTCAGAATAACGTTACGTGTTCCTCTTAAATGTATAAACAACTTAATAAGAAAACGTTAATGCATTTTTAGGAGGGCTACTTAGCCAATTTCTAGCAAAGATGGGGTGGGGGTAGGGGTAGGGTGTGGGGGTAGGGGATCAGGCATCAGCGATTCATAAAAACAAAAATTGGGGGGGGGGGCGGAGGAGAGGTTGCTTAGATCTCACACCCTAGAATATTCCCCTTTCCCTTTCCCCAGGTGGCGGTCCCGATGTTCGACAGAAAGACACAAATATCACAACTTCAGCATTAACAGACAACACGAATACAAATGATCTTCCCAGGAAAAGCGCGGTAAAGCAAACACAAGATGGCAGACGAGCCAGCCCTTACCTAGGTAGTGCATGTGGTTGACAGCGGACGTGATGTAGACGGGCGAGCTGAACATGACCTTGGTGCAGCGCTCTGGGCAGACGGAGGAGAACGACAAGTCGCCGGTCCCTGTACATAAAAGGTAGAAGTGTAGTGAGTCAAGAACCCTTTTTTCACCAGTGGTGTATTGGGTATATTATGCTCATTACATGAAATTCGCAACTCACAGTGTCACACCAAGCGCTGTCAGCTGCGCTGAGGAACATTTTGACTCCCAGTCAAGAAATTAGGAGTTTGCATCAGCAAAATCTTCTACAGTACTGGTTTAGTCTTTTGTGTTAATTTAAACATTTGATGGTATCAATTTTTCGCCATTAGATGTTATGAATGGATTATTTTGATAGTAAAAGATACTTTTTGAAGGACCCTTTTAACGAAACATTCTCTGTTGACTGTGTATGTCTCCTTCTGCTGTGCTTTCAAGCTGCTTTATGCTGTATCCCTGCATTACACACATTACTCACACGTAAATATATATATATACATAAAAATTAGGCAATTTAACCATATACATCAACACATCTACAAAGAAAAAGAAGCAAATAGTAATAAAAATAATAATAATGAGGAGGAGAATAATAATAAGATAATGACGGTGGTGATAATAACAGTTATGACGGTGACGGTCGTATTGGTGATGATGAAGGAGGACGAGGTAGAAGAAGAAAAAAAGAAGATAAGTGGAGCATCAGGATAAGGTGGGTAATTGGATACACCTGGAACGAAAGACGATGCAAAAGGAAAGACAAAGCGGAGACAATAACAACGAACAGACAATGGTCGTGGAAGTATACAAAAAAATACAAAGAAATGTTGTGGAACACATTCTGTCAGAGAGCTTCTACTGGCTTCTGTACATGACCGACCTTGTTCGTCAGTCTCAATCTGCAGATACTGTTGGCCCACCACCAACATGCCGGCGTCATTCTTGCGTAGATTGCTGGTCAGATGGATCCTCAGGCCAGAGTTGTCAACTATCCCCGCCAGCTTGCCCGGGTTGTTCCAGTGCACCTGCAATCACAAGAGGCTTCTGAACTGTCACACTCACTACTACTTCTCCTACCAGTCCACGCCGTGTAGCGTTGGTACTTCAAGTCAGTTCAGACACAGATGATTTTCCACGCCACGTTGTCAAACCGCCCAGTATCTTCTATCGCAGCATCCCTCTACCTATTTTTTCCCCAGCTTTCCCACTGTCACGATATACTCCAGTTTTTCCCTTTTCGTGACAATCACCAATGAATTAATTAGATGGTCTCCTTCTGATGTTGATAATCAGTTCTCTTCAGAGTCAGTTTCTTTAAATACACCTTAATTACTCTTGTTATGTGTCTAGGGTATACTCGTCATTCGACAATAAAACCACATCTCCACCGCTTCTAAACAATTCTTCACTAATCTTCCAACTGTCCATGATTCACTTCCCTATATCAGGATAGGATTTATGTACCTCTTAAGAATTCTCTGTCTCGTCTCAATCGATAAGGAAAGATCGTATAGAATGTTCACTACTATTATTTCATATAAGTAGAACAAGCACAAGTCAGCAACTTCTTGTTTCTTAATATAATTTTTTTGGCTCTCAGCACCACCACTACCACCACTACCACCACTACCAACACCACTACCACCACCACTACCACCGCTACTACCACTACCACCACCACTACCACCACTACCACCACTACCACCACCACCACCACCACCGCCACCACCACCACCACCACTACCACCACAACAACAACAATAAGTTAGACTATCATATCCCAGTCCCATTATGGACTGCATGTTACTCAGTAACGGCAGTAGTGCTCTAAAATAACGGTGTTTTATACGGTAGGGTAGGATTTCTGGGATTTGTTCCTGTCTGATTCTCGTCCCTGAGGTGCTGATCCTACAGACTGCAATCCTAGACAGGAACAACGACGACCACCCCCACCACAACAACAACAACAAAAATAACAAAAACCACGAGGACCACCACCACCACCACAACAACAGCAACAGCAACAACAACAACAACAACGAACCACAAAAACCACGAGGACTACCACCCCCACATCAACAACAACAACAACGGCAACCACAACAACCACGAGGACCACCACCCCCACCAAAACAACAACAACAACGACAACCACAACAACCACGAGGACCACCACCACCACCACAACAACAACAACAACAACAAACACAACAACCACGAGGACTACCGCAGAAACTATTTAACTATCACCACTATCGACTTGAGCTCATCGACCGTAGAGGATGATCACATATCTTTACATCTCACAATCTTCAACAAGATTAATCAATATAGCACGAGGGCATGCGCTGTCTTCCTATGCCTCTGTTTCCTCGAAATTTTTCCAGGTTCGCTCTCCGTATGTTCCAGGTTTGCTCACTGTATGTACCAGCTTTGCTCACCGTATGTTCCAGGTTTGCTCACCGTATGTTCCAGATTTGCTCACCATATGTTCCAGGTTTGCTCACTGTATATTCCAGGATTGCTCACTGTATATTCCAGGTTTGCTCACTGTATGTTCCAGGTTTGCTCACCGTATGTTCCAAGATTGCTCACAGTATGTTGCAGGTTTGATCACTGTATGTTCCAGGTTTGCTCACCGTATGTTCCAAGTTTGCTCACAGTATGTTCCAGGTTTGCTCACTGTATGTTCCAGGTATGCTCACCGTATGTTCCAGGTATGCTCACCGTATGTTCCAGGTTTGCTCACTGGATGTTCCAGGTTTGCTAACTGTATGTTCCAGGTTTGCTCACTGTATGTTCCAGGTTTGCTCACCGTATATTCCAAGATTGCTCACAGTATGTTCCAGGTTTGATCACTGTATGTTCCAGGTTTGATCACCGTATGTTCCAGGTTTGATCACTGTATGTTCCAGGTTTGCCCATCGTATGTTTCAAGTTTGCTCACAGTATGTTCCAGGTTTGATCACCGTATGTTCCAAGTTTGCTCACTGTATGTTCCATGTTTGATCACCGTATGTTCCAGGTTTGCTCGCTGTATGTTCCAGGTTTGCTCACTGTATGTTCCAGGTTTGCTCACCGTATGTTCCAAGTTTGCTCACAGTATGTTCTAGGTATGATCACCGTATGTTCCAGGTTTTCTCACTGTATATTCCAGGTTTGCTCTTCATCAGGCATGATAAAGAAAATGTCGACTGCCTTTCTCTTGTGTTTGTGATGATTTCTTCGTTTCTTTTCCTCCGTTAAGTTGAGTTGAGTCACGAATTGACATCACAGCACTAGAGGCATCCCCATTATGAGCGTAGTGTGCCGGTCGAACCCTCTGGTTACACCCAGGTGCATCATTCTCTCCAGCCCATAATAAACTACTTTCTCTTCTGACTTCGTTACTTGCTCCCAGAGAGCTCTGATCACATCTGCCTTGTCATGTATCAATTCCCCACCCAGCGGTACAGATCAAGCCAATCTGTCTGCCTGTTCATTCCCCACCACGCCGGCACAGCCTGGACAAAAAAAAAAAGATCCAAAGTCCAAACTATATGTATGCTTACTAGCCTCCGTCAAAACATTTACATGACCATTTTGGCAGTCCAGATCCCCCCCCCCCACCCCCTCATTATATTATAAAACCTCATTATATGGTTGTATGGGGTTATTATTATTATTATTATTATTATTATTATTATTATATTTATTTTTGGTTGGCCTAATAATTCAGAATTGTATGCTCACAGAGGTTCCAAATAAATGAATAAATGAATGGATGCATTGATGAATGAATGAATGAATGAATGAATGAATGAATGAATGAATGAATGAATGAATGAATGAATGAATGAATGAATGAATGAATGAACTGCTATGAATGTACTCAGGATATTCCGATAATGCACTGTCCGCTTTCTCAGAATCCACCAGTTCTATGTAACAAGCACGAATGCATCCTCGCCAGTGGTTAGTTTAACTCTAACCTTTTCTCAGACCACTTGAACTCACCTGGATAGCCACCGTCTTGTAGCCGCCAGGACCCACTCGAAAGCCCATCTCTGGGTGAGCACATTCTCCGGGACTGCCCACTGTCCAGGCACCAATCAGTGACCGACATCCCTCGTGTGGCACCATGACACAAGCGTACGGAGTACGAAGTTCTTGTTCTATCTCAACTGTAGAATGAAATATGTCAGAACATTTTGTCGATTCTGTGAGAATATGCAGTAGAAATATTTAGTGGTACCTCGGTATACGTCAGTTTTCTAATAAATCCAACTTGGAATACGTCATGTGTTGAGGCAAACAATATTGCCCATATATGACCTTATTTTATTGGGGGAGGTGGGGTGGGGGGGGGGGGAGGTGACTTGATTCAACTAGGTCCAAGCAGGGAGAAAAATTTAGAAGAGAAAAGGACAAGAGAAAAAAATTTTCTGAATTTCAGTTTTCTAAAGTTTTATTGCAAACAAAAACATCTCCTCTATTTATGTATTTGAGTATTAAACAGTGTTTACATTATTTTATACATCCAAGCAATGTATAAAATGTTAATAACAAGACGATTTTATTTTCCACGGAAACGGATTAATCATTCTATCTTGATTTCTAATAAGAAAATTGGTTTGGTATACGTGCAAGGATCTGGAACGGAATCAAGACTATATCAAGCATAACCATAACCCCATCGTAGATATTGCCAGTTCGGCGTTAAGTAATAGGCCTGCTGGCCAAATTGAGGTTGTGTAAGAGATTTTTCTTCCGAGCAGATACACAAATACCCTGTTTACAGGGTCTGTCGTGTAGAGTTCGGGCGCCCTCTCCGCACGTTTACAGAAAAGAGAAATGTCCGTGGCCTGGGGTGATGACCAAGGCCGGCCCACCCTAAAAGATTAAATAGCAACACACTTAGTAGTAGTAGTAGTAGTAGTAGTAGTAGTAGTAGTAGTAGTAATAGTAGTAGTAGTAGTAGTAGTAGTAGTAGTAGTAGTAGTAGTAGTAGTAGTACAGTAGTAGTAGTAGTAGTAGTAGTAGTAGTAGTAGTAGTAGTAGTAGTAGTAGTAGTAGTAGTAGTATTAGTAGTAGTAGTAGTAGTAGTAGTAGTAGTAGTAGTAGTAGTAGTAGTAGTAGTAGTAGTAGTAGTAGTAGTAGTAGTACAGTAGTAGTACAGTAGTAGTAGTAGCAGTAGTAGTAGTAGTAGTAGTAGTAGTAGTAGTAGTAGTAGTAGTAGTAGTAGTAGTAGTAGTAGTAGTAGTAGTACAGTAGTAGTACAGTAGTAGTACAGTAGTAGTAGTAGTAGTAGTAGTAGTAGTAGTAGTAGTAGTAGTAGTAGTAGTAGTAGTAGTAGTAGTAGTAGTAGTAGTAGTAGTAGTAGTAGTAGTAGTAGTAGTAGTAGTAGTAGTAGTAGTAGTAGTAGTAGTAGTAGTAGTAGTACATTTTACCCCACTAGGACATCACACAAGCGATAAACACCTAATGACACAAAGTGCCACCATGTGTACGAGGATCACCTGCAAGAGCCAGGGTGGGGCTTAAAAATAACGAAAAATTGCATCCTACAAGGGGATGACTAATTGTAACACATTATTTAGGAGAACACCAGTTCTCTTCCTTATTATCTTTTCTTTACAAACAGTTAGCTTGGTGTATTACAAATATACATATATAAAAACGGAATTTAGGTACAAATCATAACACACACATACACACACGCAAGCACACATTTGTCTCAGTTTGCTATCTCATGCACGACACTACTGCTCATTCACATCTGTGAAGACGGTAATATATATCATCTTTCTGACGTCTAGATTATCTAATTTTTAGTTCGTTCCAAACGGGATTCTTATAAATCTCTAGGACTCTTCATTGGTTATGTTGACTTGAGATTTAGAAGCAGAAATGAACAAGATTGGAGATACATCACGGGGGCTTAGGAGAAATGAACAATGTGAGAAAGACATGGAGGGAACTGTAGGGCAATAAGGAGTGGATGGGGTGGCCTGGTGTCAGCTGCTTGAGGAACTACGTGTGCTCCCATGAGGTATAAAATGGCAGAAGATGAAACGAGCAGGGGACATAAATAGAAACATTATCATAGACACGTCAGAAACTCCACAGATGACCTAAGATAGGAGACCGCACCGCCTGCACCCCACAATTTATAACCTCACATAGAGACCAGATCAGCAGCGTGAGCTCACCTCCTCTTTTCCACACACACAAACACACAGAGATGTTTCTTGCAGTTTAGCAGTATAAGAACTCACAGATTATGCTGGGGAGCTGTGGTCCTGTCGGCTTTGTACCGATGCTGGAATTAGACATAACATAATTAAGCTGCAACTTAGGACCTAACGATCTTCAGGGGCCTCAACAAACTTTTTGTTTTGTTTTGTTTGTTTGTTTGTTCGCACATGCAATTTTTATTTTCAAAAATAGATCCTTTAAGAAGATTATATCATTTAATGTATGTGATTTAGCAGATACTTTCTCTAGTATTTATTGTACATTGTACTCACAATTAAACGACAGTTATATTCTATCATCCATATATTTAAAAGGCGTATATATTTTGAAGGTTTCGGAGATAAGCTGGTGTGTTTAAAACTATAGGGGCCTTAGGGCTCCAAACGGCTTAGGGCTTCATCAAATCTAAATGCGGCCCTGGACTCAAAACGTTTGTATACAGACCTAGTGGTCAAATGGTCGAACCCCAGTCATGGCGTGAATACTTGCCCTCTATGTGTACTCTTCACGCAGCTGTTGACGCATTGGGCATTCACACGTCATCTTTATTACTGCCTGTCTGCTGCTCTTCTGCTTATGGTACCCCATGCTTTATTTTTTTACACTCCTTCATTTCTTTTGCTACTGTCTGACTCCAAGTTTCCTTAGGTCGTCTCCGTCTCTCTTTTGGGATCTCGTGTTCATTGGAAATCTGTGCTTGCCCAAATGTCACGAGACATTCTGCAAACATGTTCCAGCCATCACCATCTTCCTCATTTGATAACGTTTGCAAGTGATGAACATTTTGTTTTCTTTATCAATTCTTCCTTTATCATTTTGTTTGGACAATTCATTCGCAGGATGCTCCATTGATATTTATTGTGAAAAAAACTCTAATTTATGTTTAATTCCTGCTGTGATTTTCAAACAATCACTGATTTAAAACAATATTCCTAACATATTGCTCTTGTATAATCTGAATTTGTAACTTCAAAATAAGTCCCTTTTACTTCCGTACACTGTGACGCATATCTCATGCATGGTTTGCTGTCGTGAATATTCTACCAGAGATGAAAGAAAGAAAGAAAGAAAGAAAGAAAGAAAGAAAGAAAGAAAGAAAGAAAGAAAGAAAGAAAGAAAGAAAGAAAGAAAGACAGACAGACAGACAGACAGACAGACAGACAGACAGACAGACAGACAGACAGACAGACAGACAGACAGACAGACAGACAGACAGACAGACAGACAGACAGACAGACAGACAGACAGACAGACAGACAGACAGACAGACAGACAGACAGAAAGAAGAAAGAAAGAAAGAAAGAAAGAAAGAAAAGAAAGAAAGAGAAGAAAGAAAGAAAAAAAGAAAGAAAGAAAGAAAGAAAGAAAGAAAGAAAGAAAAGAAAGAAAGAAAGAAAAGAAAGAAAGAAAGAAAGAAAGAAAGAAAGAAAGAAAGAAAGAAAGAAAGAAAGAAAGAAAGAAAAAGAAAAGAAAGAAAGAAAAAGAAAGAAAGAAAAGAAAGAAAGAAAGAAAGAAAGAAAGAAAGAAAGAAAGAAAGAAAGAAAGAAAGAAAGAAAGAAAGAAAGAAAGAAAGAAAGAAAGAAAGAAAGAAAGAAATCAGGAGTCTAGACATTAATAATACTGATTCCTAATAATACCGATTTCTCACTCCCCTCTACCATCTGATATTGAATGGAGTATCAGTTCTTAACATCATTATTTGGCTATCTATTCGCCAAGAGTAATTCTGTCTAGCAAAAGATTAGTATTGATTACACATCTGATTTGCCAGGCTGGCTTCAGAGAAAATTCTAGGTTTTGAAGACCAAAGAGTAACGAACCCAAATTTACTGATTAATGAAACATCCAGATCAGTGCTACAAGCGTGTGATTTTACGATTATATATATCAGAACATTGGGAAAAGACAAACAGGCATATCATTAAGATTACATCAACATAGGAGGACGTAATGAACGGTATACTTTAAGGATCACACAACTGACATACCTCTAAAGAATGTGATGAATGAGCATACCTTTAGGGTCACACCCAAATATGAGTATGTGGGGAACAGATACACCTTTGGGATCACATCCAAACATGAGGATAAGGGGAACCAAAATACTTTGAGGATTGTATTACACGCACACATGAGGACCTGGTGAAGAGAAATACCTTTTATGGATGTTGGATGTGGTGAACTGATTACCTTTAGGATCACACCCAAACATGAGGATGTGGTGAACTGATTACCTTTAGGATCACACCCAAACATGAGGATGTGGTGAACTGATTACCTTTAGGATCACACCCAAACATAAGGATGTGGTGAACTGATTACCTTTAGGATCACACCCAAACATAAGGATGTGGTGAACTGATTACCTTTAGGATCACACCCAAACATGAGGATGTGGTGAACTGATTACCTTTAGGATCACACCCAAACATAAGGATGTGGTGAACTGATTACCTTTAGGATCACACCCAACCATAAGGATGTGGTGAACTGATTACCTTTAGGATCACACCCAAACATAAGGATGTGGTGAACTGATTACCTTTAGGATCACACCCAAACATGAGGATGTGGTGGACGACTTCAGATGCGTTCAACAGTGGTTGTGTGGCGATCATGTGGAGGTCAGAGGTCATATCCAGGTCAAACAGTTGGCAGTGTTGCTTTCGGAAAACAGACACTGTGGGAAGACAGACAGACAAACACTGTCATTAAAGCCAGTCTCTGTTGATTTTAGCTGTAAGAAGACAGACATGTCATTAGAAAATGAATCTATGTTGGTTGTTGCTTTTGGAAAACAGACACTATGGGAAGACATACAGACAGACACAGTCATTAAAACCACAGTCTCTGTTGATTTTTGCTGTGAGAAGACAGACATGTCGTTAGAACATGAATCTATGTTGGTTGTTTCTGTTTTAAGACAGATAGATGATATCATCACAAATACAATCTCTGTTGATTTTCGCTGTGTTGAAGATGATAAGCAAACATTACAGCTACAGTAGGCAGACATGTCATTACAGCTACAGTAGGCAGACATGTCATTACAGCTACAGTAGGCAGACATGTCATTACAGCTACAGTAGGCAGACATGTCATTACAGCTACAGTAGGCACACATGTCATTACAGCTACAGTAGGCACACATGTCATTACAGCTACAGTAGGCAGGCATGTCATTACAGCTACAGCAGGCAGACATGTCATTACAGCTACAGTAGGCAGACATGTCATTACAGTAGGCAGACATGTCATTACAGCTACAGTAAGCAGACATGTCATTACAGCTACAGTAGGCAGGCATGTCATTACAGCTACAGCAGGCAGACATGTCATTACAGCTACACATTACAGCTAATTACAGCTACAGTAGGTAGACATGTCATTACAGCTACAGTAGGCAGACATGTCATTACAGCTACAGTAGGCAGACATGTCATCACAGCTACAGTAGGCAGACATGTCATTACAGCTACAGTTTCTGATGAATACTGCTGTGTGGATAACAGACAAACCGACAGACAATGCATATACATCTTCACTTTACACATCCTGAATAAATGGGCGCCGATGCGAAGAAAACATCGGGGTGTGGTGAAGGGCACATCGCAACCTAATTACAAATGTTCTAGTGCGTGGGGAGTTCACGGGGGGGGGGGGGGGGGGTGAGGGGATGTCAGCCTTCTTTACGCTTATATAGTAGTAGTAGCAGCAGCTGCAGCAGCAGCAGTAGTAGTAGTAGTGGTGGTGGTGGTTGAGGTGGTGGTAGTGGTAGTGGTGGTAGTAGTAGTAGTGGTAGTAGTAGTAGCAGCAGTAAACGGATTGGCAAATAAATATAATGATATACATTTTTTTAAACAATATTATAAACTCCAATTTTGTACATTTTCTGTTTTTGTCGCTCAGCTCACAGATGATGGGTTTCCGAGCTAGGGCAGGCTCGGCTGCCGTGTATGTTGTGACGTTGAAGAATCTCAATGTGTCAGTCACTTCTTCTATGTGTATTCTTCTTGGTCATGCTGGACTTCTGCTGTGTTTCTACTTCCATGTTGTACGTCTTGTTCCTGTCATCGTTGAATTCATTCACAGTCAATCCGTTTTACCGATCTGGCACATTTGTATACAGACTGTTGGTTCCTCAAGGAGATGCACCGTGGCTTGGGAAAAAGCACACCTAATTAGAATTCTTGTACGACATGCTTGTTGTTGGGGAGCAGTGAGGAGAGCCACGCCCTCCCCAGGGGGTCCCGTAGCCCAGATGGGGG
Source organism: Candidula unifasciata (assembly GCA_905116865.2). Taxonomy (NCBI): domain Eukaryota; kingdom Metazoa; phylum Mollusca; class Gastropoda; order Stylommatophora; family Geomitridae; genus Candidula; species Candidula unifasciata. The sequence continues at coordinate 377,474 of CAJHNH020004569.1, forward strand.
GGGGGGGTGGGTGGACAATCAGACAGACAGAGACAGGCAGAGTCAGGCAGAGACAGGCAGAGACAAGCAGAGACAGGCAGATACAGGCAGAGACATAGACAATCAGAGACAGAGACAGGCAGAGACAGGCTGAGACAGACAGAGGCAGACAAGGACAGAGACAGGCAGAGACAGGCACAGACAGGCACAGCCAGACTAAGACAGGTAGAGAGAGACAACGAGCTTACACTGATCATTGATACTGTTGCAGACAGCCTGCTCCATGTTGTGAACTTTGTGACAGTCCAGCCAGAAGTTCTTCCGGTCACACCTGGGACTGGACAATGGCTCGCAGATACCTGGTCGTCAGGGAAGAGACACACAAGTCTCATTTCTGAGATCAGACAACACACATCTCACTTTTGAGAACAAACAACACATGTCTCAACTATGAGAACAGACAAAACACGTCTCAACTTTAAGAACAAACAACTCATTACACACACCACAACTCCAAGAACACACAACACACGTTTCAACTGAGTTGAGTTGAGTCAAGAATTGACATCACAGCACTCGGGGCATTCCCATGCATGCTCCGTCCTCATCTTTAGCAGCCAGCGCAGAGTTCTAATACTTATGGTACCGATCGTAATCTGGTTATATGTCCGTCTTACCTTTCCTCTGAGTGCAGGGAGCCGGCCAGACTCGCTGGTTACACTCAGGTGCATCATTCTCTCTAGGCCATAAAATCTTATTTCTCTTCTGACTCCTTTGGCTGTTCCTAAATGGTTGTTGACCACATCTATTTTGTCATGTACGAATTCAACGCCCAGTGCTGCAGATCCAGCCAATCTATCTGCCCTGTTCATTACCCACTACGCCAGTCTAGCCTGAGGAAAATATCCAAAGTATGCTCACTACCTGTGACCTTTTCACTGAAGCTTGCCACTCTGCTCGAAACATCCTTGCCTTCACCTTTTTTCTGCATTTTTCAGAATCTGTTACAATTACTACATGTCTACACATGGTTTAGGTTTCACAGCGGATCCTAAACCACACATGTATGCATTCTGTTCTCTAGCCACCGGAAAGCTGCAGTAACCGCCTCCACCTCCAGTCTCATGTTAGATGTTGTGGTATCGTATGTCAGGCTGTCTTGCACTAAGAATTTTCCATTGGCTTTCGCTACGAACGCCCAGGCACTTGTCTTTTCTCACACCACCGAACCATCTGCATAGATAATTAGATCATCTGGGCGAAAGTTTTCGTGAATCAACTGTTGGACTTCTACCTCTGTAGCACTTGCTGGCCACTCTCTGCACTCAATGTGATCATAACCCTGCACAGGTCAGACTTTTCCTCTGGTACTCTGACCCACTCCTCTCCTCGCCCAATGTTCTCCAGCATGCATACTTGTCTTACTGTGTCTTCTGCTTGAGCCATCCACGATTTGCCCCATTTCAGACTCTGCCCTTTAACTGCAGCCAAAGATTTACGCAGAGTGTGTTCTTTGTCTGCAGAAACTCTGAGGTATAACTTAGTCTGCAACACCTCTAGCCTATCTGCAATAGTCGGCAATGCAAGGATGTATCGCATGCACACACTCGGGGTATCTATCGTACATCCCAGGATGGATCACCCGCATAGCTTCATTCTGTATGCGCTCCAGTTTCTCTAGCTGACTTTTCGAGACAGTGAGTAACTCCAATCCATAATCAATCACTGAGATGATTAATTGTTGGTAAAGTGTGAACATCATTCTCTGCTCCATGTCCATCGCTGCCATAATTTTTAGTTCATTAAGACCTTTTTGAGTCTTTGTCACAACCCCCTCTATGTGATTCTTGAAAGACAAACTCAGGTACCGCAGTCTGTTTTCTCTTTTGATGTCCCTGCCTTTTATTTTGAGTCTGGGAACATCAGCTCTAACGATCCTGTTGTCCAAAGAAAACCATAGGACTTTTGAATTTTCTGGGTTGATTACAGAACTCACCTCGCAGACGAGTCGATCATCTTATCTACGGTCGCCTACAAGCTACGCTTGGGCTATTTAATTCCGATCTCTCCCCTGCATGTATGCAAGAAAATCATCTACAAATGTCAATATTCTGGCAAATCCAGGTGTTTCTAGGTCCGCAGTTTTGCTCGTAAAATCCTTGAACAGTACAGGTGACATTACAGATCCCTGTGGTAGTCCTGGAGCTATAATACATGATTCAGAGGTCTATAAACCCAGGCGTAGAGCTACCCGGCGAGTATACAAAACGGCTGCTATCCAGTTCACCAACCAAGGACAGACTACCTTTTCCATAAGCGCTTTCATCAAGATACTGTAACTGACTCTGTTGTAAGCAACTTCTAAATCAAGTGCCGCTACCACCGTTTCCTGTTTGTTCTGGAAACCTTCGAAGGTGTCAAAGGCAAAAGTGGCTGCAGTTGACCACGTGTCCTTTCCCGTCTGTTGACTTCCCAAACCTCGTGGACGGAGATTTCTCTGTTCCAAAAATTCGTGTAGCTCACCCACCACTATCTTCTCCAGCACTTT
>CAJHNH020004569.1:382500-455000 GCA_905116865.2 Candidula unifasciata
GTCTGTCTGTCTGTCTGTCTGTCTGTCTGTCTGTCTGTCTGTCTGTCTGTTTCTCTGTCTGTCTATCTGTCTCTGTTTGCCTGTCTGTGTATCTGTCTGTCTGTCTATGTGAACAAACGTCTCTCATTATCTCTCAGTACTATCCTAGCTCTCTTATTCTTTGGTGATTTTGATTCGTTCTTTAAATTTATTGTCATCTGTCTATGTATCGATCTATCTTAATTTATATCGGTCTGGATAACGAGGCTTCCATTTGTCTGTCTGTCTCTTTCATTGTTTGTTGTTCTACCTATTTATCTATCTGGCCGCAGTCTATAGTCTGTCCTGTCAGCCAGTCCGTCCGAGTGTTTCCGCAAAACCTTTCTCTTCGGTTTGTTCTGTTTCTTTTCTTTTTCCAGTCGTTATGTGTGCTCCGGTGAATCAGGGCAAGGGAGAGAAGAACTGCAGACAGGTTAAGACACATTTCTTTCTTTTTATGCGTGCCGATCAACATAATGTCTGTTTGTTTGTTTTATATGTATATAAGACAGGTTCAGAGCTGAAAAGAAACATATCAGACACACGTGATGCCAGCTATGGTTCTCAGATCTGCTGAACTTGTAATGGAAGATTCTCCTTAACGTGAGCTGGTCTTCATAGTCATATTCGCAATCGCCATAGGATGTGATTCCCTTGCCACTCTACGGGACAATGGAAAACTCGCTTCTAGCAAGAAAAGTGCAAGCCATCTTGTGCTCGTGCCGATATACCATCTAACATGTTATTTACCTTGGCTCTCAGGTCTACCCAACTTTCAATGGGAACCAGGTGGAGTCCTGGGAAGTAAAGGCGGCCGTTAGTGCCACATCCCCCACCAAGCGCCGATTAGTTTATAAAACAAAGGTGTAGCCCTATATGCCCAATACGCCCGAAGGCTTGGAAAGGGTCCTGTACTGTGTTATTTTCCCTCAGTTCTGTGTGGATGTGGCTTCTCTGGGCTCAGCTCTGCCACACTGTCTACCAACCTCCCACAAACGTTACACAGTAAAGATCCCATCTCCACGCCTTGACAGCATCGGTTGTTTAGTTTTAGCACCATGATCAATCAGTCAGTTCTCTTAATGCCTAGTGGCACATGAGGCTTCAGAAAGGACTTTCCATGCTTTCTGTCCTGTGCAATATTCAGTGCAGGTTACCATGTCAGAAATGCCGAATTCACGTCATTCTTTATCGTTCGTCTACGTGTTGTTTGTAGACGGCCCTTCTTTCTCTTTCCCTCTGGTATCCATCCTAGCACCAGAATATTCCAGATAAATCCATACTCTTTGTATGATACAGAGCACGCTTGGCTCCTTTACTTCCTTGAGTATTTCCTGGCACCCACTTTTATGTGGGGGACGATTCTGGAAAGTCTCATCAAATTTTGCAGTAGTTGCTCAACAGGTCTAAACATCGCCAACAGACAAACCACAGTAGATGCTCAATGGGCGATGCTTTTCGCCAACAGACAAACCACAGTGCCATTGCTGTTTAAGAAATACAGTTGGCAGGTGCAAGGTGCCAGGAGGAAAGCCAGAATTCCTGCTCTGACCAAATGTGAACAGCATGAAATGTGAATGGTGCCACTAAAAAGGAAGAGTCAATCATACATTTTTCCTTGTTTGGGACTAAAAAAGTTTTTTTTTTTTTTTTTCATCGAACGAATGTGATTTTGAGCCTATGTCTACCAAGAGAGGCCAGGGTGCTAGCTACTGCATCATGGTTTTTCTTAACTGACATTGATTCTAAAATTTCGCAAATAAGAATTCTCAATCTAATCAAATATGGGTTTTCGAACTTTTCTAACAGGGATTCTCTCTACGTGCATGTTTTCTACATTAGTTAAAGTAAGTTTGCGAAACTTTTACACGACATTGCAGAACCAGCGCAGCAGTTTTGATCTGTTGTGGTTTTTCTAGGAAAATTTACGTTCAGTATTTTGTCATTGTTTACTCTGTTTACCCATTGTTTCCCTGACACTGAAGTCCTTGACAGAGTTGGACTGTTCAGTATTTACACGATTCTAAAACAATCACAACTTCGGTGGGCAGGTCACATAGTTCGCATGCCTGACCACCGGCTGCCAAAAAAGAATTTTCTATGATGAGCTACAAAAATGGAAAAGGCTTTTAAGCTGGACAGAAGAAACGTTTCAAGGTCAGCCTCAAGACCTCGCTTAAAGACTTCTGTGTTGATCCTAAAACCTGGGAAGTTGCTGCACGTGATTGCTCCTCCTGGCGCTCCTCTCTTCATCGAGGAGCTGTAGCCCATGAAGCTGCTAGAACTGCAGCAGCAGTTCAGAAAAGACAAGCCAGGAAAGACACTGAAGCAAATCACCAGAGAGATGCGGCTTCTTTTCCCTGTCCACATGGCTCAAGAACTTTCAGTGCTAGAATTGGCCTTATAAGCCTTCTGCGCACTCACAGAACCTAATCCAGTCACCATTGGAAGAAAGGACTGGTCATCATCACTTGTGATGGACGAACAACAACAACACAACATTGTTTAATGAACGGTCACCTCTCGACACCACTGTTTAAACCAATGCAAGACGCTCTGCAGCCAAAACTTCTGCAAATTGGATCGAACCAGCATTACGAAATGCGTTCGCAGTTCCTAAACCACACACGTCATCAATATAGCAGTACTATCTAACACTGTATTAACAATTCTCTAAGAATTAACGCTATCCTCTTGCAAAGTCTTAAGGGCTAGAAACCGATTCACCTACCTTGCCATGTGCAGAAAAGTCCTGACCAAAAGGATTTCTGTCCGTCCTGCCCTCTTTAGTCTGGTGTCCGACCCCACTCCAAGCCACACGTCCGCTACAGGGATCGATGACGCTGGCTCCGTTAGGGATTAGTGCCTGGAAGTGGCGAAAGGGGGTCACTACTTGCAGAAGGCTCAGGAGCACAAGGAAGATGATGCTAGCAATGTTTGACTTCCCCATGGTTGTCTGAGGAAATTATCATAATGTTTTCATTTATATTTGCCGACCTGTTTATCAGCGTATCTTCAAGTGTCACTACTGCTATTGTTACTACAACTATTTATACTTCAACTACTGCCAACACCATCGAAAACCACGACCGTCAACACTTTAATTAATGCTACAGAAACTACCGCCGCCGCTGCTGCTACTACTACTACTATCACCACCAACACCACTACTGCACAAATATACGGCAATTACTTCAATATAACTATTGCCACCCTTACCACTACCTCTACTGCTACTACTACTGCTATCACCACCAACACCACTACTACTAAAAATTTACGGCAATTACTACAATATAACTATTGCCACCCCTACTACTACCTCTACTGCTACTACTACTAAACTGCTAATGCTACAACTGCTGCTGATGCTGCGGCTACTACTACTATTAGCATCACCACTACTAAATCTTCTCTGACAGTAATAATGCGTTGAATGATAAAATAAAAATAATAATATATTAGAAAAAATTTTAAATTTTATAAACAGAAACTTATAAATATAAGTTTCATACATGATTTAGGGTTTAGTCACGCCTTGGGGGGGGGGGGGGGCGCCTACGCCTGCAAGCAACAACTGGCTGCAGACCGAACTGACAACAGCTGTATCCTGGCAGTCATCGGGAGCTTGTCGTCAGTAGATGGTATCTGGCAGGACTTACGGGGTGAGTGGACTCAACTGTCGGTGTCTGGCAATGAGCGATGCAGTCTCTCTCTCTCTTTCTCTCTCTCTCTCTCTCTCTCTCTCTCTCTCTCTCTCTCTCTCTCCCTGATGGGGAATACAGTGGGTGTAGACAGTGTTCGGTATTAGTCTCTTCCGAATAAAGGCGATGAACCACCTGTTGGAAATGGGTATTGAACGAGGGCACTTATGCAGAAATGCCTTTCATTGGCTATCTTCCAAATGACGGTCTTAAATTATCGAGGCAGAAAATAGACCCTAACAGGGCCTCAGTCACGTGTCAATTGCGCACTTCCGGCGATTTAAATTGCGCTCTTCTGGCGATTTAAATTGCGCACTTCCGGCGACTTCCGCCACCGCCGAGAGTATCCCATACGCCGCCCACGCGGCGTGGATTAGGGCTAAACTAGATGGCTGGGACTCCTGCAGCTGCCTCCATTTTATTTGCTCATGAGTCCTAGCCATCTAGTTTAGCCCCAATCCACGTCGCTCACGTTGCGTGGGGGATACCCTTGACGGTGACGGAAGTTCGCAATTCGGCGGCGCCGGTTTAGAGCCAGGAAGTGCGCAATTGACACGTGACTGAGGCCCTGTTAGGGTATATTGTCTGCCTCGATAATTTGGGACCGTTATTCTGAAGATAGCTCTTTCATTTTTGCAGCGGTTAAGTTGTGGTTTTCAATATGGCCGTTAGTTGGTTTTTGTGTGGGCTGGTGAAATACCTTATTTAATAATTTTACGTGGTATAGCCAACATATTGTGACAGTCTACTTCCATCAACGACAAAACGCATTTCTGGTGTCGACTGTATATCGGTTGTATACTTTTTCACGCTGCTGCTCATCCATCTCTTGATGTTGTCCTCTGACTTGTACCGTTGTCTAAGCATTGCTCTCTTGCCTTCGACTTTTCCTCCAGATATTAAAAAAAAAGAGTGATACGTCTTTTAACGTTTCCGAAATATTTTATTTCTTTTAATGTCTTTCAGCAAATATCTTTTCTTTCTGCGTCTCATCATAGACTTGTATAATGTATTTTTTTTTACATGAAATTAAGTTAGTTGCGTATCCTTTACAGAACGTCGCAGAACCAACCCTAGTATTGTTTGGCCGTTGTGCTTTTTTCAAGGCAAACTTTACGTTGAGTAATTTGCCATTGTTTACTAAACGGTCAGCTTTCGGTACCAATGTCGAAACCAACGCTAGACAAAGCGTCCGCTGCAGAGATCGAACCTTGTACCCCGACATTACGAAGCTCGATCGCCATGTCTGAGCCACAAACGCGGACTTCCATGTAATACAATCTATTAATATTTCATTGAAAAAAGGAAGGGAAAAAAAAACCTCGATGACATAAAGAGTTCAGTACATGGAGTTGAAATATGTACTTCTCCTTTCCTTTTTGTGCCAGACACTTATTCCATTGCTTATAGGCCAATATACATCAATGGATGATGTCAACATCGCGCCTGCCGCCTTTACATCCCAGGATTTCACCTGGTACCCATTTTATGCTGGGTCGACCTGGGAGCCAAGATCATGATTGAAAAAATCCACCTCTATGCGGATTTGAACCCACGACCTCTAGAGCGTCTAGCCGCCACACCACGGCGGCTCCCTCCGTTTATAGTGTATAACTATTCTCTATGTACAAGTTCGACGACGATTCCTACGTGCGGCAAAACACAGGCGGCATTCACACACTTCAACTTTTTTTTGAAGAGACCGATCACTCACTAACAAGTCTCGAGCACACTGACGACATTTCTCAATGATATTCATAATCTTTCAACACTCCAACACACATACATATGATCACACGCACGCACACATCATTACGCCAAATCTAAATAAAAAAAAAAAAATGCATAAATCACGTGCATTCTCTACTTCAACATATTCCTGTTAAACCACCCATTTCCTTTTGCTATGTTTATCTATAACACATGTGTACGGGTGTCTGCGACTCGGTTGAGGGGATAGGAAGCGCTCGCGTTATCTGTGGGACCTCCTAGTGACTACCAGTGATGTAATCAAGGTTAAAGAGCTCACCCCTACACGCCAGTACCGTATCGACCGCGATATTAACCTGTTTCTGCGGATTTTGATGTTATCCACATGTGTGGTTTATTTCTCATTTATTTTGTTCTCATTATCTCTTGGGCTCCAATTTCTCTCTCTCTCTTTCTCTCTCTCTCTCTCTCTCTCTCTCTCTCTCTCTCTCTCACTTTCTCTCTCTCTCTCTCTCTCTCTCTCTCTCTGTGACTCTCCGTCTCTCTGTGTGTCCCTGTCTGTCTCTCACTCTGTATGTGGGTGTGCGTATTTAGGTGTGCGTGTGGGTGTGCCGATATGTCATTATCTCTGTCTTCTGTTATTCTCTCTCACCGACTGTCTATCTGCCTGTCCCATCTATCTATCTATCTATCTATCTATCTATCTATCTATCTATCTATCTATCTATCTATCTATCTATCTATCTATCTATCTATCTATCTATCTATCTATCTATCTATCTATCTATCTATCTATCTATCTATCTATCTATCTATCTATCTATCTATCTATCTATCTATCTATCTATCTATCTATCTATCTATCTATCTATCTATCTATCTATCTATCTATCTATCTATCTATCTATCTATCTGTCTGTCTGTCTGTCTGTCTGTCTGTCTGTCTGTCTGTCTGTCTGTCTGTCTGTCTGTCTGTCTGTCTGTCTGTCTGTCTGTCTGTCTGTCTGTCTGTCTGTCTGTCTGTCTGTCTGTCTGTCTGTCTGTCTGTCTGTCTGTCTGTCTGTCTGTCTGTCTGTCTGGCTCTCTGGATAGCTAGCTATTAGAGGCCCCTGATAAGCAATGGCCCAAGCTGATGTTCTCAATTCTCCCTGTGAGGCAGCAGGAGTAGATGATTCACCAGACGACCTGGAATCGGCGACCTTGATGAGGCTACAAGATCATCATCCAGGCCCGAAAATTTGTCGCCAGACATGAACAGCGTTCTTGCAGGCAAAGAAGAAAAGTAAACCAACAGAGAACTGGGCACTCTTCCGAATACCGGTCACAAATTATTCACTGCGAAAAAGATCCCTTTGAGAGCCTCAAGCGGTTACGTAGTGAAAACATTTAGGCCATTATCATCAGTTTTCACTTCTGCCGTTATTTCACGATGGATAGTAATGTTAAGACGTTGAGCTAAGCGACGTGGGGGAGGGATGAATAATTTTCGATCCATTGAAGCGACGTGAGAAGGAATAATTTTCGATCTATTGAATCGACGCGGGGAGGAATAGTTTTTGATTCATTGCCACATTAGAAAGCATGTTGTAAAAGGCAACTAATTAGGACTTTGCTGACAACCGATGTGTTGGGGCGAAAGGCGCCTTGCTGTAAATCACAATTCAACGTGTCAACCACCCTTTCAAGGGCGACAAATAAAAATAAGATAACCTACCCATGACATGACGATTGAGGATCTCGCCACGGCAATCGCAGCATAGCTGTTAATCACAAGACCGAGCTAAAAGCTCAGATATCACAACCTAGCTGTAAACCACAACATCCACAAGTCTAACACTTCAGGTTCCAGAGATAGTTTCAACAATGACGCTACCGATGCTACAGTCTGTTCCAGAGACAGTTTCAACTATGAGGCTACCGGTGCTATAGTCTGTTCCAGAGACAGTTTCAACAATGAGACTACCGGTGCTATAGTCTGTTCCAGAGACAGTTTCAACTATGAGGCTACCGGTGCTATAGTCTGTTCCAGAGACAGTTTCAACTATAAGGCTACCGGTGCTATAGTCTGTTCCATAGACAGTTTCAACAATGAGACTACCGGTGCTATAGTCTGTTCCAGAGACAGTTTCAAGTATAAGGCTACCGGTGCTATAGTTTGTTCCAGAGACAGTGTCAACTATGAGGCTACCGTTGCTAAAGTCTGTTCCAGAGACAGTTTCAATTATGAGGCTACCGTTGCTATAGTCTGTTCCAGAAACAGTTACAAGTATAAAGCTACCGTTGCTATAGTCTGTTCCAGAGACAGTGTCAACTATGAGGCTACCGGTACTATAGTCTGTTCCAGAAACTGTCAACTATGAGGCTACCGTTGCTATAGTCTCTTCCAGAGACAGTTTCAAGTATGAGGCTACCGTTGCTATAGTCTTTTCCAGAGACAGTTTCAAGTATGAGGCTACCGGTACTATAGTCTGTTCCAGAAACAGTGTCCACTATGAGGCTACCGTTGCTATAGTCTGTTCCAGAGACAGTTTCAACAATGAGACTACCGGTGCTATAGTCTGTTCCAGAGACAGTTTTAACTATGAGGCTACCGGTGCTTTAGTCTGTTCCAGAGACAGTTTCAACTATAAGGCTACCGGTGCTATAGTCTGTTCCATAGACAGTTTCAACAATGAGACTACCGGTGCTATAGTCTGTTCCAGAGACAGTTTCAAGTATGAGGCTACCGGTGCTATAGTTTGTTCCAGAGACAGTGTCAACTATGAGGCTACCGTTGCTATAGTCTGTTCCAGAAACAGTGTCAATTATGAGGCTACGGTTGCTATAGTCTGTTCCAGAGACAGTGTCAACTATGAGGCTACGGTTGCTATAGTCTGTTCCAGAGACAGTTTCAAGTATGAGGCTACGGTACTATAGTCTGTTCCAGAAACAGTGTCAACTATGAGGCTACCGTTGCTATAGTCTGTTCCAGAGACAGTTTTAAGTATAAGGCTATCGGTACTATAGTCTGTTCCAGAAACAGTGTCAACTATGAGGCTACCGTTGCTATAGTCTGTTCCAGAGACAGTGTCAACTATGAGTCTACGGTTGCTATAGTCTGTTCCAGAGTCAGTTTCAGCTATGAGACTACCGTTGCTATAGTCTGTTCCAGAGACAGTTTCAAGTATGAGGCTACCGTTGCTATAGTCTGTTCCAGAGACAGTGTCAACTATGAGGCTACCGTTGCTATAGTCTGTTTCAGAGACAGTTTCAAGTATATGGCTACCGGTGCTATAGTCTGTTCCAGAGACAGTGTCAACTATGAGGCTACCATTGCTATAGTCTGTTCCAGAGACAGTGTCAACTATGAGGCTACCGTTACTATAGTCTCTTCCAGAGTCAGTGTCAACTATGAGACTACCGTTTCTAAACTCTGTTCCAGAGACAGTTTCAAATATTTAGGCTACCGGTGCTATAGTCTGTTCCAGAGACTGTGTCAAATATGAGGCTACCGTTGCTATAGTCTGTTCCAGAGACAGTGTCAACTATGAGGCTACCTTTGCTATAGTCTGTTCCAGAGACAGTGTCAACTATGAGGCTACCATTGCTATAGTCTGTTCCAGAGACAGTGTCAACTATGAGGCTACCGGTGCTATAGTCTCTTCCAGAATCAGTGTCAACTATGAGACTACCGTTTCTATAGTCTGTTCCAGAGACAGTGTCAACTATGAGGCTACCGTTGCTATAGTTTGTTTCAGAGACAGTTTCAAGTATGAGGCTACCGTTGCTATAGTCTGTTCCAGAGACAGTTTCAACAATGAGGCTACCGTTGCTATAGTCTGTCCCAGAGACAGTTTCAGCTATGAGGCTGTCGGTGCTATAGTCTGTCCCAGAGACAGTTTCAACTATGAGGCTACTGTTGCTATAGTCTGTTCCAGAAACAGTGTCAACTATGAAGCTGCGATTGCTATAGTCTGTTCCAGAGACAGCTTCAACTATGAGGCTGCCAGTGCTATAGTCTGTCCCAGAGACAGAGTCAACTATGAGGCTACCGGTGCTATAGTCTGTTCCAGAGACAGTGTCAACTATGAGGCTACCGGTGCTATAGTTTGTTATAGAGACAGTTTAAAGTATGAGGCTACCGTTGCTATAGTTTGTTATAGAGACAGTTTAAAGTATGAGGCTACCGTTGCTATAGTTTGTTCCAGAGACAGTTTCAACTATGAGGCTACCGTTGCTATAGTCTGTTCCAGAGACAGTTTCAAGTATGAGGCTACCGGTACTATAGTCTGTTCCATAAATTGTCAACTATGAGGCTACCGTTGCTATAGTCTGTTCAAGAGACAGTGTCAACTATGAGGCTACCGGTGCTATAGTTTCTTCCAGAATCAGTGTCAACTATGAGACTACCGTTTCTATACTCAGTTCCAGAGACAGTTTCAACTATTTAGGCTACCGGTGCTATAGTCTGTTTCAGAGACTGTGTCAACTATGAGGCTACTGTTGCTATAGTATGTTCCAGAGACAGTGTCAACTATGAGGCTACCTTTGCTATAGTCTGTTCCAGAGACAGTGTCAACTATGAGGCTACCATTGCTATAGTCTGTTCCAGAGACAGTGTCAATTATGAGGCTACCGGTGCTATAGTCTCTTCCAGAATCAGTGTCAACTTTGAGACTACCGTTTCTATAGTCTTTTCCAGAGACAGTGTCAACTATGAGGCTACCGTTGCTATAGTTTGTTCCAGAGACAGTTTCAAGTATGAGGCTACCGGTGCTATAGTCTGTTCCAGAAACAGTGTCAACTATGAGGCTACCGTTGCTAAAGTCTGTTCCAGAGACAGTTTCAAGTATGAGGCTACCGTTGCTATAGTCTGTTGCAGAGACAGTTTCAAGTATAAGGCTACCGTTGCTATAGTCTCTTCCAGAGACAGTTTCAACTATGAGGCTACCGTTGCTATAGTCTGTTCCAGAAACAGTTTCAAGTATGAGGCTACCGTTGCCATAGTCTGTTCCAGAGACAATGTCAACTATGAGGCTACCTTTGCTATAGTCTCTTCCAGAGAGAATTTCAAGTATGAGGCTACCGTTGATATAGTCTGTTCCAGGGACAGTTTCAACTATGAGGCTACCGGTGCTATAGTTTCTTCCAGAGTCAGTGTCAACTATGAGACTAACGTCGATATAGTCTGTTCTAGAGACAATTTCAACTATGAGGCTACCTTTGCTATAGTCTGTTCCAGAGACAGTGTCAATTATGAGGCTACTGGTGCTATAGTCTCTTCCAGAATCAGTGTCAACTATGAGACTACCGTTTCTATAGTCTTTTCCAGAGACAGTGTCAACTATGAGGCTACCGTTGCTATAGTTTGTTCCAGAGACAGTTTCAAGTATGAGGCTACGGTTGCTATAGTCTTTTCCAGAGACAGTTTCAACAATGAGGCTACCGTTGCTATAGTCTGTCCCAGAGACAGTTTCAACTATGAGGCTGTCGGTGCTATAGTTTGTCCTAAAGACAGTTTCAACTATGAGGCTACTGTAACTATAGTCTGTTCCAGAAACAGTGTCAACTATGAAGCTACGGTTGCTATAGTCTGTTCCAGAGACAGCTTCAACTATGAGATTGCCGGTGCTATAGTCTGTCCCAGAGACAGAGTCAACTATGAGGCTACCGTTGCTATAGTCTGTTCCAGAGACAGTGTCAACTATGAGGCTACGGTGGCTATAGTCTGTTCCAGAGACTGTTTCAAGTATGAGGCTACCGGTGCTATAGTCTGTTTCAGAGACAGTTTCAACTATGAGGCTACCATTGCTATATTCTGTTTCAGAGACAGTGTCAACTATGAGGCTACCGTTGCTATAGTCTGTTCCAGAGACAGTGTCCACTATGAGGCTACCGTTGCTATAGTCTGTTCCAGAAACAGTGTCAACTATGAGACTACCGTCGATATAGTCTGTTCTAGAGACAGTTTCAACTATGAGGCTACCGGTACTATAGTCTGTTGCAGAGACAATGTCAACTATGAGGCTACCGGTGCTATAGTTTCTTCCAGAGACAGTTTAAAGTATGAGGCTACCGTTGCTATAGTCTGTTCCAGAGACAGTTTCAACTATGAGGCTACTGTTGCTATTGTCTGTTCCAGAGACAGTTTCAAGTATGAGGCTACCGGTACTATAGTCTGTTCCAGAAACAGTGTCAACTATGAGGCTACCGTTGCTAAAGTCTGTTCCAGAGACAGTTTCAAGTATGAGGCTACCGTTGCTATAGTCTGTTGCAGAGACAGTTTCAAGTATAAGGCTACCGTTGCTATAGTCTCTTCCAGAGACAGTTTCAACTATGAGGCTACCGTTGCTATAGTCTGTTCCAGAAACAGTTTCAAGTATGAGGCTACCGTTGCTGTAGTCTGTTCCAGGGACAGTTTCAACTATGAGGCTACCGGTGCTATAGTTTCTTCCAGAGTCAGTGTCAACTATGAGACTAACGTCGATATAGTCTGTTCTAGAGACAGTTTCAACTATGAGGCTACCTTTGCTATAGTCTGTTCCAGAGACAGTGTCAACTATGAGGCTACCATTGCTATAGTCTGTTCCAGAGACAGTGTCAACTATGAGACTACCGTCGATATAGTCTGTTCCAGAGACAGTTTCAACTATGAGGCTACCGGTGCTATAGTCTGTTCCAGAGACAGTTTCAACTATGAGGCTACTGGTGCTATAGTCTGTACCAGAGACAGTTTCGACAATGAGGCTACCGGTCCTATAGTCTGTTCCAGAGTCAGTGTCAACTATGAGGCTACCGTTGCTATAGTCTGTTCCAGAGACAGTGTCAATTATGAGGCTACCGTTGCTATAGTCTGTTTCAGAGACAGTTTCAAGTATATGGCTACCGGTGCTATAGTCTGTTCCAGAGACAGTGTCAACTATGAGGCTACCATTGCTATAGTCTGTTCCAGAGACAGTGTTACTTTGAGGCTACCTGTGCTATAGTTTCTTCCTTAGTCAGTGTCAACAATGAGACTACTGTTTCTATACTCTGTTGCAGAGACAGTTTCAACTATTTAGACTACCGGTGCTATAGTCTGTTCCAGAGACTGTGTCAACTATGAGGCTACAGTTGCTATAGTCTGTTCCAGAGACAGTGTCAACTATGAGGCTACCGTTGCTATAGTCTGTTCCAGAGACAGTGTCAACTATGAGGCTACTGGTGCTATAGTCTCTTCCAGAATCAGTGTCAACTATGAGACCTCCGTTTCTATAGTCTGTTCCAGAGAGGTTGTCAACTATGAGGCTACCGTTGCTATTGTTTGTTCCAGAGACAGTTTTAAGTATGAGGCTACCGTTGCTATAGGCTGTTCCAGAGACAGTTTCAACAATGAGGCTACCGTTGCTATAGTCTGTCCCAGAGACAGTTTCAACTATGAGACTGCCAGTGCTAAAGTCTGTCCCAGAGACAGTTTTAACTATGAGGCTACAGTTGCTATTGTCTGTTCCAGAGACAGTTTCAAGTATGAGGCTACAGGTACTATAATCTGTTCCAGAGACAGTTTCAAGGATAAGGCTACCGTTGCTATAGTCTGTTCCAGAGACAGTTTCAACTATGAGGCTACCGTTGCTATAGTCTGTTCCAGAGACAGTTTCAAGTATGAGGCAACCGGTACTATAATCTGTTCTAGAGACAGTGTCAACTATGAGACTACCGGTGCTATAGTTTATTCCAGAGACAGTTTCAACTATGAGACTACCGTTGCTATAGTCTGTTCCAGAGACAGTTTCAACTATGAGGCTACCGTTGCTATAGTCTGTTCCAGAGACAGTTCCAACTATGAGGCTACCGTTGCTATAGTCTGTTCCAGAGACAGTTTTAACTATGAGGCTACCGTTGCTATAGTCTGTTCCAGAGACAGTTTCAACTATGAGGCTACCGTTGCTATAGTCTGTTCCAGAGACAGTTTCAACTATGAGGCTACCGTTGCTATAGTCTGTTCCAGAAACAGTGTCAACTATGAGGCTACCGTTGCTATAGTCTGTTCCAGAGACAGTTTCAAGTATGAGGCTACCGTTGCTATAGTCTGTACCATAAACAGTGTCAACTATGAGGCTACGGTTGCTATAGTCTGTTCCAGAGACAGTGCCAACTATGAGTCTACGGTTGCTATAGTTTGTTCCAGAGACAGTGTCAACTATGAGGCTACCGTTGCTATAGTCTGTTCCAGAGACATTTTCAAGTATGAGGCTACCGTTGCTATAGTCTGTTCCAGAGACAGTTTCAACTATGAGGCTACCGTTGCTATAGTCTGTTCCAGAGACAGTTCCAACTATGAGGCTACCGTTGCTATAGTCTGTTCCAGAGACAGTTTCCAACTATGAGGCTACCGTTGCTATAGTCTGTTCCAGAGACAGTTCCAACTATGAGGCTACCGTTGCTATAGTCTGTTCCAGAGACAGTTTCAACTATGAGGCTACCGTTGCTATAGTCTGTACCAGAGACAGTTAGTGCCAACTATGAGTCTTTTGCTTTGTTTCAGTCAGTTGTCAACTATGAGGCTACCGTTGCTATAGTTTGTTCCAGAGACAGTTCCAACTATGAGGCTACCGTTGCTATAGTCTGTTCCAGAGACAGTTTCAACTATGAGGCTCCCGTTGCTATAGTTTGTTCCAGAGACAGTTTCAACTATGAGGCTACCGTTGCTATAGTTTGTTCCAGAGACAGTTCCAACTATGAGGCTCCCGTTGCTATAGTCTGTTTAGAAAGTCGTGGCCAACATTAAATATCTGTAACACAGTAACTGTTTGGTGTTATTTGTTTACATTTTGGTACCCAACTGTTAATAATCATATACTTGTATGGTAATTGTATCAATGTAAACAAACATCTAGTTTCAATTTTGATTTATTTGTGGTGTATATAAAAAAGTATACTCATTCAAAGCAAATAATCAGAAGGCATACAGTTAACTGAGTAACTGAAACTCTTCAAAACATCAAACTGCGTGTCATAGACGTTTCTTGTAATCTGGTAATCTTAGTTTCTGCTTCATAGCAAACGGGTCACCCTATATTTGCCCCGCTACTGTGCCAACGAAAACACACAGAAAGTTAATCACAGTCCCTTGTGGTAAGATTGACAGACTGCAGTCTCAGCATATCTAGGCATATCTAGCATACACACACATTAAAAGCATACGGTAGCCACAGGGAGTGCTAACACAAAAGTCCGACATTAGAAATGCAGTTCATCATGGATGGTAGCAGAAGTCACCAAATGATCAGCAGTTGCACACGCGATCAATTTTAATCACATAATGGCACCACCAATATTGCGACAACAGGCTAAGCGCCATTTTCTGAATCTATAATTCACACCACTACGTTGGTCACAGTAGAAACATTCCATATGAAATCAGAAGCTCACAGTGTCATGCCATGCACTCAACTCAGAAGCTGGGCGACGAAACTATCCTTTCAGTCTACAAATGGAGCAAAAATGCACCAGCCAACGTCTCGCAGAAGCAACAAAATTTGCACAACAATGACCGTGAATAGCGTCCATTTTAACCGGAATTCAAAAGATTAAAGACGTTTTACTCTCGAATATTTATCTACAGAATTAGTCTCCTATGAATTGTAGATTTTTCATTGTATATTGGATAGACTATCAAAAAAATCACAAGGTATCGCTGCACATGTGATATGGTTTCCAAAAAATCTCCAAAGATCGAAAATCTTCACCGCTTTAAGAATACAGCAGCACCTGTGCAATTGTAAATTATACAGTCATAAGGTTATGGGAAATCTAAGGCCATATAAAAACATTTGTATTGAGTTTCTGGAATATCTCAAAGTGTGAGGGTACGACTTTCGAAAACCTACTATTGCCCGCTAGATACAAGAGATATCTGTTATATGTTGGTTATACCGATATCAACCCAGGTGGCGTATGATAACAGAATAGTTAATCCAACGTAAAACAGAACCCCAGCTTTATCTCACCACGCCTCTCTCAAATTACAAAGAAGCACTTCAATTTCACCCAAAAAATTGTTGTCTGTCGGAAGCCATTCATATCTCCTCACGTCAAACTTGTCTGAGAGTAACAGGGCGCTACGTGCAACGCCCCGACCAAACCGCCGCCACCCGACAGATTCCATAATTCATTGAATGTTCCTGGGTCAGATTCCATCGCTGAAGTGGAAGAATTTTAATGTTAAATATTCCCCGTGTGGGTTCCGGGGCTCCGTGTGGATAACACAGGAACAGACCCCCTGCCTCCCCAACAAGCATGCCGTAAGATTCAACATATTGGACGTTTCCTTCAAAGTCGGATCGCATCTGCCTGAGAGGCAAATAACCAACAGACTTAAAACAAATAAACCATACAAGTGAAACGGATGTGCACGCAACAAGCAGGTTCTGGAACAAGACTAAATTCCAGAGGTGGACGAACAACCAGAACTTTCAGTCTGAGTTCGCAAGCGGGGAATGCGAAGAAGATGAATGTTAAACATGATCTTTAACCTAGGAGCAGAAGGACAGGCCCACAAGTGACGTTAGTGTCTATTAATGTGATACAATGGGTTAATGTGATACAATGGGTTAATGTAATACAATGGGTTAATGTGATACAATGGGTTAATGTGATACAATGGGTTAATGTGATACAATGGGTTAATGTGATACAATGGGTTAATGTGATACAATGGGTTAATGTGATACAATGGGTTATTGTGATACAATGGGTTAATGTGATACAATGGGTTAATGTGATACAATGGGTTAATGTGATACAATGGGTTAATGTGATACAATGGGTTAATGTGAGAATGGGTGTGGGGCTGAAGGGATATCGTGAGTTGCGGTTATAATTTGTGTGGGACAGGATGGAAAGAATCAATTAGTGTTACAATTTGTTTTGAACAGAAAGGGAAAACATGGGTTAATGATACTATTTGTGTGGGACAGAATGGATATAATGAGTTAATGCTATAATGTATGTGTACCGTAAGGGATAGTAGGAGGTTCATTTAAAATATGTTCATGTGGCAGAGCAAACACAACGGGTAAAATCTTACAATTTGTGTGAAACTGAAGGATCTGATTGTTTGATGTTATAATTTGTCGGTGGGGGGTTGTGTGTGTGTGTGGGGGGGGGGGGGTAGGTGGGGGGGGGAGGATAAATGAACTTTTTTTTAAAGCGAGGAAACCTTTATTTTGAAGGAGAGAGAGAGTGAGAAAAGAGAGAGAGAGAGATTGAGAGAGAGAGAGAGAGAGAGAGAGAGAGAGAGAGAGAGAGAGAGAGAGAGAGATAAAGAGCGCGAATTAATAAACGAGCTATTTTAAATAGGGGAGACGGGACGACTAAAAAAGCACTATTTTCAAGGAGAGAGAGAGAGAGAGAGAGAGGAGAGAGAGAGAGAGAGAAGAGAGAGAGAGAGGGTGTGTGAAAGAAAAAGTAAATTTTTAAAGAGAGAGCAGGCGAAAGAGACCACGCCCGACAGGATAAATAAAGAAGGAAGAGTTAACAAGCAGAAACAGACAGAACTAAACTTGCAAAGTATAAGAAATAGAGATGGAGAGAGAGAGAGAGAGAGAGAGAGAGAGAGAGAGAGAGAGAGAGAGAGAGAGAGAGAGAGAGAGAAGTGTAAAGTGGATACATCTAAGAGAGATGTAGAGAGATAAAGAGTCGAGAGAAAACTATGGAGAAGAGACAACACACAGAGAAAGCGACAAATGTCAAGAAGCCAAGTTATACGAATACATTCTCAGCGCCTGCGCCTACGAACACACACATACACACACATACACACACATCTACACCACAAATACAGAATGGAGGCAGCAAAAACAAAACAAAAGGAAATGAGACACCCCCGGGGCTAGAGAAGAGAATATGATGCTTGCACCTGTGGGGCAGACAACAAAGAAACGTAGCAGAAGTTTTACAACTCAAGGTCACATTCAAAGCAGATATAACATAGCGAAAGATACTGCAGACTGTAGATTCAATGTCGGGTAGTTATCGTCATTGTCAAATGCAGCGGTTCTGTTCAGACAGGGAATGACTTCTTCTTCTTCTTCTTCTTCTTCTTCTTCTTCTTCTTCTTCTTCTTCTTCTTCTTCTTCTTCTTCTTCTTCTTCTTCTTCTTCTTCTTCTTCTTCTTCTTCTTCTTCTTCTTCTTCTTCTGTTGGTTGTTCGCATACCTCTGAACTTTGGTCCTCTTTCAGAACTTGAGTTTTACAGATCTGTCTTATGTTTATGCATACTATTCATTCCTTACCTCTCATAAATATGCACTCCGACTTCAGTTAATCGACTCTTACGACATGCATGTTAGGGAAGCAGTGGGTCTCCCCCCCCCCCCCCCCCACAACGAAGTTTCTGGAACCCACACGGGGATAAAGAGGATAAGAAAAACATCTCCTTCTCAGCCTTCACCAGCTGTACACTCAGGCGGAAACGTCTGATTGTTCGTCCACCCCTGGACTGTGGATTTGTTCCGTTTTATAGATCTGAGTTTGAGCAGAACACCTCTAATTATGAGCATTTTATGACATGCTTATCAGTTATACTGAAACAACCGAGGGCTCCGAAGTAACCTGGTATCCTTAACTATATCTTCTTCTTTGTTTACCACCTGTAAGCTCTGGCGGAAAGTCTTGTTGTTCGTTCATTTTGACTTTGGGCCAGATCCCGAGTTTTACTAGCTTTTTTTCTCTACAGTCAGTTAAGGAAGCTACCAGCGAGTTGACTGTTGCCGAGAGGCAGAGAGTCTCGGGTGTCTTCCTGTATCCTCCACACTGGTACAGGGACCCACACGGGTAGTGCTGGACTACATAATTTTACAGTGATTCGCTTAGACACAATAACAAATACGTCTGTCTGAGGTAACTTACAACGATTGCTCGAAAGAAGCTAATAAAATTAGATCTCTATATACAACAATAAAAAAGCGACAAACACTGTTCTTTGGCCAGAGAAGAGAAGAGAGACATTGCACATCGTGACAACTGGAAAGATCAGTGGGAAAAGGGGTAGAGGCAAACCAAGATAGATGCTGGATGGGCCGAAACGATGGCATGGAGGGATATCATCAAGAGAGTTGTTCCAGGCAACCATGGATCGTTATCTGTGGAGACGTATGAGCGCCTACGTCAGTTGGCAGGGCACATGATGATGATGTGGTAAATAGGTGCTTTGCTGAGGGGGGGGAATACGTAACCTTCACCCAGCATCCCCGATTGGAAGCTTTAGGTTATAATGATGACTAGATTTTGGGCACCATATAAACGGCTTAGCACTGCACATCACTAAGAGTAATGAAAAGGACTTGCAGTGTTGACTCCATCGAAGAAGACATCCAAAAACTGTCTAGACCGGCCATCTTTGATTAGCTAGATTTGAAATACGAATGCCTCGTTCAACCTGCCAGTGGGGCTTGGTTATATTTGTGCTGACATCACGGGTTTCTATTTCATAGCGTTTTGGTTTAGGCTGACGGTTCTTTCGCTAGGGAGTATTTCTTGGGTGTTTTTCTAGTTGCTGTTCGACTTTTTTATGCATGGATGGTTTTGCGCTGGTGGAGTTTTTCAGCTCCGCTGAGCTGGCTGGTCTGCTGTCCTGACGGAACTGTTTTTCTGGTGTTTTGGTTGGCAGCTTAGTTTCATTGAGCGCCTCTGTCTGCTTTACCTTCTGTGTTCCGGCTCTCAAGTGGTGTCTATCTGAGGGTCGTGCTTAAATTTTTTTTTTTTTAGGATCGCATGCGACCGCTAAAATGTAAGTATGTATGTGTGACGTGCCTGGTCTAGTATGTTATATGTGACAGTGTTCTTCAACCTGTTTAAACATGCGGATCCCTAAAATATTTGGCATTGTTTCGCGGACTACTTGATCAGTAAGCGAAAAGAATATTGTCAAGTAATGACCTTCGGTAGCCACGACTATGCTTCCGGCTCCAAATTATCGCTTACAACACTGCCTTTGCATTAATTTAGAGCCAAAATAACGCACCAGTTAAATGACTAGGCATGAATTGTTGGTGGTCTAACGGGACTTTCAGCAGACCATCACTCATATGTGGCCCACAGGTTGAAAAACACTGCCTCACCATTTACTATTTCCCCGTGTTTTCCATGAAAGTAGATCATTACCTAAATATTTATTTTTCTTGTCACTTCGGCGCGCTCCGGATTTCCCCAATCTGCCGTACTAACGTAGGTCAGGGCCATATGTTTCATGTCTGGTCGACACTTGTGGCACAGATAGCGCGGGAACGGTTGCTGCGCCACCCGGCCACTCTAATTACTACTATACATCTAGCCAACGCTTAGTCTCTATCTCGTCACCCTGTGGTGGTTGAAGTGATTTATTTCACGTAGCTGTTTTATAAATACAAGCTGTGAAGGTATTGGGTCTTGGGGAAAGGGGGGGGGGGTGGCGGCGGGGGAGAAAGAGATAATATAAAAGAGATAATGAGACAAAACAGAGAAAGTTATTTAAGTTAAAGTCAAGCCGAAGTTACGTTTTAAAAATGTTGAAGTTACGGTAAATTTGAACTAAGTTAAAGTCACGTTAAAATTATTGAAAAGGTTACATTAAAGTTAAATTTAGAGTCGAAAGAATCGACTTTATTACACGAAGTTTGATTCTGTCCACACGGTGCAGTCTTTCTGCTAAGACCAGCTAACTGACAGCCCTCGCACAAAGCACGTACTCCGTACCTCCCCATGGATCTTCTTAAAAACTGCACCAGTGAACTGAACGGGGCTCCGTTAAAAACGAATCTATGACCTTCAGAGCGCCAGGCAAACGGCTTGTCCACTTGGCCACGGAAATACCCGCTGAGTTAACTGAGTTCTGAGAAACAGGAGGATTACCACAAGTTTGCTGTCTTTGACTACGAAATCAACGTAGACAGAGTTGTACGGTACAGTCCCTGGGTGGGTGTCGGGGCCTTAGTTGGGGAGAAGGAGGGGGGGGCGGAAGAATAGACCCATTGCCACTTAACAAGCATGTCGTAAAGGGAGACTGATTCAGAGCCGTGTTTACAGCATTATGGACACCTAGGCGAACCAGTTAGCTGGGGCTCCTATGACGAAAGGTCATAATAATTAAATGTAAATGTTCACCATCACCATCATCAAGTGCCTTGCCAACGGGTGTAGGCGTTCATGCATCTCCACAAATCTCGGTTTTTCTGGATCAATTCCACTGTAAATGTAAATAGACAGCAATGTTAAACATGTCCTCATGCACGTGCCCAGCAGGCCTATGCGTTAAGACGTCACCGGACTCGTTGGGAGTTTGCTGAGATCCATGTGCTGGGCCAAAAGGTTTAGATATCGTAGCCTAGCTGTAGACCTCAACACAGCGTACCAAGCGCCTTTTTTAGGGACAACGTCGAGGAAGTATGGCACAGAAGAGGGAACACTAGTCCAACAAGCTGACCTGTCCGAGCTGCTACCGAGGTTACATGTCTGGTAACGGGAAGGAGATGCAGCAGAAAATAAACAATGGATCTCTACCTCCTGGGCCACTCTCTGTCTTATCTCGTTGGACAACGCGTCTCACCCCAAACTCCAGACGTGGCAATGACGTCATTTCCTCTCTTCCGTCCGACCGCAGGTTATTGTTTCAAGCACGCATGAGTTTAGTCAATCCGTCCAGGGGCGTCGACATGAAGAAAACATTGGGGGGTAAGAGAAAGCTGAGCACCCTAAACATATTATAGATTGGGAGCATCTACGTGTGTAAGCCTTGTTTAAGCAATAAAAATAATAACTGCTGAATGGCATCAAATATAATTATATGTTTGATATTTTATAATATTGGGTTGAATGATACTTGTCTGAAGCAAGTTAAAGAATGTAAACAAATTATGAGGTATACTCTTGGAGGACGGGAGAAAAGATTAGGAAATAAACAGAAACAAGATGACAACGAGCCAGTGCACTTATATTCCAACCGACATCGTTATTAAGACATCCAAACATAAGTATGAGCGCGAGGAAGTAGATTATCAACAGCATATTCATACCAACACTGTGCTATCAGTGCCAGACTTGGACATTATTAAAGGTTAACCTACGAAAAATCAACACCTGTGAAATTAGATGCCCGAGAAAAGCCGTCAACTTAACCATCAGAGACAAAGTGAAAAATGGTATTATAAATCATACTGTAGGAACAACATCGTGCAACCAATTCATTGAGAAGCAGAAGATCAAATGGTTTGGTCACCTAGTAAGAATTCAGCTAAAACAACTACCAAAGAGAGGTTGTCCTAGGGTAGTGGCCCTCAGCTTTCCTAATGCGGCGACCGTTTGCAGTTCCCTCATGTTGTGGCGACCCTTTAATACAGTTCCCTCATGTTGTGGCGACCCTTTAATACAGTTCCCTCATGTTGTGGCGACCCTTTAATACAGTTCCCTCATGTTGTGGCGACCCTTTAATACAGTTCCCTCATGTTGTGGCGACCCCCAGACAATAAATTTCCTTCAGAACTTCAATGATTATGTGTTTTCCGATGTTCTTGAGCGACCGTGTGAAAGGGTCGTCTGACCCACACACAAAAAGGGTCGCGACCGGCTGGTTGCCATAGAGGGATATGGACTGTTGACGCTAAAGAGCTTCTACGTGGACACGGAATGAAAATAGCCATTACTGTTTATCAAGCAACGGACTGTAAACTGTCCCTCCCCACGTCGCTTAAAGTGAGGAATGGAAACTGACGATGATAATGATAACTATAAACAAAAACTTCAACAGAGAACTTCCACGTACAGCTAAAGGACAACGAAGCTTACTTCAGATACCAGCCCCCCCCCCCCTCCCCTAGTAACTGTCTCATTCATACTTGGTTCAAAGTGCCTAAACTCAGAGGTAACCGGTATCCCCTGTCCTGGGCGCTCCTAAGTCATATCTCTGAGTAACGTTTGAGGACGTTAGTGTTAAGTTAATTAAACAAACGCTACCTTTCCTTTCCAGGCCTCGTTGCCAGACCACCATGGAAGGAGCCCTTACCTTAGAATGTTCCCAGGAACTGTTCGAGAAAATAAGAGCGCCCTGTCTTATATTAATCACTTTAGGATGAGCAACCACATGGTCTTTACAATACTGCAAAGGCTTTGTACTATGGATAGACATTTTGTAATCCCTCTCCTTAAGAATTTTCTAAAAGCGGGTGGGTCTTGCCAGTCACACTCGCCTTCGCCATGGGCTGCAAGTCCCATTTCTTCTCATAGCACAGTTATGTCTGGAAAGACGAAGTGGTGCTAGAAATATCCAGCCCTGACTGATTTATTAAAAAATACAGTCTAGAATCTATTTCGATATACCAAGTTCGCAGGAAAAAGTGGAGAAACGTCATTGACCTACTTTAACTACGACGGCTGCAGGATGGGCTGGAATCCATAAAAGGTCCAGTCATAACAATGGTCGTTTTGTGGAAGTTCTCAAACAGTTCACTTCTGGGCAGATCTCTGATTACCAGCCCGCCGGCTGGACTGTTGCAGACACCGACTAGACTTGTGAGAATGTGAGTTCACGACCCACATCCTGACGGATGGGAACACACAAACAGTTTGTCTTCTCGCATTCGTTTTCTGGTAAAAAGTTTTTTTGCAAACTGATTCTTGTCAAGATTAGTAACAATTCTACAGCTTTGTAACACGGAAACGTTATTGAGGGCCATCAAGTGTTGTAACAATATTACAGCTGAATAACGCCAGGGGATGCCTTCAAAATTAGGCTACTAAGTGTTTAGTAACAGTGTTACATGTAATGAATATTGAATGAAACTGCAAATTAATTAGCCTTCTTTGTCCGTTTCAGTCTTTCCGGACGATAGTGTTATACTGTGCTAGAAGGAGGTATGTGAATCCTCGCCCATGGCGATGGCGAATATGACTAGCAAGATCCGCTTGCGTTAAGAAGAATCGCTGTTAACTTACTAGAAATCTTTTTCCCCTAAAAATCTTTAAGAAATAGAGTTAAGTAACAATATTAAGCTAAAGAGGTTGTCTGCAAGACAAGCAAATTTAGAAACGATTTAACATCTAAATACCATTAAACAAGCCTTGAAAGTGAATGAATTAACATCATCACTGCACTCGGGGATTTATATAGATGATATAGTAACTTCTCAGCAGCTTACATAGAATTCCTGTACGAGGGTGAGCTGTAACCTGAATGATGGTGCTGTAACCTGAATGATGGTGCTGTAACCTGAATGATGGTGCTGTAACCTGAATAATGGTGCTGTAACCTGAATGATGGTGCTGTAACCTGAATGATGGTGCTGTAACCTGAATGATGGTGCTGTAACCTGAATGATCGTGCTGTAACCTGAATAATGGTGCTGTAACCTGAATGATGGTGCTGTAACCTGAATGATGGTGCTGTAACCTGAATGATGGTGCTGTAACCTGAATGATGGTGCTGTAACATGAATGATGGTGCTGTAACCTGAATGATGGTGCTGTCACCTGGATGATGGTGCTGTAACCGGAATGATGGTTCGCCTGTTTTTGTGTTTCCCCTTTTCGAGAAGAAACATTGAGCAGACCAGACCCCCTGCCCACTCCACTTGAATCAGTCTCGTCAACCAATATTCATGTTCATTCCACTCTCAGAGAGCATTAATATTGTCCGCCTTATTTAAAAAAAAAAAATACTTACTACCCAGAAGTGAAGCAGCATCCAATTTATCAGCTCGCTGATGACACCGCACACATGGTCACATATTCTATGACAGACACATGGTCACATATTCTATGACAGACACATGGTCACATATTCTATGACAGACACATGGTCACATATTCTATGACAGACACATGGTCACATATTCTATGACAGACACATGGTCACATATTCTATGACAGACACATGGTCACATATTCTATGACAGACACATGGTCACATATTCTATGACAGACACATGGTCACATATTCTATGACAGACACATGGTCACATATTCTATGATGGTCACATATTCATGGACACATGGTCACATATTCTATGGACATATTCTATATGACAGACACATGGTCACATATTCTCAGACACATGGTCACATATATTCATGTCACATATTCTATGACAGACACATGGTCATCATATTCTATATGACACATGGATTCTATGAAAGGACACATGGTCACATATTCTATGCAAAAGCACATGTCACATGCTAGTCATGACAGACACATGGTCACATATTCTATGACAGACCACATGGGATATGACAGACCCATGTCACATATGGGAAAGCTGCAGAGTCTTTGGAGATTGTTCCATGTCTATGACAGACACATGGTCACATATTCTATACAGACACATGGTCACTAAATGACAGCTGCACATGGTCACATATGTCTATGACAAGGACAACATGGTCACATATTCTATGACAGACACATGGTCACATATGATTAAAAATTCTGCTTTGTATCTCGTTTTGAAAAGAAGTGGACTCGCGAGAACTTGGTAACCACTGGCAAGACGTGGAAGGAGAGCAAGAGGCGTGGGATATAAGTCATGGGCAAAGTCTTTGGAGATTACATATACTTAAAAATGCGGGTTTACAAATGTCTTGCTTTGTATATCATGGATTGCCGAGAACTTGGTAACCACGGGGCGAGAAAAGAACATTGATCTGATCCGTGATTCTGGTTATCGTGGAAGATGGCGACACATGACAGCCTAAGCTTACCGACGAGGCACATGATAGTGATCTCGCCAGGTGCGTTACTACACGCTGATGAATCCTACAACCCGATTAGTCGGACAGATGCTGCCAGAATGGGGACTTGAATCCACACCCCTCCACTAGTTCAGTAAAAACACCAGCTACACACTTACCGCCACCCATTAGAGTAGAATGGGAGCAATAATTTCAACAACAAAAAAACTGCCAATAAGTGTCTTTATTACAACTTTTACGGTGAAGGCAGGGGGTGGGGGGGGGGTCTTAGAGCCTGAGGATCCACGGCGGCATGGCTAGTGCTGACACCAGGACTGTGCAGGTGAGGATTTTATTTTGCCCCCAACATAAATCCCCAGCCTTCGCGGGGAATCGAACCCGGGTCTCCGGCTTGAGAACCCAGCGTTCCAACCATTCGGCCAGCCTCTCCTCTTCAACGAGGATGAAACCACAAAAATTATACACTGAACAAATAACAGAAGGCTTCAGTCTACACACGTGGTAGCTCCACAAATGACTAGCTCACACGTAGTAGCTCCACGAATGACTAGCTCACATTGTGATAACTGCCCAACCTCTGCAACACATGATCTAGTTTCGGCGACGTACAGAGCAGGATCGTCAGCCATACTATCAGATTTCAGCTTTCTTTCGACACTTCCGGGTCTGTACAAACACTCCCCAGAGTGGAGACATCAACCACCGCCAGTGTTAAAATTCATGAGAGACGGACAACAGCGGGGAATTATGCCAGTAGACGGAGTCTCTTAATACAATCATTTGTGGCGATTTAGGTTTCTGAATACAGATATTCAATTGTAATACTAGAAGTCTCTAAATACAGACATTCCATTGTAATGCTAGGATTCTCTTAAAAAAAAAGACGTAATGCAATTAAGTCGGCTGTGTGGCTAAGTCGATGCGAACGCTTCGTAATGCCGGGATGCTGGGTTCGATCCCATTTGCGCGCTATGCGCCTTGCGTTGGTTTCGACAGTGGTATCAAGAAAGCCGACCCTCCAGAGGAGCAATGGCAAACTACGGGACGTAAATTTGTCTAGAAAAACCACACAACGGCCAGGAACTGTTGGGGTTGGTTCTGCAGCGTCCTGTAAATGATACGCAACTAACTTTAACTTTTAATGTAATTAAATTGTAATTGTAATGATTGGACTCTCTAAAAACAGACATTCAATTGTATCTCTAGGACTTTCTAAATACAGACATTCCATTGAAAGCTAGGACTCTTTAAATACAGACATTCACTTGTAATGCTAGATATCTCTAATTACAGACAGTCAATTGTATCTCTAGGACTTTCTAAATAAAGCCATTCAATTGTAACGCTAGAGGACTCTTAATACAAACATTCAACTGTAACGCTAGAGGACTCTAAATACAAACATTTAACTGTAACGCTAGAGGACTCTAAATACAAACATTTAACTGTAACGCTAGAGGACTCTAAATACAAACATTTAACTGTAACGCTAGAGGACTTAACTGTAACGCTAGAGGACTCTAAATACAAACATTTAACTGTAACGCTAGAGGACTCTAAATACAAACATTTAACTGTAACGCTAGAGGACTCTAAATACAAACATTTAACTGTAACGCTAGAGGACTCTAAATACAAACATTTAACTGTAACGCTAGAGGACTCTAAATACAAACATTCAACTGTAACGCTAGAGGACTCTAAATACAAACATTTAACTGTAACGCTAGTGGGTAAGGACGTTTCAAGGCTGGCTTCAAGCAGTTTTGAAATTGAGCGCATTTGTACTTTCAATAATCCGGATTTTCAGCTTCAACAATCCGTGGACACTTAATTACCTGTTGTTGTTGACTGTTTCATTCAATATTTTATTGTTATTATTTTACTGTTTTATCTGGATGTTTTTCTCCAAGTTTTTTTTTTTTTTGTTAACAGCGCTCCCCCCCCCCCCTCTCCCCCCCCCCCCCCCCCCCCCCCCCTAACAAAAAATTATGTTTGTTGGGGGAATGGGGGAGTTGCCATACACTCAACTGAGGGGAGGGGTGTGCCATATACTCAATAGGTCGGGATGGGGGCATATACTCAATTGAGTGTATGGCAACTTCTCCCTTCCATTGTGAAGACGGCACCTGATTGATTGATTAATGACAATTTTATAGAAACATAGTAACGACAGAAGCTGAGCCACTGAACGGTTGTGGCGGTGACTGTTGAAGATTATTCGTGAAGAATGTGTGCCCCGAGAAGCGACGACTGTCTGAGAATGTGACCCCCAGACGAGGCAGTCCTATACATCACCGACATAGTCAAACACAATGTGTGAGTTTGTGGGAGAAAGATGATAACGTATGGCTTTTCTTCTGTTGGTAATTTGGTAGATGTGCAGACAATAATCTAATCTATATAAACGAATGGTAGAAACTGAACTGGGTACATGACCAGTGGTAATTTTTGTCTGTGTCCGTTTGAATGTCTGTCTTTGTGTACTGCTCTCTACTGCCTGTATCATAACCTTGTGGTCGACTTCGAGATGTGACTGTATAGTGAGAAAATGTGGCTGGGAGAAAACAGGGGAAACTCGTACAAAAGTAGACAAACAGACGAATAATAGGCAGCAGACATATAGATAGCTAGGCAGACAGATGCAGAGGTATGCAGACAGACCGAGATACAGAGGCAGTCAGACACACAGACAGATACAGAGGTAGTCAGACACACAGATAGATACAGAGGTAGTCAGACACACAGTCAGATACAGAGGTAGTCAAACGCACAGACAGATTCAGAGGCGGTCAGACACACAGTCATTCACTTTAATTTCTTGCACTCATATAGCTGTTCGTTATCCTCGCCTACCCCTGGAGTACACAGACGCCGGTTGTTAGCCATAGAGTTTGGTTTCATTTCCTTGTCATCGCTTCGATCCTTGAACAAACACGCCTGGGTTTAAACTCTGCTGCCGTCGACCCAGACTGCACATGCAGCAGTCTCTCGTCCTTAGGACGGAATGGAATTCTTCACAATTTCAGAATTGCTCCATCTGTTGAACAGATCATTCTTCGCAGGTTCTCAGACGGTGTTGGCTGAGTGGCTCCCTGGAAGGATAACTACGTTTAACCAACGGATCAACATCATGGTACAAGGATAGTAACCCATAAGTGCTCCGTTTGACTTCTTATTCAAGTCTGAGTCCGAATTTCGTAGCACCAGCGAGGATACTGAAATAATTTAGATACATTTTAACTCCAAATTTTGCCCCGCAGCGCCGTTAGGCTACTCTTTTCGATTTTAAACTACCAATGGAATTGTATTTGCATGTGCAGTAAAACACACGGGCGTCCATTCTTATTACCCATTTACCAGGGGAAATTGTTAAAAGTCCACATGAAAAAACTCATCCTTTACCGGGGCCTGTACCCGGGACCTCCAGCACTCGAGGCAGACACCATGCCTCGAGACCACGCCGCCCTCAAGGAAGCATAACTAACTTCGTGCAAACTAACTGAAACGTGCTACAGCATTGTCCCTTTCTCGATAGATCGACCAGGTTAGCACCTTCCAAGCTGCTATGCAAGCCTTGACCCAACCACCCTGAGATAATAAACAACAACTCTCAGGTCTGGACGGCAGACCAACAAAGCAGATCCCGGATACCCTGTTCAACCTACAGAGAAGCTATAATTAGGTCACGTGTAAGAGCTTCACCAGCGGAAGTACATTAAAAACAAAACATAACATCAAAACAACAACGGAACAAGACAGACTGGGAGGCTTTATCACTGTTCAGTATAGAAGCAGATGTGTTTCATAAAATTAGATTGGAGATCTGATCTAAAAAAAAAAAAAAAAAGCCGAAACAAAGCAGACTTTTAAAATATAAATGACGTGGACATACACACATACACAAGTATAATTTTTATTCTTTCTCTAAGTTTGATTAGTTAGTTAGTTAGTCTTTCCTCTTGTGCCGAGTGCGGCACATAGGGCAGAGGTCATGACTCTCCATGCACGGCGGTCCGTTGCAATCCGTTGTAGGTCTTGGATGTTTGAGTGGCCCATGAGCGAGCCTTCCCTGATGATAGTTCTACGTAGGGTTAAGTTTGATTACATTTTGATAAATAAGTGTTTGTGTGTGTGTATATATATATATATATATATATATATATATATATATATATATATATATATATGTGTGTGTGTGTGTGTGTGTGTGTGGGGGGGGGGGGTCGCCGCCGCAGAGCGGCTAGACGCTCGCCGCGGATCGGAAGGTCGTGGGTTCGCTTGCTGGTGGAGCCAGACTTTTTCAAAATGACCTTGTCTCCCAGGTCGACCCAGCCTTGAGTGGGTACCGGGTGCAGTCCCGGGAAGTAAAGGCGACCGGCGTGATGCTGACCACATCACCCATCTTGTCCCGATTGGTCTATAAAATATAGGTCTAGGCGTGTGCGTGGAATAGAGGCCCATGCTTATCTCTGTGCGTCAAGTTGCCATTTACAGTTCATTCCTGTGAGTGGTTACAGAAGGGGTTCCAGCACCATAGTTTACCCAAAGACCCATAATGCTCTTAAGACAGTTCGGGTTATGCCTGAGGGGGGGGGGGGGGCGGACACTAAAATCAAAAGGTCTTAACCCGCCCCACAGAGACAAGGAACAACATGAGTCAAGCAGACGATCACAACCGCAGGATGACAATAAAGGGACTGGAACCTGCTTCCTCAAAAGGACACAATAAGCCACTCACAAAAACAATTCAAATAAAAAGGCTGAGAGGGTCTATATTTCATTGACAGACAAAATGAAGAAAGGACCGTACGTCAAGCGACCAGCACAAAGTGCCACCATTTGGATGAGGATCACCCGGGCACAAGTTCCCAGAAACCCCGTTTAACCATTAGATTACATTAGGGCTCGCAAGGACCGACCGGTTGGGGCTTTAAAATAACGGAGGGAAAGCGTCCGACAAAGGAAACAGTAACGGTGAGTAATATATAACAAATAAAGATGATAAAGAAGAAGAAAAAGAAAAAAAAAAAGAAATATACTGTCGACGATACAGAATATTGATAGCAAAGGATAGTATAAATGTTTTGAAACAAATTCTTCAAAAATAACATCGTCTTCTAAATGTAAATAACAATATTTTAAACCACGTGTTATAAGTAGTTGTCGTCGCCTAGACATAACGCTGATCCTGCCAAGTAAATCTCGTAATTACGACAATGATTTCTCCCGCCGCCATGTTTTCCCCAGAGGGACATCCCAACTTCTTGCCATGGGCGAATCACCCTCTCTGTTTAAAATTAACACGCAACAAATGTCTAATTATTTCCCTTGCAGATTGCTTCCCCTGCACAGTTTTCCACGATCTTCTCATCTCCTAGCTTGTTCTAGTTATTTATTTATTTGTTTTGTTGCTGTTTTTTTGGACGTTGCAGCTGTATCGCTACCCGTTCGTTTTGTAATGTTTAATACGACACATAGCGAACCTAAACAGTGCACGTCCTCCTCTTCTATCACAACCACAACCATTATAATAAGAAGAAAAAAATACTTGTCTATACTTATATGCTAACTTCATCTAAACCTTAGTATTGGTCGCCCTTCCCACCCCCCCCCCCCCACCCACCCTCCGCCTTCTTGTTATTGTAATTAAATATTTATCGCTATTACTTTAATCCCTATTACTATTAATATAACTATTGACGTTTTTGTTACTGTTACGGTCATTACGTCATTAACACCTCTAAAGTTTTTAATTTTCTACATTATACTTACACACTAATCGATGATTATTCCTTACGTCCTTCTTAGGACGTTATTTTTTGTTATTTGAAGCCCCACTCTTGCTTTCGCCAGGGGCCGCAATATAGGCAGGTCATCATTATGGCCAAATGTCTGAACGCGGTTTCTAGGACCTCTCCACGGTGATCCTCATCCGCATGGTGGCACTTTGTGTCATCGGGTGTTTATCGCTTGTGTGATGTCCTGGTGGGGTAAAAAGCCAATTCAATCCTACATTATACTCGAACTTATTGTTTTTTATTTCCACACGTAAAATTCCTGTTCCTAAATTTAAAACTGTTTACACAACATTGTAAATACTATGTTTTTTATAATTGATAAATATTACGGTCATCATTTTATCAACATCGTGTGTATCATGTTATATACGTTCCATTAGTCTTGTTTTTTGTAAAGTAAATATTTATTAATGTTATTTTTTCAAATTGTATTATAGCGGAAAGGCCAAAATTTTTAAGATTAGAAATATGAAAAAAATATTTTTTATGATTAATGCACTTTCTTACTCTACCTCATTATTTCTGTCTTATTTATTTACGTGTTTTTTCCATCCATTCTTTGCTTCACTTTGTTTAAATTCATCTATTCGGTTTTTTTTTAAACTCAGATAATCAGTTCTTTCTCTCTTTCTGACTTTTTTATTCTTTCCTTCGAGTATACCGCTAGTATTTATTTTGCCCTTTCTTTTCTTTCGTTGTCTTTCTTCGTCCTGCCTTTTTAACGTTTCCTTAATTTTTTTCTTTGTTTCTTTCCTTCTTTCTTCTAGTTTCTGATCTTTTTGTGCACTTGCTTTCACTAGCCTTATCTAAGATACACGTCTATCTATCTATCTATCTATCTATCTATCTATCTATCTATCTATCTATCTATCTATCTATCTATCTATCTATCTATCTATCTATCTATCTATCTATCTATCTATCTATCTATCTATCTATCTATCTATCTATCTATCTATCTATCTATCTATCTATCTATCTATCTATCTATCTATCTATCTATCTATCTATCTATCTATCTATCTATCTATCTATCTATCTATCTATCTATCTATCTATCTATCTATCTATCTATCTATCTATCTATCTATCTATCTATCTATCTATCTATCTATCTATCTATCTATCTATCTATCTATCTATCTATCTATCTATCTATCTATCTATCTATCTATCTATCTATCTATCTATCTATCTATCTATCTATCTATCTATCTATCTATCTATCTATCTATCTATCTATCTATCTATCTATCTATCTATCTATCTATCTATCTATCTATCTATCTATCTATCTATCTATCTATCTATCTATCTATCTATCTATCTATCTATCTATCTATCTATCTATCTATCTATCTATCTATCTATCTATCTATCTATCTGTCTGTCTGTCTGTCTGTCTGTCTGTCTGTCTGTCTGTCTGTCTGTCTGTCTGTCTGTCTGTCTGTCTGTCTGTCTGTCTGTCTGTCTGTCTGTCTGTCTGTCTGTCTGTCTGTCTGTCTGTCTGTCTGTCTGTCTGTCTGTCTGTCTGTCTGTCTGTCTGTCTGTCTGTCTGTCTGTCTGTCTGTCTGTCTGTCTGTCTGTCTGTCTGTCTGTCTGTCTGTCTGTCTGTCTGTCTGTCTGTCTGTCTGTCTGTCTGTCTGTCTGTCTGTCTGTCTGTCTGTCTGTCTGTCTGTCTGTCTGTCTGTCTGTCTGTCTGTCTGTCTGTCTGTCTGTCTGTCTGTCTGTCTGTCTGTCTGTCTGTCTGTCTGTCTGTCTGTCTGTCTGTCTGTCTGTCTGTCTGTCTGTCTGTCTGTCTGTCTGTCTGTCTGTCTGTCTGTCTGTCTATCTATCTATCTATCTATCTATCTATCTATCTATCTATCTATCTATCTATCTATCTATCCATCCATCCATCTATCCGTCCGTCCGTCCGTCCGTCCGTCCGTCCGTCCGTCTGTCCGTCTGTCCGTCTGTCTGTCTGTCTGTCTGTCTGTCTGTCTGTCTGTCTGTCTGTCTGTCTGTCTGTCTGTCTGTCTGTCTGTCTGTCCGTCTGTCCGTCTGTCCGTCTGTCCGTCTGTCCGTCTGTCTGTCTGTCTGTCTGTCTGTCTGTCTGTCTGTCTGTCTGTCTGTCTGTCTGTCTGTCTGTCTGTCTGTCTGTCTGTCTGTCTGTCTGTCTGTCTGTCTGTCTGTCTGTCTGTCTGTCTGTCTGTATGCCCGTCTGCCTGTCTGTCTGTCTGTCTGTATGCCTGTCATTTTTTTTATTTTTTGCCTTTTCCCCACTACATCTCCCCCTTTCTCCTCTCTTAACCCACTCTTTCCCTCTGCCACTTCCCCCCCCCCCCTTCTCCCGTCTCTTCCCAGTCTGCCTCAATTCTCCAACAAATGCCCTATTACCTGACCACACCCCTGGTCATCCAAGGGCCATGAGATCACACACTGTCCTATTTCAGATTCCAGGAAGCTACTCACTTTCATCAATGTTTCCATGTATGGTTTTTGAATATCATCACTTCCCGTCTTTCTCCACGATGTTCTGAGCGTGTTCTTTCGTTTCATCATCTTGGTATCATTTGATACAGTTATGTAATTTGTTTTTTAATCTTCACTTTCTCACGCGCTTGCTCCAACCCGTCCTTTTATTTTGTCATCAAGAAAATCGTTCTTTCAATTTTCAACTTTCCCATCTCTGTCGGTCGCTGTCTGTCAATCTCTCTCTCTCTCTCTCTCTCTCTCTCTCTCTCTCTCTCTCTCTCTCTCTCTCTCTCTCTCTCTCTCTCTCTCTCTCTCTCTCTCTCTCTCTCTCTCTCTCTCTCTCCCTCTCGTCTTTAGATTCGTGTTTTTAATATGTTGCTGCACTTCAATTTCTGAGTTATTTCCCTATCCCTGTATTTTACTTTGGTTTTTTTTAATCATGAAATGTTTCTGTCTGGATTCTTTAAAAGAAAATTGGTTTTCTTTCATTCCTAGTGGCCAAACCTCTCTTTCTCTCTCCCACTCCCTCTCTCTCCCTCTCTCTCTCTCACTGTGTATGTGTGTGTGTGTGTCCATGCGTCTGTCTCCCCACCCCACTCAGTCCCGCCTCTTTCTCTCCCTTTTTTAAAATTCCTGAGCCATGAAACTCTCATTAATTCTTTTACGAAACATCTTTGCCTTCTCAAAAAATTGGAGACATTTAGACGGAACGACGGGCTTATCGGCATATAAAATAAAATACAAACAGGCATACTGATGTACAAATGGGCTGGGGGACACACGAATGGAATTAGATTTATGTATTTTTGTTCCTGTAAAATCCGGCGAAAAGTTCTTGTTGTTCGTCCACTTCTGGACTTTAGTCTTGATACAGAACTTCAGTTTTCCGTGCAAATATGTTTTACAGATCCAGATTACTCATATGTAAGCTGTTGGTTATTTTAATTTAGATACACTCCGACTATGAAAAAAAAATTCAGAAATAGTAGCCTTTTACGCCATGCTTGTAGACACGAGTAGGGGACGACAATGAGTGCCCTCTTCCCTAACTAGGACCCAGATACACGCAAGGAAAATGTGTATGAATTGAACTGAAAGATATACGTAGGTAACTAGAGATCTGCAGATGAAATTAGAGGTAAACAGATGTAATTCGAGATAAACAGATGGCAATAGAGATATACAGACCAAAACAATAAAACGGATACAGATGGACGTAGGAGTATAGAGATACAATAAAAGATATAGGGATGAACTGTGAGATATAATGATAGATTGAGAGCTATACAAATTAACTGGACAATCTAAAGATAGTTTCAGGGCTAAAAAGATTAACTGGACAATCTAAAGATAGTTTCAGGGCTAAAAGATTAACTGGACAATCTAAAGATAGTTTCAGGGCTATAAAGATTAAATTGACAATATAAAGATAGTCTCAGAGTTATAAAGATTAACTGGACGATATAAAGATAGTCTCAGAATTATAAAGTTTAACTGGACGATATAAAGATATTTTCAGGGCTATAAAGTTTAACTGGACGATATAAAGATAGTCTCAGAGTTATAAAGTTTAACTGGACGATATAAAGATAGTTTCAGAGTTATAAAGTTTAACTGGACGATATAAAGATAGTTTCAGGGCTATAAAGATTAACTGGACGATATAAAGATAGTCTCAGAGTTATAAAGATTAACTGGACGATATAAAGATAGTCTCAGAGTTATAAAGTTTAACTGGACGATATAAAGATAGTCTCAGAGTTATAAAGATAACGACGATAAAAAGATAGTCTTAGAGCTATAAAGATTAACTGGAAGATGCACAGATAGTCTCAGAGCTAGAAAGATTTAATGGACAATGTAAAATTGGTCTCATAGCTATAAAGATTTACTGGACGATATGAAGATAGACTCAGAGTTATAAAAATTAACTGGACGATATAAAGATAGTCTCAGAGTTATAAAGATTAACTGGACGATATAAAGATAGTTTAAGAGTTATAAAGTTTAACTGGACGATATAAAGATAGTTTCAGGGCTATAAAGATTAACTGGACGATATAAAGATAGTCTCAGAGTTATAAAGATTAACTGGACGATATAAAGATAGTCTCAGAGTTATAAAGTTTAACTGGACGATATAAAGATAGTCTCAGAGTTATAAAGATAACGACGATAAAAAGATAGTCTTAGAGCTATAAAGATTAACTGGAAGATGCACAGATAGTCTCAGAGCTAGAAAGATTTAATGGACAATGTAAAATTAGTCTCATAGCTACAAAGATTTACTGGACGATATGAAGATAGACTCAGAGTTATAAAAATTAACTGGACGATATAAAGATAGTCTCAGAGTTATAAAGATTAACTGGACGATATAAAGATAGACCAAAAGACGAAAAGCTAGGCTAAGATATATTAATCTGTCCTGGTATGGCCAAAATAAATTAGTTTTCGAGGCAAGATGCCGTTTACTAACCAATCTTTCTTGATGTTCAGATCTTTAAGGAATAAACAAATGGAAATATTTGGATAGACCAACTCATATGCTGACAAACTAGAGAGCAGAGAAATGGGTAACAAATATAAGGAAATGGCTACATATAGGTATTAAAAATCAGAAATACATCCGGAAACAAAAAGTAAAGACCGCCAGATTTGGACGCAGTTACAGACAGAGAGACAAATAGACAGATGGGTGGCAAGACATACAGAGAAACGAAAGGACAGGCACACGAAGAGACAAGCCAATGCATAGACAGACAGAGCTGTTAAAACACAGGCAGCCGATAAAGATATAAAGGGGATCGAAGCGACAGACAGACAAAATGTTAAACCAATGGATATTCAGACGGCCGAAAAGACAGAGAGTCAGCTGCATAGACAGACTGATTGCCCAAACAGACCAGCAGAGGGATAAAGAACAATGCAGACAGACAAGAGATGGACAGGCGGGAGAATATACAGGCAGATGGACAGGCAAAAAGGCAGACTGTTGGGCAAGGAACAGACAGACTGTTGGGCAAGGAACAGACAGACTGCTGGGCAAGGAACAGACAGACTGTTGGGCAAGGAACAGACTGTTGGGCAAGGAACAGACAGACTGTTGGGCAAGGAACAGACTGTTGGGCAAGGAACAGACAGACTGTTGGGCTAGGAACAGACAGACTGTTGGGCAAGGAACAGACAGACTGTTGGGCAAGGAACAGACTGTTGGGCAAGGAACAGACAGACTGTTGGGCTAGGAAC
The DNA here is from genome assembly GCA_905116865.2 of Candidula unifasciata. NCBI lineage: Eukaryota > Metazoa > Mollusca > Gastropoda > Stylommatophora > Geomitridae > Candidula > Candidula unifasciata. The sequence continues at coordinate 419,119 of CAJHNH020004569.1, forward strand.
AGACAGACTGTTGGGCAAGGAACAGACAGACTGTTGGGCTAGGAACAGACAGACTGTTGGGCAAGGAACAGACAGACTGTTGGGCAAGGAACAGACAGACTGTTGGGCAAGGAACAGACAGACTGTTGGGCAAGGAACAGACAGACTGTTGGGCAAGGAACAGACAGGCTGATGGGCAAGGAACAGACAGACTGTTGGGCAAGGAACAGATAAACTGTTGGGCAAGGAAGAGACAGACTGTTGGGCTAGGAACAGACAGGCTGATGGGCAAGGAACAGACAGAAACTCGAAGAAACGTACAAAAAGACAAAGAGACTGACGCCTAAAAGCTCTGGCCCTAGACATCTTACTCAGCTGCATACTACACAATGTGGCCATCTGCCAGCGAGACGGCTAATACCCCAAACATTCCTCCCTCTTTCACATGTCTGACAAGCTTTACAGCAAACATTAATACGAAATCTAGAGAACAACAACAGAAATAATCAACTCCTGCTAACTACAAATGAAGCCAATAAATGAAATACGAGAAACGAATAAAGATACATGGATGTAAAAACATTTTTCTGTATCAAAGCAATGTTTATCCGAAGTAAATTTAAACAAAGAAACCACAACCAATCGACTGCTAATTTATTGCCTTGCAGATGTGGCTGCATCTCTTGAGGTATGAAAACGAATCACACATTACAACAACTCGGAATATTGCACAAATACAAACTCTTCTAACAAATCTTTCTTTCCATTCCATACCCAATTATCCCAAAATTGGACGGCCAGAGATGCAGGAATGAAGCTCCCACTTCTGTAATGTATTAGTTATTTATGTACAGGTTAGCTGCGCATCCTTTACAGGACGTTGCAGAACCAAACCCAGCAACCCCTGGCTGTTGTGTGGTTTCTCTAGGCAAATTTACGTCCAGTAGTTTGCCATTGCCCCTGGACGGTCGGCCCCCTGATACCACTGTCGAAACCAACGCAAAGCGCATGGCCTGCAGCTGGGATCGAACCCAGCACCCCGGCATTACGAAGCGTTTGCATGGACTTAGTCACAGGGCCGACATTTATGTACAACTGTTGTTAAATGCAAAGCGTGGAATTATTGCCGTGATTATCTTGGTAGCGAAGTGGAGAAGCCGTTTGCCATACGCTTTGGAAAGCACGTGTTCACTTCCGGAGTGGGTCGTCCGCAAGTGCAGGTACTTTTGTGGATCCCTGGATGTGGTCATTGATATCAGGAATGGCGTGTACTTTTGCGGGTGCAATGCCAGTTGTCTTGGCTGAAGGTTTGTGAGTTGCATTTCTGGAGTGAGACATTTATTGTTGGCACACATGGCAGCTGTCTAATATTTTTATTTTATTTTACGTGTGCAAGTTTTAAGATCTGGAAGGGACTGGAGAGTTTTCCAGTACTTTTCAAATGGGGCAATGACGGACATTTTGTGCGCTTTTCGCTTTTACAGGATCAGAGTAGTTATGGGGCGAAAGTGTACAGTGAGGAAAGAACTTCGCCCAACGACTCACGTCTATTTGAGATAGAGAACTGTGGGTTTTCTGCGACGTTGTCAGCTGTCAGAGATGGGCTGTGCTGGAAAAGACGTGGGAATTGGTGATAGAAATGTCGTTTCTGTTGCCTGTAAAACCTACAATACTGCCCAGATGTTGGGCTGTGCTAGAAGAGACATAGCCATTGGGGATAGAAATGTCGTTTCTGTTGCCTGTAAAACCTACAATACTGCCCAGATGTTGGGCTGTGGAGAGAGTCAACTTCATCCCTGGCCTTGATTGGTCACAGGTTGTGATTCCCATACCTTTGTACAGGACAATGCAACGCTACTGCATCGTCATAAGAGGACGGTTGTCATTTTCTATTGTGGTTTACAACAAGTCTGTGATATCTGCGTCTTTCGGTCCAATACATCCGATTCAACAAACCACCTAAATATTCGCATTTTTTTTACATACTTGCTAGAACGGGGGGGGGGGGGGGGGGGGGGGGGGGGGGGGGAGGGGGCAGTGGGTCTATTCTCTCCCACCCCCACCTTAAGTGGAGTCCCAAAGTCCTAACCGGGAGAATACTATTGTTTGAAAAGAAGTAAGGGTGCCAACAAATTGCCTAGACCCTATTTCTAACACGTGTTTCTAAACCCTCTTTTTAAGCTCTCTAAAACCTGTTTCTAAAACCTTTTAATACCCTCTTTCTGAATCCTTTTTTCTAAAACCTGTTTCTAAACCCTCTTTCTAAATCCTGTTTACAAAACTTTTCTAAACCCTCTTTCCAAATCCTATTTATAAAACGTTTCTAAAACCTTTTTCTAAATCCCGTTCACAAAACGTTTTCAAACCCTCTTTCTAAATATTGTTTACAAAACGTTTCTAAACTCTCTTTCCAAAGAATGTTTTAAAACCCTCTTCCTGAAACATGTTTGTAAACCCTCTTTCTAAAACCTGTTTCTAAATCCTCTGTCTAAAATCTGAACTGAAAAACTTTTATAACCGGTTTCTAAACCCTCTGTCTAAAACCTGTATTTAAACTCTTTCTAAAACCTATATTTAAACCCTGTCTAAAACCTGTTTCTAAACCCTCTATCTAAAACGTCTATTTAAACCCTTTCTAAAACCTGTTTCTAAATCCTCTGTCTAAAATCTGTACTGAAAAACTTTTATAACCTGTTTCTAAACCCTCTGTCTAAAACCTGTATTTAAACCCTTTCTAAAACCTGTATTTAAACCCTTTCTGAAACCTGTTTCTAAACCCTCTGTCTAAAACCTGTATTTAAAACCTGTCTAAAACCTGTCTTTAAACCCTTTCTAAAACCTGTTTCTAAACCCTCTATCTAAAACGTCTATTTAAACCCTGTTTCTAAACCCTCTCTCTAAAACCTGTATTTAAACCCTTTCTAAAACCTGTATTTAAACCCTTTCTAAAACCTGTTTCTAAACCCTCTGTCTAAAACCTGTTTTAAACCCTTTCTAAAACCTGTATTTAAACCCTTTGTAAAACCTGTTTCTAAACCCTCTCTCTAAAACCTGCATTTAAACCCTCTCTCTCTAAAACCTGCTTCTAAACCCTATATCTAAAGCAAAGAGTCAAGCTCACTGAAGACAACATCGAATAGACGTGGACTGTTAACTATCAAATCTGAACTGAACAGTTGCTGGTGTTGAGATGGTCCGTATGTTCCCAGACTTTCAATACACGAAAGCTCTGGTGGCCTGCAGATAGGCAGGCCCGCATCGGGCTGGGCGGCTTGTATAAATAAATAAACAACGAATGTAAGGCGAGGGGGGAAATGGCGAGGGAAATCAATGGAAGAGTGTGAGGAGGAAAAGAAGATATGTTTGTTCAACAGCATGAGATAGCTTGCCAGTTGGTGTGATTTGGCTTTGAAAAATTGTGTAAGGTGAACAGCGGGCACGAATGAGTTATAGTGTGGATTGTGAGGCAGCACGGGTGTGGTAGAGGAGGTGGGACATACATGAAGTGGGCTAAAGTGTGGGGGTAACTGTTGATGATGGTGAGAAGAGGAGGAGAGAAGAACGTGGGCGATGATGGCGATGAACAAAATACAGGAAGAAAAAAACAACCATAACTAATACAACAACTACTTCTGCTGCTGATATTACTACTACTGCTGCTGCTGTTACTACTACTGCTGCTGTTACTACGACTGCTTAATACTACTACTGATGTTGATACTAATACTACTGCTGCTGTTACTAATACTGATGCTGCTGTTATTGCTGCTACTCGTACTACTACTACTACTACTGCTGCTGCTGATGCTGCTGCTATTGCAGCGTCTACTACTTATACTACTGCTACTACTACTACTGCTGATGCGGCTACTGCAACCTCTAGTAGGATTACAAGAATAATAATACTACTGCTACTATTGCTATGGCTGCTGCTACTACTACTGCTGCGGTTGCTGTACTACTACCGCTGCTGCTGCTACTACTACTCATAATGCTGCTGCTCCTATTGATGTGGCTGCTGCTGCGTTTGCTGTACTACTACTGCTGCTGCTGCTACTACTGATGCCGCTAATGATACCGCTGCCGCTGCTACTACTACTACTGATGCTACTACTGATGCTACAGCTGCTGATACCGCTGCCGCTGCTACTAGTACTACTGATGCTACTACTACTGATGCTACTACTACTGATGCTACTACTACTGATGCTACAGCTGCTGATACCGCTGCCGCTGCTGTTACTTTTACAGCGACTTCGATAAGACGTCAGCAGCTAAAAACAAAACGGACAAAACAATCCACCAACAAAGAAGAATTCCCAGATTGTTTATGCACGACTCCTGCATCTGGTATCTGATCATCTAAATCTCCCAGCTAACGCGAGAGAATTGACATGCAAGGGAGAGAACCACTGGCATCAGACAGAGATAAGAAAGTCTTTCGCTACGAATGACTTCCCTTTAGAATCACCAAGGAAGTCTGAAGGTACAGTCGATCAAATGTGATGTGCATTATGTCTGTGAAATTAGCATGTTTTAATATATCACCCAATGCTTCTCGTGTTTTGCTATGAGGGGCACACTTTCGGCTTATATTATTAACATCGACGTTACTGCACACTGGACCTTCCCATGAGTGCTTAATCCTCCAATGCAGCAACCACTCCAAAGTACTTCTACTTACTGTTTCCATGAGAAGTTATGCTCTTATTTGGACCTCGAAGACGAATTAAACGTGTTTTATCAAGCTTCTCTCCCAGGTCACGCAATCGTGTTAGCGTCAGCTATCGGTCATTATTCCCCAACTTAGTCCGTACAGCAGTGATGCAATCATCTATTTGCAAGCTTCTTCCTGTTTACATTCGTGCATTTGGTTCCTGTTATGGTGGGCTTTTATTGTCGTGAAGATCTTGAAGAGGTCGTGGTCAAGTATACTAAATGGGATCACAAAACTCTCATTGCTGTCTGTATTTGCCACTTTCTACGCAATATTTCAACCACCTACCCACACTTGACTATCGGCTTCTGTGAGACCTTCTTGTGGTAACCCTCACTATAACTCTACTTTATGGTGTGCAGTTGAACAGGTTTTGTGGGATATGTACTTGTTGATTCACGTCTTTGAGATGGAAATCCTACAGACTCTATTTATGGAAAGGGGTTGTGCAACTATGACTGTGTAAGTAGTGAGAAGATGGGGGTCTAGATCTACAGTATTTAAGGCCGCGTACCTTGTGTACTCACCACCAACTGTGCAGGTTGGGGTTTTTGTAACAGAAACAATGTTTAGCCCCTTGTTGAAGTTTCGAACCGCGATCTCTCAGATGAGAATCCAGAGTTACGCTATCCACTCAACAAATGTGATAGTGATTACTGTGTTGTGTGTGTGACAACACAGTTGAATGTTGCGTTTTCACAGACAAGCAAACGCGCTGACAGACAGATAACAGGCAGGCACGTGTGCAGAACGATGGACAAGCGGACAAACAGATTCGGGGGGAACAGACAGAAACACAGAAAGAAGTAAAGACAGCAGACATACAAGCTTATTATACAAGGAAAGATGGTCAAAGAGAAGGTTACATTTTAAGAATATAAACAAACAAAATCAGTGAAAAGATAAACACCTGAATGATCCCATTTTTAATATTTTTGGGAAACCCTTGAAGAACAGGTCTATTAATTTGCAGAGACTATTTTCGGAGCAGAGTCACGCTGGCGTCACGTCAAGTTATGCAGTAAAATTACTAAAATAACGTAACCAATTGTCTGGGAACAGCCAGTGAATGCAGGACGTTGAAGGCAACTACGGATAAGGGACAATCGTGTTGTCTTGTCCAGTGGTGAGTGGATGTCTGGTCAAGTGGTGAGTGGATGTCTGGTCCAGTGGTGAGTGGATGTCTGGTCCAGTGGTGAATGGATGTCTGGTCCAGTGGTGAGTGGATGTCTGGTCCAGTGGTGAATGGATGTCTGGTCCAGTGGTGAGTAGATGTCTGGTCCAGTGGTGAGTAGATGTCTGGTCCAGTGGTGTGTGGATGTCTGGTCCAGTGGTGAGTGGATGTCTGGTCCAGTGGTGAGTGGATGTCTGGTCCAGGGGTGTGTGGATGTCTGGTCCAGTGGTGAGTGGATGTCTGGTCCAGTGGTGTGTGGATGTCTGGTCCACTGGTGAGTGGATGTCTGGTCCAGTGGTGAGTGGATGTCTGGTCCAGTGGTGAGTGGATGTCTGGTCCAGTGGTGTGTGGATGTCTGGTCCATTGGTGAGTGGATGTCAGGTCCAGTGGTGAATGGATGTCTGGTCCAGTGGTGAGTGGATGTCTGGTCCAGTAGTGAGTGGAGAGATACTAAACTAGGCTGTACCGAAACTTCACCTTAGTAGACTTCTATAAGAGGTTTGCTAAGGAGGCAGTGGATCTATTGATCCACACACCCCCTCCCCTTCCATCACTGGGATCCTGGAACCCACTCAAAGAGAAAACGATTCAACAACGTGTCCAATGCATGAGCAAGAAATGGGTTATCTATAACCGCCAGACCATTTGATTTTTCATGTGTTAATAAATAAAAGGCACAAAGTTGAGAACCTCCGATATTTGGACCATGCCTGTTCACTCGCTGTGCTGTGAACCTGTAGACTACACGTGGCCAGTATAAGGCTGGGCAGTGCTAGGAAAGGAGTCATGGGAATGGATTACCACGCCCAGACACACATGAGGCACTCAGGTAATAAACGTCATGTCACATGCACAAACAGTGAGGCATTTCTGCGATAAATGTCGTGTCGCAGATGTCCACTTGATACGATTTCAGTAGTGATGGCGTGAAAGTGATTAAAGCTGATGCTCGGAGAACCTCTGAAACTCGGTCTATTTGAATGACTGCTTTTGAATACTGAAATGCAGGCTCTTATTTTTGTTCTTCTTGTTCTGTTTTTTTTTCTTCTTCTTCTTATTCTTCTTGTTCTTGTTCTTCTTTTTTTCCTCTTCTTCTTCTTCGTTCTCTTCTTCTTCTTCTTCTTCTTCTTCTTCTTCTTCTTCTTCTTCTTCTTCTTCTTCTTCTTCTTCTTCTTTTTTTACTGCTGTTGCTGGTGCTTTTTCTTCTTCCTTTTCTTCTTCTTCTTATTCTTATTCTTCTTTTTCTTCTTCTTCTTCTTCTTTTTCTTTCTCTCGTTAACCTCTTTCTCTCCTTCTGCTTCTTTTTCTCTTCTGATCCACCAACTCCTCCCCAGATTTGGTACAAAAGACCCCATTCCGTGGATATTGTGCTGCACGGTTCTCTTTCTGTGCTCTCCATCGACGCCAGCATCAATGAATAAGGTCACAGAGAGACTGAAAGGCTAAAAATATAGAATAACACACATACACACCCACAAAGTGTGTGTGTGTGTGTGTGTGTGTGTGAGAGAGAGAGAGAGAGAGAGAGAGAGAGAGAGAGAGAGAGAGAGAGAGAAGTAGTTTGGATACCAGTCAAAAAGAAAAATACAAAAAGTTAAACAAATGAAATCGCTGATGTAGAAGAAGGGGAGATAAAATGTAAAACATGAAGAACAGGAGGAAACACAATGTTAAAATTAAGAAAAGGGGGAGATACAAGGTAAAAACTAAAAAAGGGAAAAGATACGATGTAACAGAAAAAACCTATCAATGTAACTATTTGAGAACCTCTGGCTCACCGCCAGTATGTATGTCTGTTTGTACTCTATACGTATACCCAGAAAGGCAGAGCCTGGATCACCTAATATCCCCCAAAATCGCTAAAAGAGATGGAACCAGATACAAGCAGGGGTAATAACTCTCCGTACTTTTCCTGCCAGGGAAGATAACAACCTGCCAAAACCGGAAACTGGGTCCGTTGACCTGACGTTGATACACAGCCACCATATCGGGCTCACCTTCCGCTTTATCAACATCACGCCAGAACCACCACAAACATGGCACCATCAAAGGGGTCCGGGTCGCGATAGGAAAGTTCAGGATACTTGTTCTTCTCCCTGTGGGATTTAGGCTTGTGACAGCTGTTGTCTGTGGCTTTTCATTCTCACCTGTGCGTTGTTTAACCGTTTTTCTTTATGTTTGTAACTTTGCGAAAAATTTTTTTAATTCGTTCTATTACTTGCGAAATTCAGACCTGTTTTAAAAGAAAAGTCGGCTCCGTGACTAAGTCGATGCGAACGCTTCGTAATGCCACGATGCCGGGTTCGATCCCAGCTGCGGGCCATGCGCCTTGCGTTGGTTTCAACAGTGGTATCAAGAAAGCCAACCGTCCAGAAAGCAATGGCAAACTACTGGACGTAAATTTGCCTAGAAAAACCACACAACAACCAGGGGCTGTTGGGGTTGGTTCTGCAACGTCCTGTAAAGAATACGCAACTAACCTTTATAAGAAAAACCATAAACTATGCCTACGGCGAGATGTTATTCAAAACGTGATAATAGATTATTATTATTATTATTATTATTCCCCATGTGGGTTCAGGACCCCATTGTGGGGGGAAACAAGAGTGGACCCACTGCCTACCTAACAAACATGTCGTAGGATTCGACTAATTGTCGGCATCCTTCAAAGTCTAAGTACATATTCGTGAAAGGCAAGGAAGCAAGAGTCTATTTACACACAAGTCAGATCTGTAAAACGGATGTACACGCAACACTCAAGTTCTGCAATAAGACTAAAGTCAGGAAGTGGGAAAACAAGCTCATACGTTCCGCCTGTGTTTACAATCGATGAACGCGAAGAAGAAGAAGAAGAAGAAGAAGAAGAAGAAGAAGAAGAAGAAGAAGAAGAAGAAGAAGAAGAAGAAGAAGAAGAAGAAGAAGAAGAAGAAGAAGAAGAAGAAGAAGAAGAAGAAGAAGAGAAAGAGAAAGAGGAAGAAGAGGAAGAGGAAGGAGACGGAGAAGAAGAAGAAGAAGAAGAAGAAGAAGAAGAAGAAGAAGAAGAAGAAGAAGAAGAAGAAGAAGAAGATTATTATCCCGGTTCTTCTGTTTCATCTAATTATTCATTTTTCCTCTCTATCCTATTATAAATCTACCATGGACAGGGGAGGGGAGGGATCAATAGAAGCTGTTATTTTATGTTCTAAATGCAGAACTGTTAAGATTGATATCACAAACAGAGCTTTCGAATTTGTCGCCGTTGTCGAAGAAACCTAGACATGTTATACGCTACCGTCCTATCAAAGGGGACCAACCGAAACATCTTCACATTGGTCGAAAAAAAAATAGTCATCGCCAAGAATAGACCCAGGTCTGCAACAACTAGAAGCAGAGATCACGACCTCTGAGCCACTCATAAAACATACAAACTAGTACATTTTACAAGGAATATGAAATGAGCCAGGGTGTCTGTTTCAGCTAAGCATGTATTAGGAAGACATTACCACGGAATATGATGTTTATGTCTGCTGCTGGAATATCAGACATTTCTAAAAGTCAAAGAGGCAGATTACAACGTAGAAGTCTGGCTGTTTATGGGGTTTGCTTCCGGTAGGAGAAGATAACTACGATTTAAAGCAAATGAGCTGGTATAATTATTTATTGCCTGGAGTTATCGTTCCTTGGTTCTATGCAAAACAGGCGTATGATTTACATTTCTGATTTATATGTAGATAATACTTCTAGACCTGTCCGCTACGCAAACAGCTGTACTGCTGAAGGGTTGGTCACAGCACAACGTAAGGTCAGGAGTGAAATAACTAAATAAGTTTATTGGTGGACAGTATTATTAACTCTTCAAGTGACAGCATTTATTTAACTTTATAATGCTAAGGGAGTATGGGTCAAGGCGGATGAAAATAGTCATTGTTTGTGAATGAATGGGTTAACACAAAAGCTAGGATAAAGATACTTACAGCTGAATCAGGTCAGAGAGAGAGAGAGAGAGAGAGAGAGAGAGAGAGAGAGAGAGAGAGAGAGAGAGAGTAAACGTTAAACCAAAGCAGAAGGAGTCAAAACTAAACCAGAGTAAAGAGGGCGAAAGTTAAACCATAGTATAAAGTGCTTAAGTTGAACAATGACAGAAAGGGTAAACATTAAACCAGAGTTGGGGGGTGGGGAATTAAAATATGACATAGAGGGTAAACGTTAAACCAGAGTAGAGAAGGTGAGGGTGAAAGTTAAACCTGAGTATGAAGGGTGAACGTTCAACCAGAGTACTTATGGTGAAAGATTAAACCAGAACATAAAAGGTTAACGTTAAACCAGAGTAGAAAGGGTGAAAGTTTAACCAGGATATAAAGGATAAACGATAAAGGGTAAACGTTAAGCTAGAGTAGAGATGGTGAAAGTTTAGCCAGGACGTTAAACTAGAGTAGAGATGGTGAAAGTTTAGCCAGGACATAGAGAGTAAACGTTAAACTAGAGTAGGGATGGTGAAAGTTTAGCCAGGACATAGAGAGTAAACGTTAAACTAGAGTAGAGATGGTGAAAGTTTAGCCAGGACGTTAAACTAGAGTAAAGATTTGGAAAGGTAAACCAGAGTACAGACGGTAAAGGAGGATAAACCACAGTAGAGCGGATGAAGGTTAAACCAGAGTAAAGAGACTGAACATTAAAAGAGAACATAGACGTAAAAGTTGACCCAGAGTAGAAGTAGTTTAAACCAGAGAAGAGAGAGTGAAAGTTAAACCAGAGTAGAGAGTGTGAAAGTTAAACCAGAGAAGAGAGTGTGAAAGTTAAACCAGAGCAGAGAGTGTGAAAGTTAAACCAGAGCAGAGAGTGTGAAAGTTAAACCAGAGTAGAGAGTGTGAAAGTTAAACCAGAACAGAGAGTGTGAAAGTTAAACCAGAGCAGAGAGTGTGAAAGTTAAACCAGAGTAGAAAGGGTGGAAGTTAAATCACGACATAGAGAGTAAAAGTTAAATCAGCGTAGGGAGTGTGAAAGTCAGACCAGGATAGAGTAAAATATAAATGAGAGTAGAAAGGATGCAAGTCAAAACAGATTAAAGGCAGCGAAAGTTAAACCAGAGTAGAGAAGGTGAAAATTACACCAGGACAGGTAAAATAAAAAGGTAAACCGGGGTACGGAGGGTGACAGTTGAACCGGGGTACGGAGGGTGACAGTTGAACCGGGGTACGGAGGGTGACAGTTGAACCGGGGTACGGAGGGTGACAGTTGAACCGTAGTAACGGAGGGTGACCGTTGAACCGGGGTACGGAGGGTGAAAGTTGAACTGGGGTACAGAGGGTGACAGTTGAACCAGAATTTCTGAAGTTGAGCCGGGACAAACAGGGCGGTCTTAACAGCCTATGGACCAGTGTGCCGGGGCCCCAGCGGGCAACCAGTGTGCTGGGACCCACAGGCAACCAGTGTGCTGGGACCCACGGGCAACCAGTGTGCTGGGACCCACGGGAAACCAGTGTGCTGGAACCCACGGGAAACCAGTGTGCTGGGACCCATGGGCAATCGAAATGACAAACCTAACGGCTCTGCACGGACAAAATATTCAATTAAAAATCGATCCAAGGTATTTCCAGGATTCTCGCCGGTGCTACATAGCCTGTGCACCCAAACTTGAGTTAGAAGAAGAAAGGAGTACCTATGGGTTACTACCCGTGTGCCATGGAGTTATTCCGTTGTTTATACCTCAAAGATTTAGTGTCCAGAAAAGGGAGAAAAGTTTCCACTTAAAACATGTCGGCTTTAATGTGAAATACCTTTTCTGGAAGTTGGTGTGTCAAATCATGGCTACTAAAACAAAGATTCCCTTAACGTTCCTGTTGTGTGTTTTGATTGTTGCATCATTGTAATCTGTACCCGGAACACATACTTATGTTTTCGAGAGAATGGTGCATCGGGGAGGGACAGGTTTTCTTGTTCTGTCACTCTGCATTCAGGGGAAAGGCAAGAAGGACTGATAATGAAATCACTAGTGGCAATAATAGCACTAACAGCAGTACAACTACAAGAAAATATTAACAGACTCCACTCAAAATGCGACAACTACGATTTGAAGATCAAGGTAGACAAAACAAGAAGAACCACAAATATCAAAATTGGCGAACACCAGTTAAAGGAGGCGAAGGATTTTAGATATCAGAGGAACATTTGTTTTTCTTTAGAAGACGGAGAAATTAATAAAGAAATCCAACAAAAATGCAATAAAACCAATCAAGTTTTAGGCCAAACGGCAACAATTTTGTAATGCGAGCATGTGAATATGAACACTAAAAAGAAAACTGTTCAATACAATATTCTTACGCTATGCTATCAATGTCAAACATGGACACTGTCTTCAGAAGACAGAAGGAAAATAGTCACACCAAAAATGAAATGTTTACGTACTGTGCTATGTGTAATGAGGAAAGATCTACTTACGAACGATGATATCAAGAGAAGAGTCGGCACAGAACCAATACTGAACTTGATAGGTAGACAACAAATCTAATGGTTTGGCCATGTAACAAGATTGGCAGCAGACAGGGCACCACAGAGAGCAATGTTATATAGATGTAAAAGTAATATATCCAGAGATTGACCAGGCAGAATATAAATCGTAGAAATATCAGAGACACTGAAAAGTACTTTATACGAATCGAACAGAAGAGCCCCTTTCAGAGATCTCTTCCTGCCTTGAGGCCGCAAGGCATTCAAGGAGTAGAGAAAGGAAGAAGAGACTAGTAGTAATATCGGAACTGGAACGCTGCTAAAGATGGGGACAGAGCGCTTATGGAAATGTCCCGAGTGATGTGATGTCGGCTCCTAACTAAACGCAACCCAGCCACGTTTACTTAAACAGACAGATTTCAATTCACAACTATCACAAATTCAACAAACACTCCCTGGCCAGCGCGGGAAATTGCCACAACTCATTTCCCTACTCCAGCCACATTTTACAGCATTTTTATATCCAGATATCAAGCAAACTGGGGATAAAACAGATCCCTTATTCCCGATTTACAAACCAGCTTCGCGCTTTTTATCCTCGACTGGATTATCTTTATGACTTATCATTCTAAAAATTATCCGCGGAGCCAGTAATAAACACCTCATTGTTAGCTGGCAACTGATACTAATCTGAATGCAAACTGGCAAACAGCAAGCCGCCTGTAATGCCAGATTTTTACAGAAAGACAGGCCCACTTGTTTAAGGTTTTCTCAAAGAGGCAAGCACTGGAAGATTTTTTTAGAAGGCAGTCAATTCTATGGGTACTTGTGATGAGCCCAGTGCCAAACCTTTAAAGACATTGTCGTAATTAGCTATGTTGAATGGCGTAGGCGATCGTGATCCGGCACAAACACACGCTGTTGTGAGCTGTTAAAATACCTCTTATGATGCTACCTTTAGAACCCATCTGGGATGTTTTCCCCTTCTGTTGACCTCTGACTAACACACTATATTTTAAGATCCTCCCGACTTATAAAATGACCCCCCGCCCACACACACACACACACACACACACACACACACACACACACACACACACACACACACACACACACACACATAAATGGGGACTTTCCTGACATGAATTAGATATTCTTAAGATTGTCAATGGAATGTTGTCATAATACTTCGTCTCTATGAGGTTAAGTGTCTGTCTACACTCTATTTAGTTCCATGAGTCATAGGCACCTGTTAGTAAGGACGGTAGATGGTTGAGTGGGTTGACATATAGACCATCAGACAGACCAAACAAATAGTTGGACAGAAACGTACATACAGACAAGACCGACCACAAGATTTACTGTTTGGACGCTGTGGATGACTGAGATACACAGACAAAAGAAGGACAGACAGACAAACAGAAGAGAAAGAAGATAAACTGACTGAAGAATAGAGAGGATCGTTAGACAGACGAATAGATAAATCCATAACGCGACGACGGATATTCAGACAACAGACTAATCCTTTAGTTATGTAGGAATTGCGAAAAATATTGCATTTGTGTATTCTGTAATTCATAAATCTACCTGAAGATCGTTCTTGTACTTTATGTAACTTATAAATGTAGTTAAAGAAGAATCAGAAAAAGAAGAAGAAGATGATGATGATGACGATGATGATGATGATGAAGAAAAAGAAGAGAAGAAGAAGAAGAAGAAGAAGAAGAAGAAGAAGAAGAAGAAGAAGAAGAAGAAGAAGAAGAAGAAGAAGAAAATAGAAGAAGAAGAAGAAGAAGAAGAAGAAGAAGAAGAAGAAGAAGAAGAAGAAGAAGAAGAAGAAGAAGAAGAAGAAGAAGAAAAATAGAAGAAGAAGAAGATGATGATGGTGATGATGATGATGATTATAAAGAAGAAGAAGAAGAGAAGAAGAAGAAGAAGAAGAAGAAGAAGAAGAAGAAGAAGAAGAAGAAGAAGAAGAAGAAGAAGAAGAAGAAGAAGAAGAAGAAGAAGAAGAAGAAAAATAGAAGAAGAAGAAGAAGATGATGATGATGATGATGATGATGATGAAGAAGAAGAAGTAGAAGAAGAAGAAGAAGAAGAAAAATAGAAGAAGAAGAGGATGATGATGATTAAGAAGAAGAAGAGAAGGAGTAGCAAAAGAAAGTAATTATAATGACGATGATAAAATGGTGGTAAGAAAAGAGAAAACTGTTCTGAAACTGTCAAAAACAAAGATATAAAAACCCGCCCAGCAACCGATATTTTCGGACAGTTACTGCATTTTACTTCATAACAGAGACATAACATCTGGACAATAAAACATAATCGTTGGAATGTTATCAGTTCAAACCAGGTTCTGAGTCCCTGGAAACGCAGACGCCATGATGAAATGCTGTGTTCTGGGCACGCTCACACAGACAACATACCAGACTGTTGCCACTCGGACAGCCAACAGTTGTAACCTCTGTTGCCGGCTAGCCCAGGTTCAAACGGTTCATCCTGGTACAAGCTAGTTTTTGGCTCCAGAAGGACAGTATCCTCTGTATGTCTGTATGCGTGTGTCTGTGTGTCATGGAAAGAAGAGGCGGAAAAGGGGGGGGGGGGCAGAACAGTCGTGTATTATATTCTGGAGGCGATTTGGGCGTTGTCTTCCCTGGCCCCTAATTTTCAGTGCATTTATGCAGTGCCTGTGCTGTCGCTATCACCGCCGCTGAATTTGAGCTATAGCTGCTGCTTACTACTTACTACTACTACTTACTACTAATACTTACTACTAATACTTACTACTACTTACTACTAATACTTACTAGTACTTACTACTAATACTTACTACTAATACTTACTACTACTTACTACTAATACTTACTACTACTTACTACTACTACTTACTACTAATACTTACTACTACTTACTACTAATACTTACTACTACTTACTACTTACTACTACTACTTACTACTAATACTTACTACTACTTACTACTAATACTTACTACTACTTACTACTTACTACTACTACTACTACTACTACTACTACTACTATTACTAATACTACTACTACTACTACTAATACTACTACTACTACTACTACTACTACTACCACTACTACTATTACCACTAGTACCAAAACCACCACTACCACCACCACCGCCGCCACCACCACCACCACTACTTCTTCTACACCTGTCGCTTACTTTGCGCTCCTGTTGCAGCAACTCTACATCATCCGCCTCCTCCTCCTCCTACTGATGACATTACTACTACCGCTAACACACACACACACACACACGCACACAAATAATAGTGTTGATGCTGCTTGTTCTTCCAACAGTACTGCTGCTGCATCTTCTACTACTTCAATTACCACCGTAGTGCTACTACCGCTATTCCGGCTATTAATTCTATCACATGTGTCTCCGTATCCCACCATAAATACCCCAGCATCCATAAGTGAGGAGTGGGTCAAAGTGGCCGAACAACAATAAGACATGTTTAGTTTTCTCATCACACTGGGCTCGGACTGCAGCGACTGGCCAGCTGGTGCTGCACAATAAAAAGTTCAACAACTGATAAATGACATATCCTGTGCAGGTGATGTGATTGTCTGTACAAAGACTCTGTATTGAGGTGCAAGAGACGTGTGTGTGGGTTAAAAGCAAAATACAATGGGCGTCGATTAGTTCAGCATAGTCTGGTATGTGATACTAAAACATCTGATTTGAGAATAGAGGTGGAGGCGGTCATTGCACCATTATGCTGATTTGAGAACCAGCTGCACATACACATCGCGATTGTAACTAACTCACCCAACACTCAGGAGAAAGGCGAGACGGACATACAATCAAACAGCTACTTGTAAAAGTAGAACTGGAAATGGAAGCCTGCGGTTGCTACTGAAGATTAGGATGGTGAGCTTATGGGAATGTCTCGAGTGCTATGATGTTGGCGGTTTACCCAACTCAACTCATCCATAAGTAAGAACGTAGGCAGTCGTTACAGAGACTAACATGGGCGTGCCCTGTCTAGAAGCAGACAGCAATCAGATTTGGTTCATGGCGCATGCGCCCAGTTTGTCTGGCGGCAACTATGTTGACAGCACGGCTTAACTATCAGACTGCACATAGTTGCACTCATCCGTGATCAACGCACTGGGAGCCACAAATGTGATAACGAGCTGGGTGGTTTTATATCTGCTCCAGTTGCTTCCATTTGTCGGAGTTATAATTAATAATAACATCAACATCGGAAGCTAGCATTATCATTATCAAGTTTGCATTACCCTGTGTGTTTTAACAACATCACTAGTATCGTCACCACTGTTATTGAGACCATTATCAATCCTAAATCCCCATTGAGTAGAAGTTTTTTTTTTCACAACTGACCGTCGCTCCCATCTCTAAAGTGTCTACCAAAGTGTTGTGGGAGGTCTAGGTGGCCGGCATCATGCTGACCATCTCACCTACCAAGTGCCCACTGGTTTTAAAACAAAAGTGAGTCTAGAATTGTATGCCCGATGTGCCCCATGCGTATAAAACGTCACCACTGTACACTGTCATCAGTATTTTTTTTTAGTCACAAACATCAAGGGTTGGATGGTTGATTAGATGACCCAGAAAAGAGACATGTTTGTGAAGAGAATAAACAAACGGACAACAAAACTTCATCAAGTAGACTTCCTAACGGTCACTTCCTGTCAGTTCTGGCTGTTCATAAACTTCTGCACTGAGATGGTGTTCCTGAATAAGATTTTGTGACCACATCTTTTTTACGGATTCGGCTTGCCTGCATGCAGACTGTTGGTTCTTTGTCTTCTAGGTATATGTGTGTGTTGTCCATCAAGATGATGATGACCACTCTTTTTCATCAAGTATGGGAACGAAGATGACTGATGAGGCCGAAAGGCATATGTGCTCCGACGTCAAAGGGAAAAACCGTAAACAGTCGCTTATTAAACGGTGGGGGGGGGGGGGGGCGTTTCAGTTGGTCTATTCTCCTTCCTTCCCCACATGGGGCCCCAGAACCCATATGGGAACAGTGGTAGCACGTCATCAGTGGGAATAGGGGAATCAAGATTGTGGATACATGCACCAGATCTGCCACATGTAAAATCGTGACAAGTATCTCTGTGAAAACTCCCTTTGTCTTTTCAACTTCCAAACATTCATGCATTGTACCTCCCATCGCTTACCATAACATTTATTTGCCTAAGTAGGGTAAACATTCGTTCGTAAGCGCTCAGTCTGCACACATTTCCGATTGTCATTGGCTCTGAAGTGAGAAAGGGAAACAACCGCACGTGTTCAATTAATGTTACAATAGTTTCATCTTCAAGATTGGAATTCAAATTCTCTTTGGTTGATCTTATTCAAACACTTCCTTTTCTATCTTTTGGGCGAGAGCAGGTGGATACAGATTTAAAAAGTCCACGACCTAATAAACTAATATCATTATTTTTTCCTTTTCTTCTGCTGCTGCTTCTTCTTCTTCTATTTCTTTTTCTTCTTCTTTTGCTTCTTCTTCTTTTGCTTCTACTTCTTCTCCCTCTACATCTTCTTCTCCTTCCTCTTCTTCGTCTTCTCGTCCTTCTCCACTACCTCCTCCTCCTTTTAATACTGTACAATGATACTCGGTCTATTAAAATATTTCGTTACAAAATGTATAACGTACCTCATGCAGGTAAACGTATCTATTCACATTCTTTGGACGTAGTTATCTTGTCTTTAGACAGAGTTATCCGATGTCCATTTCTCAGGACGGCTTACTTCCCCTTTTTATTGAGGATTTTATCAGTTCTAGATAAGCAAGAAAGCAAGAGCGACCAGGAGTGTGTGGGCTTATGTTTTGTTTGCAAACATTTGAGCCCTATATAGTTAGATTTCCCCTCAAGGGAACGTCTGAGATTCCTAGACTCTAGCCGGTACGTCTCTCGCTTGGTGGCTTTGTGAGGGATAGGAAGGAGAGACGGGACAGGGGCGGCTTGTTGCCAGTGTTGCCACTTTGGATGTTTTACATCCAGGTGTAGATGTTTTTCCTTGCATTTAGATAGCGTTTTTGGCGTTTAGATGAAAGATGGTTTTTTTTTTTTTTTGAATATTATTTCATTTAAAGTGAATTTATCAAATCTAACCTAAGAAACAGGATGAAATTTGACCTCCCAAATGCTATCTTGACAATAAAATTCAGCCTGATAAGAGTAGGAAAAGGCTGTTCCACTTATCAGCTCCCTGACTGGGTATTAAAAGAAATTGGAACAGCTAAAGCATACCCTAGTCATACCCTAGCCAGATACTTCCGGTTAAAATGGAGGCTAGACAGCGGCGCCGTTCGGAACAGAGGCAAATTTTTTGCTTCTGCCGGACGGTGGCCGATGCATTTTTGCTCCATTTGTAGACTGGATATAGTTTCGTCGCCCAGCTTCTGAGTTGAATGCATGGCCGTGAGTTGAATGCATGGCGTGACCCTGTGAGCTGCGGATTGCATTTGGAATGTTTTTTTTCGACTGTGACCAACTTGTGTGGTGTGAATTGTAGATTCAGAAAATGGCACGATGCCTGTCGTTCAATGCTTGCGGGACCCGTATTAAAATTGATCACGCGGACAAACTGCTGATCTGTTGACGACAAGTTTCTGCTATCATCAATGATGAACTGCATTCTAATGTTGGACTGTTTGTGTTAGCACTTCGGATGGCTACCATATGCTTTAATGCGAGTGTATGCTAGATATGCTGAGACAGCAGTCTGTCAATCTTTCCACAAGGGACTGTGATAGACATTCTGAGTGTTTTTCGCTGGCACAGGAGCGGAGCAAAGATGGGGCAACCCGTTTGCTATGAAGCTGAAACTAAGACTACCAGACTACCAGACTAGTCATTGTGGATCTGAAGCTTCAACTTTATCATCCAAGCTAAGTTTATCATGTGGATCTTGTAAGGCAGACTTCAGTAAAGATGAGGACATGATCCTATAGGGTACGTCATATCAGTTGCTATGCTTTCCATTTGGATGTTTTTTCTAGATGTTTTCCACGCAAATTTAGACGTTTTTATATATTTTTTGATTACGTTTTAGATGTTTTTTGTCAAAGAAAAGTGGCAACACTGTTGTGATGGATTGGAAGGAAAGACGGGACAGGGGCGGCTTGTTGAAGACCATTTTTGGGAGAAGTTTGCCAGAGACGGCGATGTAAATTAATTTCTCAAGGAAATGCAGGCATAAATGAAAAGTGATGAAGTCCGAGGAGTACGATGTTTAACAAATTATGAACGAGTTTACTACAATAGAAATCGACTGAACATCCTTTCTAATCTGTGCTTGCAAAGAAAGGGACGACTAGCGCTG
The DNA here is from genome assembly GCA_905116865.2 of Candidula unifasciata. Classification (NCBI taxonomy): domain Eukaryota; kingdom Metazoa; phylum Mollusca; class Gastropoda; order Stylommatophora; family Geomitridae; genus Candidula; species Candidula unifasciata. The sequence continues at coordinate 438,753 of CAJHNH020004569.1, forward strand.
ATATAAGCTAACGTATCGACACAAGTCCTTTTTCAGACGACAAAAAAAAAAAGCACATAATAGAAAGACACCTAGACAACTAAAATATTGTCGTTACAAAAACAAAAAACACTCACAAACAATTCAAATTGATTAACTCCCTGTTAGGTAGGTTATGGGTGGTGGGAGAATGGGGGGGGGGGGGGTCTTGCGGGGGGGGAGCGTGTGGGTGGGTGGGGGGGCGTGGGGGGGGGTAGGGTAGACTACTCCTAAAAAGCATTTTGTAAATGGCGGTTAATTCATGCAGTCTTTTCTTCGAAGTCGGGATGTGCCTGCGTGAAGGTTGAGAAACCAACAGTCTGCATTAAAAAAAAAAAAGCCAGATCTGTGTACGCAAAACTCAAGTCACGGAGAAAGACCACAGACCAGAAATAAGTGAAAAACTGGAATTTTCCATTTACAACCGGTCAACGCTAATAAGAAATAGAAGAGTACAACGACAATCAAACAAACACATTGTATAACTAGCTTTCTAAAGAAAACAAACGGTGAATACAGGAGACTTTCTCGACAAAAATGTATCCACCAAAAACCAAAACAAACGTGGCTAGACAACTGAAATAATACAACTAAAAAAACTATCACATACTTTCTAAAGCTTGGAATCCACTATTAACTATCACATACTGTCTCAATACTGCGATGAACTATTAACTATCACATACCCTCCAGACCTTGCAATTTACCATTAACTATCACTCACTCTCTAAAAATCGAAGTCACCGTTAACTATAATCTCTCTAAAAATCGCAATCCACCATTAACTATCACATACTCTCTAAAAATCACAATCACCGTTAACTATAATACTCTCTGAAACTGCAATCTACCATTAACTATCACACACTCTCTAAAAATCGCAGTCACCATTAACTATCACACACTCTCTAAAAATCGCAATCACCTTTAACTATCAAATACTCTCTAAAAATCGCAATCACCATTAACTATCACATACTCTCTAAACCTTGCCATACACCATTACTATCACATACTCTCTAAAAATCGCAATCACCATTAACTATCACATACTCTCTAAACCTTGCCATACACCATTACTATCACATACTCTCTAAAAATCGCATTCACCATTAACTATCACATACTCTCTAAACCTTGCCATACACCATTACTATCACATACTCTCTAAACACTGTTATCTACGATTAACTATCACATACTCTCTAAATCTTGCTATACGATATTACAATCACATACTCTCTAAACACTGTTATCTACGATTAACTATCACATACTCTCTAAATCTTGCTTTACGATATTACAATCACATACTCTCTAAACACAGCAATCCACCACCATCTACCATATACTCTCAAAATCAGCTTCTCTAAACCTTCACGAGCTAACGAACAAAGTCAAAAGTTTAAATAAACAATTTAGTTTACGTGTGACCTCCGACCTCTATGCAGACTGCGATAGTCACGAGACTCGGGAAAATGATAGAATAGGCGGGGGAATTTGGGCGCTCTTTCCGGGGTCATAACACAGACTGGTGGGTCTATGATCTTGTAGATTGTTATTGATCGTCCATTCCCTGCGAGCCCGCTCTGCTCTTGTATGACAGTTCGGTCCTTTTTGGTCCCAAAAAACCCCGAATGGGCGGCTATTGGAAATCTTTACGGGCGTTATTAATGAACACACGGAAGATGAACGCTTACGTACAGATAGACACGGTCTAAATAACAGACAGCGGTGTGGCTATCGAAACGTAAGGATTGATTACCGTAAATCAAATGATGTATCTTACGGAAAACATACCGAATTAGGCCGGCTCTTGTATTTTTCTATATGAATGGTGCTGTATTAATTCAAGGAAGTAATGCCAAGAATGGAATGACTGCTCAGACAAGGATTTAGTCTACAAGAAGGGGATTGAGTTGGTTGTGGTTTGGCAAGTTACACGAGTGATATGGTCATCGTAAAGTGCCCGTGTCGCGCCGTATTGAGTATATATACTGTGCTAGACTTACAGTCTTATACACGAAAGGTACCCTACTGGTAATGTGAAAACCAACAGGACAAATCCCTAGCATTCTATTCAACCTTCAACCTCCAGGTCATGCAGGCGTTGTCGGTAATGAGAGAGCTGATAGACTGGCAGGTGCTGCATTAATTGAAGATGGCCGGCCCATGGATCACACAGACATTGTCATTGCCCATAGAGAGATAGGACGTTCTGAAGATGTTGGAAGCAACGTGTCTACATCACTGCTAAGAATACGAGAATTGGGAGTAAAGATCGGTACAGCCAAGCATGAGAAGCACACCGAAAGCTCACAAAGTCTTGCTAACAAAATGGAACTGGTACTATTACCTGCACGACGCTGAATATGTTGAGAGGGGAATCTGAGCGCCTATGGATGTGTCCGGAGTGCTGTGAAGATAATCTAACTCATAACTCATAACTCAACCTCCAAGAAAGTTAGATTACGGAACCGTTGACGTCGAAACATTTTTGAAGTTGACACCGAGATGTGAACCTGCAGTCGTGTACATGCAAGGGTGTTCATTACCTCTAATAAGGTTCCCTCGAAGTCGGGGTACATCCGCCTGATAGGCAGCGAACGAACTACACACACACACACGTCAGTAAAACAGATGCATACGCATAATTCAGGTCCTGGTACAAGGTCAAAGTCCAAATGGACAAGTACCCAGGACTTCGCACCGAAATTCACAGCCGGTGAACGCTAAGAAAAAGAAGAAGACTTTTAAAAAGGCTCGTGTTAAATTTTGAAAGATTGGAAATCTGCTCACAACTAGAAAACTGACATTTCCTTGTCTTACATATGCACTGTGGGATCCTTGTTGTTGCTGCTGAACTGGCGTACATTGCAAACATTCACTATGTATGATCTATGAGATGAAACCAAAGCACTTATGCAGATATCCGAGCGGAATAACAGAGATTATTGCTGAAAGGCAACTCGACAAAGCAGCCATATTCTTGCATTGTCCTTTTCCGGCGGAAGTTCTTTTGTCGTATAGGGGAATCATTTCTGTATGATTTGAATAATTGCTTCCCTTTTCGGAAATTGTAATATCATTACAGGATGTTCCTGTATTATTTTGTCAAAATCCTTTTCTAAAATTGACGAACACGTCGCATATTTTTTTCTAATGCTTTTTTATTCATTTATTTTTTTATTTTGAAAAGGTAATATCGGGTTGAACGGTTTGGGTTTTTCATGGAATATAGATGTAACGTGTCTTTCTCTTGTTATTTCAGATAATGGCCGTCGTATGTCTTTATTCGTGTATTGTGAACAATTATGGCATTGATATTGCCCTGCTTGTGCTATTGTAGATATCTGTTTTGTTGCTGCTTCAGCTTAACAGAAAACCCTGACCGGCCCAGAACTGGACGCTACACTAAGCTACAGTACTGAGCCAGTCAGGGTTTGCTGTTTATCTAAAGCAGCAATAAAACAGATATCTATAATAGCACAAGCAGGTGCCCCAATAAAAGGGTTTTTCAAGGTTAAACTGGGTACCTGACACATTTCCGATTGGCATGTCATCCAGGAGAAGAATTCTTGAAATCTCAGGGGTGATCGCACCTTCAGGAAGCAAGCCGGTTGGGAGGGGGGGGGGGGCGTTGAAGGGGAGGGTCGGGGGGGGCGTTGAAGGGGAGGGTCGGGGGGGGAGGAGGTTAACAGACAGAATTATCGCTCTCCTTTACCGAAGATTCCACGCCGTTTTTTACTGAAACGAAGGTGGTGTATTCTCATTCACAGTACACTTTTAAAAACTATATTGGTGGGAAATATGGAGGGCAAGAAAGCAAGAGGTAGACAACGATAAGAGTCGGATGACAACATCAAGAGAAGGACGAACAACAGTTTGAGCCAGTGTACCCAAGACAAGAGACAGAGCAGCCAACTTTCAGTATGGAGACGGTACCTGATTAATTGACTCGGACTCCCATTAATCCTAAGGGTTGTGGATCAGACATGTAGCACTCCTGGACAATGGCGAAACACTCCACTGACTAGTGTGCATGTTGTGGTTGTTAAGAAAGAATTCACAGAAGAGCCCAGGCAAACTTCCATAATTTGACAAACCAACTACAGATGTGTATAGACAGCGTGTATGACTCTGATGTGTATGTAGGTGTCCAGAACCTGATTTTCTGGGGGTTTTAATCTATAGCTGGGTTGCAGGCCGGTGACAGGCAAATCTGCTAAAGGACACACCAACCCGAACACTCGTGGAACACCCGAACACTCGTGGAACACACGAACACTCGTGGAACACCCGCACACTCGTGGAACACCCGAACACTCGTTAAACACCCGAACACTCGTGGAACACCCGAACACTCGTGGAACACCCGAACACTAGTGGAGCACACACACACAATCTTTATTATCAGAGAGCAAAAACTCATGCAGCTGGCCACAGAAGCTGTAAGTAGGTAAAGTAAAGGACCCTTTTCCACGCCTTGAGGCTATAGGGCATATAGGGCTAGACCTATATTTTATAGACCAATCGGGACAAGATGGGTCATGTTATCAGCATCACGCCATCCGCCTTTACTTCCCGGGACTTCACCCAGTACCCACTCAAGGCTGGGTCGACGTGGGAGACAAGGTCATTTTTGAAAAAAATCAGGCTCCGCCAGGGAGCGAACCTACAACCTTCCGATCCGCGGTGAGCGTCTAGCCGCTCTGCCACGGCGACTCCCGAAGCTGTAAGGCCGCGCTAGTTTTACATTCGCTAGACGCGCCTTTTCACGTTTCATTAGATAAGCTCTGGGCCCAAACCTACCCACACTCCCGTACAGCGATGTGTAAAGCTGCTATCTCCCCGATGCCACAGGATTCTGCGGCACACCCCGAGAATGGGCTAAGGGTTTGTATGCAGATGCTACCCCCAAGCACAATGTATGACCACTTTGCCGATAAGGAGATATCACTGCTATAAAGGGGTCTAACCAGCTATCCTCCGAAAAACAGACCCAAATTATCGAAGCCGAAAATATACCATAACCGGGCTTCAGTCGCATGTAAATCGCTGACTTCCGGTGACTACCGCCACCGCCGAGAATATCTCTTACGCCGCTACGCGCGGCGTGAAGCGGGGCTAAACTAGATGGCAGGGACTCACAAGCAAAAAAAAATGAAGGAAACTGCAGGAGATGCGGTAGCAGCTGTTCATGAGTTCCAGCCATATAGTTTAGCCCCGCTTCACGCCGCGCGTAGCGGCGTAAGAGATACCCTCGGCGGTGGCGGTAGTCGCTGGAAGTTCGCAATTTACATGTAACTGAGGCCCTGTTAGGGTATATTGTCGGCCTCGATAATTTAGGACCGTTATTCGGAGGATAGCCGGGTCTAACTACTATCGTGAATCTATCTGCCATATATGAGGTCTACCAACACTGTAACATAATAGAACACACAAACTTCGTTCAACACCGGACGGTACAAATCACAACTAAGATCTAATACACTCCACATTTCCACCCATCATTACAATTTATCAATGAAATACCACAATCTAACTTATCTAACAGTCTGGTCGTATCTATACAGCCGAATCTCCCGATCTGCGCAGACGTTTTGTTGAACTCCGACCTCTGAAAGCAGGTCAATGCAGAACAAACAAACATAACAGGAATCAAAGAAACAATGAATTCATTGCCAAACAATAAGGCAGCAGTTGATGAGGCTGTTGCTACAAAGATGCTCAAGGCAGCAGATGGTATGACTATGAACAGAATCAACCACAATATGGGCAGATGAAAAATAATTTTGAGCAGAGGAATAATCCCGAATCGGAGGAAGAGGGGAATAATTTTTGAATTTTCCCCTGTAAGAACAGAAGAGGAACTCATCTGTTGTCAGTGATATGACTGTTAAAGTGGCCTGGTTGGTCAAACTCAAAGGTAGCAGCATTGAGAGAAAATAAGACAGTTATATACACTCAGATCCCCGTTCGTGCACGGCGTTTGTCAGCTAGCAGTCGTTCACAAATATTGCTCAAAACATTTCCAATACACATAGCAAAGAAATCCAGCTACCTGTTCACAAAGCCAACAGTAAACAGAATTTCGTGTCAACAACTGTGGAATTTCATTAGACCTTTGGAAACTCTGGCCCCCAAGCTAAGGCGTACAGTTCTCATGTTTGTGTGTGTTTCAACTTTGCTGGGTATTAACCAGGTTATCATTGATCACAAGGTCCCGGATTCGAAGATGTTGCGCAGGCGCTCCCACACGCTGGTTAGCTTCCGGGATCGATGGGAAAACTGTCCCGTTTAGGGAATTGTCTACGGGACAAATCAGTGAAACGGTAATCATGATTTCAGGGGTGTAATTGACGAGAAGTCTGTAATTTTTTTTTAAATAAGATGGAAGGAGTCTCAGAGAGAGGGAAAAGAGAGAAGGGAAGGGAAGATGGTGAGTTGTTGAGTGGGTGAATTTGTGAATTAATAGGTATTTCAATGAATAAGGCAGTCAGTTTTTAAATTCAAATGAAAAGTGAATGATTAATCGAGCGAGTTAACGAGCTAATGTGTAAGAGATTGACAAAGTAAAATTTGCTATGCGACAAATGAGACTGTGCGTGAGTTAGTGAGTAAATAAGTGAGTGGGTGAGCAAGCGAGTCCAAGACGGGATAAGTTTATGAATAAATGAATGAGCCAGTGAGTGAACGAACAAGTGAGTCAGTCAATGAGTAATGAGTCAGTTGTGGGTGAATTAGTAAGACCAAATGTGAGCAAAATAATTTTTGACCAACAACACAGAAAAAATATACGTAAAGGCAAATGATTGACTCTCACAGCAGGTGCAAACTGACCCTAGGCTGATAATGCCTTAGAGACATGACGTAATAGGTCCTCGTGCATTGATGATTTAACCTGTGGGTTCCCGCAGCCCATGTGGGTGGGTGGGTGGGTGGGTCGGAGGGGTTGAGTAATTGCCCTCCTAACAAGCATGTCGTACTAATTATGGCAGTTTCCTTGGAAGTCGGAACGCATCTGTGTGTGCAGTAGTAGACGAACAACAAGAATTGTCCACCCGAGTTTAAAGCCGGTGAACGCTTAGAAGAGGAGGAAGAAGACATATTCAACACCACAGCAGAGAGAGATGAGGTGAGCAGCTCACTTACTCGTCACACTTTGTTTCCAGAATACACTGACAATTAACTGCTAATTATTTTATAAGCATCCAGTCTTAATTATTATGTAGAAAACTGTATCTATAGTTCGCTCAAGAATAGATAAACACATATGTAAGCTATTTTTATCGTAAACTGCTTAATATATATCAAAGATTTTTTCATACAGACTTAGAATATTTATGACGTTGCGGAAATAGTGAAGAGGTTGACATGCTTCACCATCTCACTAAAATCTCGGATCAGCTCAATGTTCTTGTCTTGCACCATCCATCTGGCCAGGCCATCCAGGTATTTATCTCTTTTGGCTTCCTCTTGATTAATATTCATCAGTCTTTCCACCTGTTACCAAGTACGTTCCTTCTCAAAATATGTCCAACAAAACATTGACTATGTATGACTAATTGTTCTAATAAGTTTACAACTTTCCCTGCCTCAGATAGGACAGCTTTGTGTGTTTCTTCTATACCGTGATGTTCTTTGCGTTCTTGTCATAAATGACATCTCTGCTGTTAGTGAATAAAGGACAGCTTCGTGTATTTCTTCTATACCGTGATGTTCTTTGCGTTCTTGTCATAAATGACATCTCTGCTGTTAGTAAATCCATCCTTTTTTAGTGTCTGCTTATTGTCTATGTCCATACAAGTAACATCTGATTGGTTAGAATCTTTTGCTGCTGACCAAAGGTCACCATCACCATGGTGATTCTTCTTCTAATTTCTGCCAGGCATCAGATGTTATGACTCGTTCCTAATTAGTTGTATCTTTTAACTTGCTTAAAGAATGTTGCCGTGTGTGTGTGTGTGTGTGTGTGTGTGTGTGTGTGTGTGTGTGTGTGTTTTTTTTAAAACATTGATATTTCTTTCTTCTAGATGATGACCGCGATTTCCGTTTTCTTAATTTAACTCTAAGTCTAGTATCTCACTGTGAACTATTACTGCCTTCATTAAGCACTGTAGCTCTTCTTTATTGTCTGCAGTTAACGCCGTTTGAGTGACACGCTGACCTCACACATCTTCGACGTTACCTAACGAATCACGACTTCTACCATGTTAATCATAAAGATATTTTTTTTTGTCGTTCTGGCGAGGGATGCTTATCTTGTTGGCATCTTTCCGTCTTTCCAGAGTCCAGACGATAATGTTTTGTTTTACTCGAGGATCGTCTTGCATAGCAGGACAGTATTGAAGAGACAGTTAATTGTCCGGCCAGTTTCATCTCTCTACGGGCTTCTCTTGTTTATTACAAAGAAAAGGTAACACCAATAAGTTTTGGACAAAGCTTGCGCGCAAGATCTGCCGATTTCAGTTGGATAATAAGAGTAGTGCTCCGTTAGTCTTCACGCTGAGGTTTCAAGTTTAGATCAACTTTCAACCAAGGTTTTTGGTTAACACCGCCATGAAATTTGGTTTTCAGATTGCATTTCCTCTTCAGAGCATAAGATTAAATTATTATCCCCCAATCCTCCCGTGTGGGTTCCGGGGACCCATTGTATAAAAACAAGATGAGACGAACAAGCATGTCGTAACAGTTGTCTGCTTGTGGTTTCCTCAGAAGTAGAAGTAAACTCCATCCAACATTTAGCGTTAACAGTGAACAGGTAGCACCAGATACTGTAACAGAGTAGCCTAATCATATCTGGCAAAGACGGGACTCTTGTGTATGGAAAGTCTTTATTTTCCTAGCACGATAGCGTCCTGTGTGCGCCGCGGGAAATCAAGACTGAAGGTAATAGCTGGTATCATCCAGCGTTTATGGTTACAGATGTCCTGACGTGGCTGTTTATTGTTTGTGCAGATAAGTAAACATTGACTGCTCCTCCAGATCAGCGGCGACATTGTTTATCACAAAGTGCACTTTCTTTATCTGTCCGGGTGGGTTAAATCCATCAATGTTTTCAAAGACTTTATGTTCTATTGTAACAGGCTGGATCCCATCTTGCACAATGTTTCCATTCAGGCTATGCTCAGGTGTGTGTGTGTGTGTGTGTGTGTGTGTGTGTGTGTGTGTGTGTGTTTTCGTTCTCCTGACTGGGTGGGGCACAGGGTTGCCATATTGGCTTTTTGTTGAGGCTAATTCAACAAATTTGGTGTATTTCAAATTGAGCTGCTTAAAATAATGTGCTAGTGTATTTTATCGTGTTTGGTCTTTTTCTGGCTTTTCTAAACAAAACATGCTTACATGTTGTTCATAGTTCCTCCATGAGTAACACGCTAATTTACTAAAAGCAATGTAGGCCAACAGTTAACATCTTTATTTCAGTTTGTCTTGCTTGTGATGTCCTGGCACGCGAACTAATGGAGATTCGCCCTATCTCTTAGTGTATAAACATCTGTGTACAAATAGATTTCTTCCTTAAAGTATCCTGACTGCAATAACCCAAGACCCTCTGTGATGCACCCATTATAAAGTAGATTATAGATAAACCATTGCACATTCACACTACATGCAGTACAGAGTCACGGGTCCCGGAAGACATATCTGTGCTGGTGGTTGGAGTTTTCTGAGAGAAAATGTTTAATTACTAGAATAAATGCGGGATATAAAACCAAAACCCCCCACTGATACTAAGTAATTCAGACTGTTCAGAAACTAATTGAGGATATAAATATAGATGATGATATAGACCTAGTTCTATCTGTGATAGATTGTATTACTTTTACCGATTTTACACGTCTCCCAAAAAAATGAAAAGCATCTTATGACAGCAATCACAAGTATAACAGTAATTAAGAGAAAACATACCCAATGCTCAAAAGATCTTCAGACGGATCAGAGGCAGCATATTGTAAACTGTGTCAGTGCACTGTTGTGCCAAGAATTAGTAGCATCTCAAATCATGAAAAATCCTAAAAACACAGGATGAAAACTTATTACATCAATGACTCCTAGCCAAAGTACGATAAAGTTAAACTAGTAGATTTGCAACTTGCTGTAAGCATGACCTGACATTGTACAACACGCACAACTGATCATCAAAGTGAAATCATGAGAGCGCATGGTCGGGGAAGTACATCGGAGCACATACAGTTGCAAAGAACTAAATGTTCGTGCATAATAAAATATATCATATCGCGTGCATTACAAAATATAACTAGTTTTTCATTATGCAGTTGTGAGAATGCGAGCAAAACTATTGATATCAAACAAATGTTGCAAAACTTTACCTCTTCTAAGAAAATGCTTAAAGATTTTACATCTGAAAAGGTTTACGCTGTATCTTCCACTTGTTCCAGTGAGGAAAACAGTCAGGAATTCAATCTAGATCTTTTGATGTCAATTGAATACAATGTTGCATTTTTTTTTTTTTTTTTTTTGGCTTTTTTTTTGGGGGGGGGGGGGGGGGGGGGGGGCGTATTTTGTGTAGTCATTTAGCTTAAAATGAAGTTTTTGATCTGGCAACACTGGCTGGGCAAATCATCAATTTGTAGAAGATGTTATCATTATCATAGTCACCATCATTAACTTCTTGTTCTTCTTGTTCTGCTTGTTCTTTTTGTTCTTCTTCTTCTTCTTCTTCTTCTTCTTCTTCTTCTTCTTCTTCTTCTTCTTCTTCTTCTTCTTCTTCTTCTTCTTCTTCTTCTTCTTCTTCTTCTTCTTCTTCTTCTTCTTGTTCTTCTTCTTCTTCTTCTTGTTCTTTTTGTTCTTCTTCTTCTTCTTCTTCTTCTTCTTCTTCTTCTTCTTCTTCTTCTTCTTCTTCTTCTTCTTCTTCTTCTTCTTCTTCTTCTTCTTCTTCTTCTTCTTCTTCTTCTTCTTCTTCTTCTTCTTCTTCTTCTTTTTCTTCTTCTTCTTCTTCTTCTTCTTCTTCTTCTTCTTCTTCTTCTTCTTCTTCTTCTTCTTCTTTTTTTGCTTACCAAATCTACCTCATTTTCGTCTTATTTATTCTTTTGAAATGGATAGTTAATTACCGAATACTACTATACGATCTCTTTAAAATCTATAAATCACATTTATCTCAGTTTCATATCACGCGCACGATACACCACACACACACACACACACACACACACACACACACACACACACACCACACACACACACACACACAGAGAGAGAGAGAGAGAGAGAGAGAGAGAGAAATCATGGGCCTGAAAATGCCGACACAGCTAAATTCCTCTGACTATTTCTGACTATGTTTTAACCCGTCGACGACAGATTCTCTCAAACCGCGAAACCGTATTCGGTATTGTTGCTCAGATGCAGCAAGCCGTATTTCTACGCCCGTCTGTGTATCTCATTATTCTATCTTACAGCTTTTCAGAGACGATTTCTCTTAGGACGACGGACCAGGATCGATACCTCCACTGTTCTTTATTGGGATTAGTCGTATCATTAGCATAGATAACCGGAAACGCAGACTGGAAGCCAACATTTGTGTTTGTTTGTTTGTTGTAGACGTGTGTACAAATGTGGAACAAGAGAAAGCAGACGGAAATGAGAGGACAGGAGACTAGATAATGCTTTCTGATGAATGGATAGATACACGGACAGATACACGGACAGACAGACAAGCAGACTGTAAAACGTCCCTTTTCCACGCCTTTATGTGTATTAGGAATACAGGGCTAGACATATGGTTCTTTATTTATAACGTACCCCAAACAGGAAATCCCCGTGGGAAATCCACAGCTGAGCTGACAGTCCAGATATATTTTTATAGACCAAATGGCACTTGATGGGTGATGTGGTAAGCACTAGGCCTGTCGCCTTTACATCCCAGGACTTCCATTGGTACCTTGTAAGGTCGACCTGGAAGTCAGGTTTTTTTTTTTAAAGTCCGGCTTTGTCAGATCACGAACCCACGATCTTCCCACCCGCAGGCGGGCGTCTAGCCACCACCACAACGGCAAGTCATTACCATGTGGTTTGGAACCGGTATGTCAAACATGCAGCCCTTCACATTAAATATTGTTTATGACACTACTTCCAGTAGTTGTTCTGTGAGACCATCACGACAAAAGACATGTGACCCACATGACCATTGAGTATCTTTCCGTGGTCATCTATGTATCTCATTATGGTAATCTATATCTCTCCATGGTCATCTATATCTCATTATGGTCATCTATATCTCTCCATTGTCATCTATGTCTCTCCATGGTCATCTAAATCTCTCCATGGTCATCTGTATCTCTCCATGGTCATCTAAATCTCTCCATGGTCATCTGTATCTCTCCATGGTCATCTAAATCTCTCCATGGTCATCTGTATCTCTCCATGGTCATCTGTATCTCTACATGGTCATCTGTATCTCTCCATGGTCATCTATATCTCTCCATGGTCATCTGTATCTCTCTATGGTCATCTGTATCTCTCCATGGTCATCTGTATCTCTCCATGGTCATCTGTATCTCTCTATGGTCATCTGTATCTTTTCCTGGTCATCTATATCTCTCTATGGTCATCTATATCTCTCTATGGTCATCTGTATCTCTCTATGGTCATCTGTATCTCTCCATGGTCATCTATATCTCTCTAAGGTCATCTGCATCTCTCCATGGTCATCTATATCTCTCTATGGTCATCTGTATCTCTCCATGGTCATCTGTATCTCTATGGTCATCTGTATCTCTCTATGGTCATCTGTATCTCTCCATGGTCATCTATATCTCTCTATGGTCATCTGTATCTCTCCATCGTCATCTGTATCTCTCCATGGTCATCTGTATCTCTCTATGGTCATCTGTATCTCTCCATGGTCATCTGTATCTCTCCATGGTCATCTGTATCTCTCTATGGTCATCTGTATCTTTTCCTGGTCATCTATATCTCTCTATGGTCATCTATATCTCTCTATGGTCATCTGTATCTCTCTATGGTCATCTATATCTCTCTATGGTCATCTGTATCTCTCCATGGTCATCTATATCTCTCTATGGTCATCTGTATCTCTCCATGGTCATCTATATCTCTCTATGGTCATCTGTATCTCTCCATGGTCATCTGTATCTCTCCATGGTCATCTGTATCTCTATGGTCATCTGTATCTCTCTATGGTCATCTGTATCTCTCCATGGTCATCTGTATCTCTCTGTGGTCATCTGTATCTTTTCCTGGTCATCTGTATCTCTCTATGGTCATCTGTATCTCTCTATGGTCATCTGTATCTCTCCATGGTCATCTGTATCTCTCTATGGTCATCTGTATCTCTCTATGGTCATCTGTATCTCTCCATGGTCATCTGTATCTCTCTATGGTCATCTGTATCTCTCCATGGTCATCTGTATCTCTCTATGGTCATCTGTATCTTTTCCTGGTCATCTGTATCTCTCCATGGTCATCTGTATCTCTCTATGGTCATCTGTATCTCTCTATGGTCATCTGTATCTCTCCATGGTTCTGTATCTTTTCCTGGTCATCTGTATCTCTCTATGGTCATCTGTATCTTTTCCTGGTCATCTGTATCTCTCCATGGTCATCTGTATCTCTCTATGGTCATCTGTATCTCTCTATGGTCATCTGTATCTCTCCATGGTCATCTGTATCTCTCCATGGTCATCTGTTTCTCTCCATGGTCATCTGTATCTCTCTATGGTCATCTGTATCTTTTCCTGGTCATCTATATCTCTCCATTGTTTGATCTGCCCGGCATAGAATATGGGAGTGTGGATCGTTTGCACTGTGTCTGTCTGCCTCTTTGTCTATCTAACGGACTCTTCGTCTCTCTGTCTATCTATTTCCATGCCCGTATGTCTCTATCTATTAGTCTATCTCTGTTTCCATTTGTGTATCTATCCGTCATGAGTGTCTCTCTGTATGTTTGTCTTTTTGTTTTTCTGCGTAGTTGTAATTTTATTTATCTAGCGATTTTTGTCTCAGTCTATCTCATCTTGTGTAAGTCTATCTGCCCGTCCTTCAGTCCATCTGTTCTTCCTTATTTCTGTGTGTCGTTCTGTTCATCTAACTGTCTTCTTGGAATGTCAGTCTGTTTATGTCTGCCTGTCTCTTCGCGTTCTGTTTCCCTACCTGTACTCCAACACTAAGTACAGCATGTCTGACTGCACGTTTCTATTGAAGATTCCGGCTATCCTCCGAATAACGGGCACATATTATGGCGGCCGCAAAAACACCCTAACAGGGCCTCAGTCACGTGTCAATTGCGCACTTCTGGAGTCCTAATTTGCGGTTTTCCGGCTACTAACGCCGCCGTCAAGAGTATCTCCCACGGCGCGTCGTGGATTGGGGCTAAACTAGATGGCTGGGACTCACGAGCAGCAGCTTCCGCATCTCCTGCAGCTTTGTTCGTGAGTCCTAGACATCTAGTTTAGCCCCAGTTCACGCCGCGTGAGCGGCATAGGGGATACGCTCGGCGGTGGCGATAGTCGCCGTGAAACCGCAAATTAGGACGCCGGAAGTGCGCAATTGACACGTGACTGAGGCCCTGTTTTTGGCCACCATAATATGTGCCCGTTATTCGGAGGATAGCCAAGATTCTGTATCCTGCGAGACAACCACGAGATAGTTAAAGTCCTCGAGCCACTGACGGAGCTGGAGAAAGTTAATAAATCTCGGGAAAAAACCCACAAACAACCGCCATGGGGGGGGGGGGGCACGTGGAGCAGCACTGCAACAAGGATGGGAGTCAGGACAAGGTTTCCCATCAATCAGGAGCTCATCTCTTCCAGTCTCTACCGAATCAACCTGCGCTCCTATAATAATCTGCTGTCTTGAAGGATAGCTCTATAACACAACCCCCCCCCCCCCCCTTTTTTTTTCCCCCTCCCCCCAAATAGGTAACAGAATTTGAGTACTTCTTCTTTGAATGTGTTCATCAGAAGATGTAATTGCGTTGAGTCCTTTACAGCATGGCTGCGATATTTGCCCCTTTCGGCCAACACATCCGACTTCTGCGGGCATTTGTTGACCGGGTTAGCCTTCCCGGTTAGTTTCTGGGGACATGGCAGTCACATTGTTGTGTGGTCATCTTTATTTCCCAGGTCACAGGTGGTGCCCCAATCAGGCTCATCCAGAGAAGCCACATAATGCTGATCAGCCCTCAAGAGAAGGCAGGGGCAGAACATGAGCATTCCCCGCCATCCAAGAGGGCATCCACAAATGCAGAGCTAATACATGGTGCTCTGGTACTGGGCTCACTTAAGGAATGGTCACGTCCTGCTCATGACTGTTTAACCTTACTTCCATGTATTGAACAGCTCATGCATCATGGGCTATCTCTTTTGTAGCCAACAGTATGCAGCCTGCAGACCTGGGATTTCATTTACCTACACCACAAAATGAATACTTTGCTTCTTTTGCATGTTAGACTTTTGAATTTGAGTAAGTCCTTTGGGGACGTTTAAACTCAGGCCTACATGAGCTTCTGGACAGCGTGATAACCACACAGCAATCGTAGATTTCCATGTTAATGTTTTAAAATCGCCATTTTTAACCATCATCCGCTTTGTGTTTATTCAAACCCCCTAGAACAGAGCGGCATGTGGAAGTATTTTACAGCACAAGGGGAGATCAATCTTATTCCATTTGTTTAAGTGCCGGTAATTACCTCCCAGCAAACACAAAATATGCAAGCCACCACACATACACAAGATGGCTGCCACAATATCACTCAAATACAGGTATTATCCACACCCCCCCCCCCCCACCCCATTTTCCGCCTTACCTCTACCCCCTCTAACTCTGTCTCCTCGCTTCTCTACCTTTGTCGTCCTGCCATACATTTTTTCTTCACTCCTTCTTTCTCTGTTGCCATCTTTTGGTTATCTCAGCTCTGAGTTTCTTCTGATCATTTTAGTAGGTGTATGAGTACATGTATGAGTACAAGTGTGTGTATGAGTACATGTGTGTGTGTATGAGTACCTGTGTGTGTATGAGTACCTGTGTGTGTATGAGTACATGTGTGTGTATGAGTACATGTATGTGTATGAGTACCTGTGTGTGTATGAGTACCTGTGTGTGTATGAGTACATGTGTGTGTATGAGTACATGTGTGTGTAGGGTACATGTGTGTGTATGAGTACATGTGTGTGTAGAGTACATGTGTGTATGAGTACATGTGTGTATGAGTACCTGTGTGTGTATGATTACATGTGTGAATGAGTACCTGTG
>CAJHNH020004569.1:460000-499192 GCA_905116865.2 Candidula unifasciata
TGTGTGGACAGTCAAATGTCCTCAGACTTAAAATGAGCATGCTAAGCCCTTGAGCGCAGAACTTTCCCGAAGTCTGCAACATGGCTGCAATATTCATTTCTTGGCGGCACTCTACCTCAGATCACACGCCTAAAGCTCGGAAAGTGGAAAACGCAGTAATACGTTCACACGATATCACAGATCATTACATTGGAGGGCCTCAGTGTCAATAGCTCTAAGGTGCTCTGAGGATGTGAATCAGGGGCCATCTTGCGCTCACTAAAGAAGAAAATCGAAGCTACTGTCCTGCGTTCGCCTGTTAAATAGCGCCAATGTTGTGGTTTACGGATTGTCACGCTCGTGGTAGGGTGCAGGTCGGGTGAGTGTGGGACTATCAGCAAAGCACTAGACATCTGATTGGCATAGTGGGTAAATTGAACGCTGGTCTCCCTATAAGGACACAGCTACACACTAGCTCACTTCTGATTGGACGACCTACTGACCACCTCACCTCTGATAGGTCGGCCTCGAGCGATTTGACTTTCCCACAAGGTCACGGGGATATTCAGCACTGGTGCTGATACCGCGTGTTGTATATTTCACCATGCTAGAGCTTTTAACACTTCTAAAACAGTTAGATACTGGGTCTAACACACAACCCCCCTAGAGAGTGGCAAAACTTATGTCACAGGCCGTCTCTTTCTCGAAAATATGTTTAAAAAAGTAAGTGCCAGACAACAACAGACTGTGACACCCGTAACCTCGACCACGGTAGACTAGTCCAACCAGCCTATCAATGGAGTTGACCTACAACCGATGGTATGGTGTGTAAACGGGGAGACTAACGTATAAATAACCTCATAGTGTGTACAGAATGCACAAAAGCACGTGAACTACCTTAAGTAAAGGTAGCGAGCTCGTGTTGTGAGCTGACTGAGGACAGTACTCGACCAGACGTCCAATTGTACGGTCAGGACAACTGTAGTGTGGCCATGCCGCACGAATAAGTGGTTTTAGTTACTCTGTTAGATGTTAGCTAATATGTTAAGTGATTCAGAATGATGTAGCAATGATAGAAGAATGTATAGTCACAGAGCTCAACACGTCGTATGTACACCAGACTTCCTCGTGTGAATTGTGACCATGTTCTGATTAAGTTTGTCCTCGTTTTTGCCCGACTATAATTGGGTACTTTCTTATTAGCCGACCACAAACATGGAAAATAGACAGGTAACAGGGCAGTCAAATATTTCCGGGGTCATAGGTTAAGCGTATAGTTTTGGTCAGGGTTCGGTAAACGCGCGAAAACCTTGGCTTTCGAAGAAACGGGCTAAAGCAAAGAAAACACGGAAACCCCGCTCTAAAATATTGGACTGTCCCGTGGCGTCCTGTGTAGTCGGCTAAAAAGAAAGCACCTGCAACTGTAGTGTAAACCTACTTTGAGTGTGTCAACAATGAACTATGTCACAGCACTCATAGCTCTGGGTAATTATCAAGCTCAGGGAGTCAGAGGTGAATATGATAAGTACAGTAAAATAAACTCTCTGTTCTTCTATCTTTCTATTTTTTTCTATGAGTGCCGATCAATACACTTTCTGTTACTTGTTAATTCATGATAAGTACAGTTAAGCATGTCTGTCAGCACAAGTTGAATAACCTTAAAACCCATCATGTGCCCTCACCTTGTCACCCACCTCTCGTCCCCTGACACAGATAGACTGCGATATCTGCGCATTTTCCGACATGCTTGATGGGGGTCGAAGTGGGCGGGGGGGGGGGGGGCTGGGTCTAGTTTTTCTCATTATGCAAGGTGGACGATGATGATGATGATGATGATGATACTGGCGGTTTGGGAACATCATCTTCTCCGCTTTCTTCTTCTCCTTTTTATTTTTCTGTTTCGTCTTCTACTTCCGTTTCTTCGCGTTCTTTGGGTGTAAACTCACGGGAAAGTTTTGGTTGTTCGTCCACCTTTGGTCTTTAGTCCTATTCCAGAACCTCTGTATTGTGTGCATATCCGTTTTACAGTTCCGACTTGTGGTTTTTGACTGCAGATTGTTGGTTACTTGCCTTTCAGGTAGATACACTCCGACTTCGAAGGAAGCACCCAGTTAGTCTACTTTTACGACATGTTTGTTTGTGAGGCAGTGGGTCTATTCTTGTTTTCCCACAATGGGATTTCGGAACCCACGCGGGTAGGGAACACATGAATAATTAAAGCGAAACATACGCGGTACATTACAGGATATAACATAGAGGGGGAAGGAGGAGATAAAACACTGAAAAAAAATATGCTGTGAAGAAAAGTCTCAAACAGACGAGCAAGAGGTAGACAGCAGTACAATCTGGAAAATAACATCAAACGATCAAGGAACAGGTTAACGTTATAGATGCACCCGATAAAGTTCAGACACAGGAGTAGGAGTTGCGCCAAGCAATCAATCCTTGGCAGTTGAGAGATGGCAGGAAAGTCACACCTCAAGTCTGTTAGTCTGGCAGCTTTTTATAATGTGAACACCAATTAACAACATTGTCTGTGTCTGCAGATTTGGGGTAATGAGCAGAGTGTTATAATTCCGAAATACCGGGTTCGAATCACGCAATCTGACAGCAGACTACTTCACGACTCAATGCTTCCCATCCCAGCAAGCATTTTCTGCTGTAGCATTACTGGTTGCCATCGAAGTGTGAGCGTCACGGCCCCATTGTGGGGAACACGAGAACACAAGCGTGTCGTAATAGTCGACTAATTGGAAGCTTTTTTTCGAATTCGGAGTGCTTCTGCCTGAGAGACAAAGAACCAACAGTCTGCATTAAATTACATGTGAGTCAGATCTATGAAACGGGTGTGCCTGCAACACTCAGGTTCTGGAACAATACTAGAGTCCAGAGGTGGATGAACACCGTTTCCTGGAGGACCTACCAACTAGTTAAATCACTCATCTATCCCTCAGTCGATCAACTAAGAAAATATTCAGTCAGTCATTTAATTATTCATTTATTCGGTGGGTTCTCTTTCAATCGAGCTAGCAAATATAATAAAGAAAACGATTGTTGCTGAACACACATTTACAACAGAAGCCAGTTGTTTTCCTGCGCCTGTTACGGAGCTAAGGGGTACCACTGCCGACAGTAGGCAGGAGTCGAAAGAGAAGGATAATGCAAAGGAGAAGAGGAGGGGTGAGATAAAAAGGTAAAAAATAAAATGGAGGTGGGTGAGGAGATGAAAAGAAAGGAGTAAGGGAAGGAAGGGGAGAACGATAAGAAGAAGAAGAAGCAGAAGAAGAAGAAGAAGAAGAAGAAGAAGAAGAAGAAGAAGAAGAAGAAGAAGAAGAAGAAGAAGAAGAAGAAGAAGAAGAAAGAAGAAGAAGAAGAAGAAGAAGAAGAAGAAGAAGAAGAAGAAGAAGAAGAAGAAGAAGAAGAAGAAGAAGAAGAAGAAGAAGAAGAAGAAGAAGAAGAAGAAGAAGATGATGATGATGAGAAAGAAGAAGTAGAAGAAAGTAAGAAGAAGAAGAAGAAGAAGAAGAAGAAGAAGAAGAAGAAGAAGAAGAAGAAGAAGAAGAAGAAGAAGAAGAAGAAGAAGATGATGATGAAGAATAGAAGAAAGAAGAAGAAGAAAGAAGAAGAAGAAGATGATGAAGAAGAAGAAGAAGATTGAAGATGATGATGATGATGAGAAGAAGAAGAAGAAGAAGAAGAAGAAAGAAGAAGAAGAAGAAGAAGAAGAAGAAGAAGAAGAAGAAGAAGAAGAGAGCAATCAGGTTGGGTGGAAGGTGCGCTAGAAACAAGCAACGGAAAGAAAAGAAACAAAAAAGATGAACAAAAGAAACAAATCAAGAAGGCTTGCAATAAGAAAAACCAGAACCACTCAACAAAGGACGGTAACAAGTACAATTAAATTTACCTGACGACAGTCTCCACAAAAGTGCAACTTCAGCAGCACTAGCGACCAACTGCAGTGATTCGCCGTTGATTTCGAAGTCACAACATCAGCTGCCCGGATCAAACGATATCCGGAGACTAAATATTCCTAACACCGCTTAGAGAATCCTAGACAGACAGAGCGAGATGGAGAGAGGAAAAGAGAGCAAATAGGCCACTAAATATTAAGCTCGCAGGCACAGACGAGGATCAACTACTCACCCTCCTTGTAGTGCTCGTCTGAGACGCTGGCGAAATGCTGCCGTTGATCACGAGCGGTGCGCGAAATCGGCCTTGTTTAGCGTCTGGGATATAACTTTGTTTCTTCTGCCTGAGCCTTTTCGTGAGGGCAGAAAAGTTTGCTCGTTTACAGTCGAGAGACGGTGGGGAAAATTGTGTAGGACTAGGGAGTTTTGTGCAGGAAGAGGGGGAAATTGGAAGACATCGTGTTAGGGAAATTCGTGCGCTACTTTTCTGTGACGAGCCGCGTTGGGAGTAGATAATAAAAGTGTTCATTATCTGTTGAGTAAACGCCATTCTCTTATCGTTAGTTTGAAGCTGCTGATTCCCCTTGGAGACTGCTAGCACGACATAGAAGATTAGGTAGCTGATGCAATCCTCCAAAGATTCAACACAGACTCGAACAATAGTATGCGAACGTTGTGTAAGAGTTTTCCCCGACTATATTTGAGATTTAAATCCAATCAACTTGCTTCCTTGTTGTCGTCTGAATTTTGTTCTTTGAATCACAAGAGAAGAAATTTTTTTTTTTTTTTCAAATTGAATTCTTTTCCATAGAATTTTTCTTTTTCTTCTACTAATTCTCTTTCCCCTCCTCTCCGTCCTCATCTCCCCATCCCCCCGCCACTCCTCTTACTCTTCCTGCTTCTCTTCCTATTTCTCCTTCTTCTTCCTTTTCTGCTCCTCCTGCTCGTCTTCATCCTTCTTCGACTTCTTCTCCCCTCTTAAACCCCTTTCTTCTTTTTCTTCTTTTTATTTTTCGTCTTCTTCTTCTTCTTCTTCTTTGTTCGCCATCATCATCACCACCTTCATTTTCTTCCTCTTTTTCTCCTCCTCCTTTTCCTCCTTCTTCTTTATCTTCTTGTTTTTTCCCATCCTCCTCCTCCTACTTGATAGCTGCAGCGTTCTGTCGTCATTAGTTATTGTGATAACCTTCTTCTGTATCATTATTCACGTTCACTGGCTATAAACCTTATAGAAAAGTTCTGGTTGTTTGTCCACCTCTGGATTTTAGAGCTTGAGTGTTGTGTACACATCCGTTTTGACATATTTGACTTTTCTGTATGCAGACCTTTAGTTCCTGGCTTCTCGTATTGATGAACTCCGACTTCAAAGAAAGGTCTTAGTTAATCTACTTTTGTGACATGCTTGTTGGGGACGCGGTAGGTCTGTTCTCCACCCCCCCCCCCCCCCACCACCATCCCCACAATGGGACCCAGAGACCCTCACTGGAAATTGGGATAATCTGAAGCTGACTAATTTTACTTATCGTTCGGTGTGGTATGTTTTCCAAATTTGAAGGACGTTTATGTGTCTTTTGTTACCGTATTATTTAAAATTTGAACATATACAGTGTTCTGAACTTTACAGACACAAGACTTTTCCCGCGCATGCTGTCTCAGTCAGTCAACCACGATAGATAAGAGCTGGGTCCAAAGACAGTGGTTAGAGAGACTAAAGCGGTCTGGCTGATACACATTAGTTTCATATTTGGAGGTATTATGGAGAGCGGACGAGCAATATGCATGTAGATACACTGAAGGCTCTATGAGAAGTAAGACGTTTGTGAGAACCAAGTGACGACTGTGAATTTAAAACCAAGACCGCCCGGCTCTCTAGCGTAGTTGGCTAAAATGGATTGTGCGGTGACAGGGTGACGAACTCCTTGTGATCCAGGTTCACTCCCGGGGGTAGGCAGAAAAGCCACATGTCTCCCACATTTACGGTATTTACAATGGAATCAGGGCCAAAATGTTGCGATATCCATAATACCGAGCCTAAGGGTTAACAACTCATGGCTTCTAGATACTAAAACAAAGAAACAAACATAACCAAGACCTGGCTAGCAAGAACAACGTTAAAATGGGTGTGGCTAGACAAGAGTAATCTACAGGAAGCCAAAGAAGAATAAGAAACCAATGAAGAACAGGTGTGACTCGCTACACGCAGCGGGATTTAATCAGGAGGGGATGCGAGATTCTATGGACTTTCATGATTCCATGTGCAATGAGGATCATCTGTCGATAACTAACTAACTAACTAACTAACTAACTAACTAACTAACTAACTAACTAACTAACTAACTAACTAACTAACTAACTAACTAACTAACTAACTAACTAACTACTAACTAACTAACTAACTAACTAACTAACTAACTAACTAACTAACTAACTAACTAACTAACTAACTAACTAACTAACTAACTAACTAACTAACTAACTAACTAACTAACTAACTAACTAAACTAACTAACTAACTAACTAACTAACTAACTAACTAACTAACTAACTAACTAACTACTAACTAACTAACTAGCTAACTAACTAACTAACTAACTAACTAACTAACTACTAACTAACTAACTAACTAACTAACTAACTAACTAACTAACTAACTAACTAACTAACTAACTAACTAACTAACTAACTAACTAACTAGCTAACTAACTAACTAACTAACTAACTAACTAACTAACTAACTAACTAACTAGCTAACTAACTAACTAACTAACTAACTAACTAACTAACTAACTAACTAACTAACTAGCTAGCTAACTAACTAACTAACTAACTAACTAACTAAAACTAACTATCTAACTAACTAACTAACTAACTAACTACTAGCTACTAACTAACTAACTAACTAACTAACTAACTAACTAACTAACTAACTAACTAAGTGAGAGTACTAATAACTAACTAACTAACCAACTAACTAGCAAACTAGCTAACTGACTAACTAATAACTAACCAACCAACCCACCCATAAACCCAGCCACTAACCAACTAACCAACTAACTAACTAACTAACTAACTAACTAACTAACTAACTAACTAACTAACTAACTAACTAACTAACTAACTAAGTGACTAACTAACTAACTAACTAACTAAGTGACTAATAACTAACTAACTAACTAACTAACTAACTAACTAACTAACTAACTAACCAACTAACTAACTAACTAAGTGACTTACTAATAACCAGACGCCCAGCCACTAACCAACTAACTAGCAAACTAGCTAAGTGACTAACTAATAACTAACCAACCAACCAACCAATCCACCCATACACCCAGCCACTAACCAACCAACTCATTAACTAACTCACTCAGTACTAACTAATAACCCCAGCCACCAACCAACCAATTCATTAACTAACTCACTCAGTAACTAACTAATAACCCCAGCCACTAACCAACCAACTCATTAACTAACTAACTCACTCAGTAACTAACTAATAACCCCAGCCACTAACCAACCAACATTAACTAACTAACTCACTCAGTAACTAACTAATAACCCCAGCCACTAACCAACCAACATTAACTAACTAACTCACTCAGTAACTAACTAATAACCCCAGCCACTAACCAACTAACATTAACTAACTAACTCACTCAGTAACTAACTAATAACCCCAGCCACTAACCAACCAACATTAACTAACTAACTCACTCAGTAACTAACTAATAACCCCAGGAACTAACCAACCAACTCATTAACTAACTAACTCACTCAGTAACTAACTAATAACCCCAGCCACTAACCAACCACCTCATTAACTAACTCACTCAGTAACTAACTAATAACCCCAGCCACTAAACCAACCAACTCATTAACTAACTAACTCACTCAGTAACTAACTAATAACCCCAGCCACTAACAACCAACATTAACTAACAACTCACTCATTAACTAACTAACCCACTCAGTAACCAACATTAATAACTCCCAGTAACTAACTAATAACCCAACTAACCAACCAACTCATTAACTAACTAACTCACTCAGTAACTAACTAATAACCCCAGCCACTAACCAACCAACTCATTAACTAACTAACTCACTCAGTAACTAACTAATAACCCCAGCCACTAACACTCAGTAACCAAACTCATTAACTAACTCACTCAGTAACTAACTCACTAATAACCCCCAGCCACTAACCAACCCAACTAACTCACTCAGTAACTAACTAACTCACTCAGTACTCATAACTAATAACTCCCAGCCACTAACCCCACCAACTCATTAACTAACTAACTCACTCAGTAACTAACTAATAACCCCAGCCACTAACCAACCAATTCATTAACTAACTCACTCAGTAACTAACTAATAACCCCAGCCACTAACCAACCAACTCATTAACTAACTCACTCACTCAGTAACTAATAACCCCAGCCACTAACCAACCAACTCATTAACTAACTCACTCACTCAGTAACTAACTAATAACCCCAGCCACTAACCAACCAACTCATTAACTAACCAATTCATTAACTAACTCACTCAGTAACTAACTAATAACCCCAGCCACTAACCAACCAACCTAATTAACATTAACTAACTCACTCAACCAACTAACTAACTAACTCACTCAGTAACTAACTAATAACCCCAGCCACTAACCAACATCATTAACTAACTCAACCAACCCAACTCATTCACTAACTAACTCACTCAGTAACTAACTAATAACCCCAGCCACCTAACCAACCAACTCATTAACTAACTCACTCAGTAACTAACTAATAACCCCAGCCACTAACCAACCAACTCATTAATAACTAACTCACTCAGTCACTAACCCCAGCCAGTAACTAAACTCTAACTAATACTCCCCAGCCACCACCACTAACCAACCAACTCATTAACTAACTCACTCAGTAACTAACTAATAACCCCAGCCACTAACCAACCAACTCATTAACTAACTAACTCACTCAGTAACTAACTAATAACCCCAGCCACTAACCAACCAACTCATTAACTAACTCACTCAGTAACTAACTACCCCAGCCACTAACCAACCAACTCATTAACTAACTAACTCACTCAGTAACTAATAACCCCAGCCACTAACCAACCAATTCCTAAACTCACTCAGTAACTAACTATAACCCCAGCCACTAACCAACCAACTCATTAACTAACTCACTCAGTAACTAACTAATAACCCCAGCCACTAACCAACAACTCATTAACTAATTAACTAACTAATAACCCCACTCAGTAACTAACTAATAACCCCAGCCACTAACCAACCAACTCATTAACTAACTCACTCAGTAACTAACTAATAACCCCAGCCACTAACCAACCAACTCATTAACTAACTCACTCAGTAACTAACTAATAACCCCAGCCACTAACCAACCAACTCATTAACTAACTAACTCACTCAGTAACTAACTAATAACCCCAGCCACTAACCAACCAACTCATTAACTAACTAACTCACTCAGTAACTAACTAATAACCCCAGCCACTAACCAACCAACTCATTAACTAACTCACTCAGTAACTAACTAATAACCCCAGCCACTAACCAACCAACTCATTAACTACTAACTCACTCAGTAACTAACTAATAAACCCCAGCCACTAACCAACCAACTCATTAACTAACTAACTCACTCAGTAACTAACTAATAACCCCAGCCCACTAACCAACTCAACTAACTAAACTCACTCAGTAACTAACTAATAACCCAGCCACTACCACCAACTCATAACTAACTCACTCAGTAAATAACCCCAGCCACTAACCAACCACATTGTGACACTAACTGCACTTTAACATTATGCTAATGACCAACCAACTCTGGAGCAACTCGTGTACATGTGAAAGTCACTGCTACTTTACATTATGCTAATGATAACCATCTGGAGCAGCTCGTGTACTTGTGAAAGTCACTGCTACTTTACATTATGCTAATGATAACCATCTGGAGCAGCTCGTGTACATGTGTGAAAGTCACTGCTACTTTACATTATGCTAATGATAACCATCTGGAGCAGCTCGTGTACATGTGAAAGTCACTGCTACTTTACATTATGCTAATGATAACCATCTGGAGCAGCTCGTGTACATGTGAAAGTCACTGCTACTTTACATTATGCTAATGATAACCATCTGGAGCAGCTCGTGTACATGTGAAAGTCACTGCTACTTTACATTATGCTAATGATAACCATCTGGAGCAGCTCGTGTACTTGTGAAAGTCACTGCTACTTTACATTATGCTAATGATAACCATCTGGAGCAGCTCGTGTACTTGTGAAAGTCACTGCTACTTTACATTATGCTATGATAACCATGATAACCACTTTACTGCTAGCAGCTCGCTCGTGTACTTGTGAAAGTCACTGCTACTTTACATTATGCTAATGATAACCATCTGGAGCAGCTCGTGTATGTGAAAGTCACTGCTACTTTACATTATGCTAATGATAACCATCTGGAGCAGCTCGTGTACTTGTGAAAGTCACTGCTGCTACTTTACATTATGCTAATGATAACCATCTGGAGCAGCTCGTGTACTTGTGAAAGTCACTGCTACTTTACATTATGCTAATGATAACCATCTGGAGCAGCTCTCGTGAAAGTACTGCTGTGAAAGTCACTGCTGTGAAAGTTTACATTATGCTAATGATAACCATCTGGAGCAGCTCGTGTACTTGTGAAAGTTACTGCTACTTTACATTATGCTAATGATAACCATCTGGAGCAGCTCGTGTACTTGTGAAAGTTACTGCTACTTTACATTATGCTAATGATAACCATCTGGAGCAGCTCGTGTACATGTGAAAGTCACTGCTACTTTGCATTCGTTCCCTGATAACTTGTTCAATTTAGTGTTTTAAATGTTTTTGTGTTTTTTTTTTTTAATCTATCCGTTCACCCACCCATCTGTCTGTCTGTTTAAATGTCTGTCTGTTTAAATGTCTGTCTGTTTAAATGTCTGTATAACTATCAAGAAAAATAAGGGGCAGTGGCGATATGAAACTATCCGATCAGACCTGCCGCATGAAGAAAAAAAAATATTAATTAAATACAAACATTAAATCATTTCTACTAACACACAATGCAAAGGATAGAATGATGTAATGGAATCACCGATGTGGCGCTCTTGGTCAGAACAAGAGAATACAAAATCTTGGGTAACTAAAAGGTGAGGAAACAGCTGTCGCTGGATAGGGCACACTCAGCAAGCCGTTAATGTTGTAACTAGAAGTTCCTTTCGTGGAACGTTTCTGTCTGTCTGTCTGTCTGTCTGTCTGTCTGTCTGTCTGTCTGTCTGTCTGTCTGTCTGTCTGTCTGTCTGTCTGTCTGTCTGTCTGTCTGTCTGTCTGTGTATGTATGTATGTGAGTATGTGTGTAAGTCTGTCTGTCTGTCTGTATGTATGTATGTATGTATGTATGTATGTATGTATGTATGTATGTATGTATGTATGTATGTATGTATGTATGTATGTATGTATGTATGTATGTATGTATGTATGTATGTATGTATGTATGTATGTATGTATGTATGTATGTATGTATGTATGTATGTATGTATGTATGTATGTATGTATGTATGT
This sequence comes from Candidula unifasciata, assembly GCA_905116865.2. Lineage (NCBI taxonomy): Eukaryota > Metazoa > Mollusca > Gastropoda > Stylommatophora > Geomitridae > Candidula > Candidula unifasciata. The sequence goes on from CAJHNH020004569.1 coordinate 471,517, forward strand.
ATGTATGTATGTATGTATGTATGTATGTATGTAGTATGTATGTATGTATGTATGTATGTATGTATGTATGTATGTATGTATGTATGCATGCATGCATGCATGCATGCATGCATGCATGCATGCATGCATGCATGTATGTATGTATGCATGCATGCATGCATGCATGCATGCATGCATGCATGCATGCATGCATGCATGCATGCATGCATGCATGTATGTATGTATGTAATGTATGCATGCATGTATGTATGTATGTATGTATGTATGTATGTATGTATGTATGTATGTATGTATGTATGTATGTATGTATGTATGTATGTATGTATGTATGTATGTATGTATGTATGTATGTATGTATTATATGTATGTATGTATGTATGTATGTATGTATGTAGGTAATGTATGTATGTATGTATGTATGTTATGTATGTATGTATGTATGTATGTATGTATGTATGTATGTATGTATGTATGTATGTATGTATGTATGTATGTATGTATGTATGTATGTATGTATGTATGTATGTATGTATGTATGTATGTATGTATGTATGTATGTATGTATGTATGTATGTATGTATGTATGTATGTATGTAGTATGTATGTATGTATGTATGTATGTATGTATGTATGTATGTATGTATGTATGTATGTATGTATGTATGTATGTATGTATGTATGTATGTATGTATGTATGTATGTATGTATGTATGTATGTATGTATGTATGTATGTATGTATGTATGTATGTATGCATGTGTGTGTGTGGGTGGATGGATGGATGGATGGATGGATGGATGGATGGTTGCATGCATGCTTGCATGCATGTATGTATGTGTGTATGTATGCCTACGTAGTTTCTCTATTGCCACAAAAACTCTATATAACCTGGTTTAAGAACAAGTGTGCAAAAGTACTCCGGCATTAAGCAAACCTAGGTTTTTGAACATGAGGAACTGGGAGTCGGTATGCAAATTACAGCCCTCGCAACGACGTTACCCGGTGTTGATGTAGTTTTGACTCCAATTTAAAGAAGTGGAAATCAGTCTTTAACGGTGCTGGAGTTGTCGTCAGGCCGGTAAAGTGTATAAATACAAGGTGCTGTAGGGCATTTCCAGCCGTCCAATGGGCGGTTGCAATAATAAAAGATATTATTTCTAAATAATTGCCACCTTAGACGGAACGGAATGCAGACGTGCAGGCAGATATACATGCAGAAAGACGATTGACGGCCAGATAGACGGATTAGCAAGCAAGCAGACATACTGATAAATAGGTGCTGAGGCTGACAGACACCTACTGACAATCAGACAGACAGATAGACCGATTGACTAACCCACCAACAGACAGACAGTTCATTCCTAAAGGGTCACAAACTGGGCACGCATGCCCGTCTAACATTCGGCCCTTCCAAAGACCCATCTTTCACATTGTCTAAATATTTTATCAACAGAGCATGATAAGTTCATGTAACAGAATACAAGGGTACTTGTTACGTTTCTCGCCCCAGAAAGAGAGTGACTTTCCTTCCCATCCTTGCCTCGACGCGCCCTATGTTGCGGGAGTGTCACGCTTAGTGACCGGACAGCAACACCTAGTATTTTATTCGTTGTTATCAGCGGCCGGTGATATCGTATGTTCTATATTTCACGATGTTAGCGCTTTTAACGGCCCCAAAACATCTAGAACTGACCGTAACCCTAACCCACTACCCCACAGCCTCAGCTTACGTCCCACAAGAGAGTGCAGCCTACGCCCCATGACTGTATGCAGCCCAAAATATAACCTTCAGACATTCGTGCGACCTAGGCTGCATGCAGTCGTGGGATGTAGGCTGAGGTCAGTGGGGTGGGGCCCTTTTGTCGTCACGCTATTACCAGGCTATAACCCAGTGAGATGACAAAATAAAGAAGAAGAGAAGAAAAAGGCCCAGTGTTCTGGTTTTCTGTATTTGTTTTGCGCTCCTGCACGGCTTGTGTGACGATTGCATGAATCTTCAAGATGTTCTGTTGTCGATGGCTTCACATAGAGCCTAGTCTGAATGCATTCTTATTAGATGGCCAAACCATTTCACTTTCTGGCAGACAAGGCGAGGTTCTTAATTTATAACGTACCCTAAACACGAAATTCCCGTGGGAAATCCACAGCTGACCTGACAGTCCATTATTTCAAGGGGTGCAAGTGTGCTGTTGTGTGGTGCTGTTTTTGAGTTTTCATCTAGTGTCTTCTAATCCTAACCCTAACCCTAACCCTAAACTTGGCTGTAGATAAATCGCGAGAAACTACAACCTGAACATGCAAGAATTTATTGGGAATGTCTCCCGTCACGTTGTCGTGACGTCAGAAGTAAGTTATAAATTAAGTACCCAAGGCGATTACCACGACAAGCCCGGTAGTGGAAAGAAGCGATGCCTTTAATGTCTTAGGAGCTGCGTATCGCAAAGAATTCACAACAAGCAGAACTCAGTATCCTTGTCCAGGTTGGTGGTTGTGAACATCTGAATGAAATCTCAAGCAGCGAGACATGAAGGGCACAAGGCGTCTGATTCATCAACACAGAAGAGGGGTGGTCAGTCCTCGTATTCTTGTGGGGCTGTTAAGAAGGTTGTCGGAACAGCTATGGATCTGTTCCCAGTGTTGTGATGACAGTCCTTGCTAATGAGAGTTTCATTTTCTGTCTTTCAGTGGGATTCAGGCCGGGTCTTGTTCTATCTTTCTCTTTAATATTATATACTTTAATATTTTAAAAAAATAATAATAATAAGACACACGAAGAAATGTTCGTTAGCATAAGGAGTAAAGTCAGTCACACGTCACAGGCTTTCTTGGAACTGCAGGCGTTAATACAGCCTCAACAAGGCTGTTTAACAGTTAAGGCAATGTTTACAAAACTTTTTTTTAGTCGCAACGCCTTTTTTTCAATAAAAATTTTCTACGGGGCCCTAACCTAAGTAAAAGTACGACTATGCGTGTGTTAGAGGTTAAAACAAAAAGTCTTGTATCTTCGAATATTTTGCGGCGCCCCTGTAAAGAGGTCGCGGCTCTCCGGGGCCCCGCGGCGCACAGTTTGGGAATCACTGAGTGAAAGTGTTATTTCAGTCTCATGTGTTCTGCACATCTGCCAAATTAGATCTGTCTTGATATGTTGCAACCTGAATTAACTGCTGCAGTGCCTTTTATTTTTATTTTGATGAAATTATGTACCGGCATAAAAAATGTGCAAGTAAATCAATTTTTAAATCTATTACGCAATATCAGAAAGAAAACCAGTATTAGGAAGATGCATCTTTTCTGTGACAGTGTACAAGTTAGAATCGTGAACACTGTCGCAAATCGATAAAGAATAAAAATTCAGGCTTTTAAAAGCAAAAAATTGCTGAAACATCCTGACAACATGAAATGGGAATTTTAAAATACTCTCTGGTTGACGAGATCTAAACACAGAAGAATGAAAATACAGGTTATCCCATAATTGCCTCTGATTCGGAAAAACAAACATAACTACGTATTATAAAAATAAAAAGTCCTGTGTATAGAAACTTATGCGCACCTGTAGAGGTTTTCACGGAGTGTAATGTGTTTATCTTATTGTACATAACGTTTCCTGGAAGGACAGGCAGGGATCGACCAGCATGGTGGTGGACCTGAGATATAAGTGACATACAAGATAATTAAAATACATAAGAGCTGACATAAGAACCGACTTCACGGCACTGGAGAAATTTCCTTAGGCGCTTCGTCCCCATACTGAGCAGGAAGCGAAGAGTTCCAATTCCTATGGCGCAGTAGCAGTTTGGTTATATGGTCGTCTTGTCTTTCCTATGAGTAGAGACCACCTGGTCACTCCCTGTTGCACCAGTCACATAAGACAGAATCATTTGCTAAAATAATGTCTACAGATCGTGATAAGAGCGAGGTTTTACACAATGGATTCCTACTTGATAATGAAGATGACGGTAATGATAAATGTAAACTGTTTAGGTGTGAATTGGTCGAAGAACCTTGAAGTGGTTGCTGCATCGGAGGACTGAGCAAGCATAGGATGCCCAAACATGTGGGAATGTGCAGAGATGTCGATTATGATAACCTAATTAAATGTGAGATCACTGGATACCAGGGACACACAGCGATTTGCTTTGCAGGGGGGGGGGGGGGCTGTGGGTCAAGGACGTAGGAACCTGGGGGCTAGGGTTGGTACCAGGAGGCTAGGGTCGGTACCTGGAGGCTAGGATCGGTACCTGGAGGCTAGGATCGGTACCGTGGAGCTAGGGTCGGTACCTGGGGGCTAGGGTCGGTACCTGGGGGCTAGGTTCGGTACCTGAGGGCTAGGGTCCGAACCTGGGGGCTAGGGTCGGTACCTGGGGGCTAGGGTCGGTACCTGGGGGCTAGGGTCGGTAGCTGGGGGCTAGGATCGGTACCTGGGAGCTAGGGTCGGTACCTGGGGGCTAGGATCGGTACCTGGGGGCTAGGATCGGTACCTGGGGGCTAGGGTCGGTACCTGGGGGCTAGGTCGATACCTGGGGGCTAGTGTCGGTACCTGGAGGCTAGGGTCGATGCCTGGAGGCTAGGGTCGGTACCTGAGGGCTAGGGTCGGTACCTGGGGGCTAGGGTCGGTACCTGGAAGCTTAGGCACATTAACCCCCCCCACCCCCTCTCCGCCCGCAACCCCCCCCCCCCCCAATAAATTCTTAGGGGGCTAATCCACGTCCCCTCCCCTTTGTGTGCATAGAAATTATTTTTTTATGTTTTTTTACGCATAATTATATATATATATATATATATATATATATATATATATATATATATATATATATAATCTGTGTGTGTGTTTTTAAGTATGTGTGTGTGTGTCATCTAGAACATTATTATTATTAACGCCACCCCTTCCCCACCCAACGTGCAGGGAATCAGAGCATCTCCCATTTTTGTTTCTTTTTTTTTTGGGGGGGGGGGAGGGGGGGGGGGTCGACACCCCTTCCTGAAGCTAATCGCGGCAACAACCCTCGCTGAAGTCTATCCATGTGTACAGTAGACAGGTGTTAGGTGTTATATTTGTTTAAACAGAAATAAAAGTGTTGAATTGCAGTTAGAGTTCTATGAATGAATGAATGAATTTCTACCCCACTAGGACATCACACAAGCGATAAACACCCGGTGACACAAAGTGCCACCATGCGGATGAGGATCGCCGTGGAGAGGTCCCAGAAACCGCGTTCAGACATTTGGCCATAATATGGCCTGCCTATATTGCGGCCCCTGGCAAAAGCCAGAGTAGGGCTCCAAATGACAAAAAAATTTCGTCCTAAAAAGGACGAAATTGTGTATTACTACACACATATTCACATAAAGAGTTCTATGACAGGCCCTGTAAAGGGTAAATCAAAAATGTGTTTAAAAGTCCAACAATTCAAAATTTTTAAATGTTAAAAAAGTTAAACATTTAAAAATTAAAGAATTCTTAAAAAAAATTGAACATTATAGGTTGTCATGAAAGTCTTAGAGGGAAAAAAGCGGTTGTTAGATCTAGACAAAAAATAAGTAAGGAGAAGAGGGAGGTAGCCACGAATGTGACAAGTCAACAAATATCATCACTTTTTATGTCCCTTAGTTTATCAAACACTTAGATGACATGGACTAAATCTGATTTGTACAAATGCAATGACAGACAGTTCGCAAGATATACAGTTCTGAAGTTATCAAATTCAATTTCTAAACTTTTTCATCGCAACGTACCTCTCCTACAAGGACTATAGTGAAATATCAGTAATTTCGACAAAGTGACAGTATGTATGCCTCTCAAAGGCCAACCCCACGTCCTCGTCGTGAGAGGTGGTAACAGAACAAAGTAGGGGATTGCTAGGTGTGGGCGAAGTATGGTGTGGCCTCGTGTCACGGGACCGCTACGGTAGCCATGAAGGCCACCCTGGGTCACTCCGAAACGTCCTAGCCAACGGGGCTCTGGTGAAATTGCGACAGGCCTAGCAAGCCGGCAATGGATTTATTGTCGCTACAGAAAACACAATGAGATATAAACGGACTGATCAAACGGTATCTGACCATGGCTATGTTTAGGGACTACGAGACAGAAAAGCGAAATACAAGATTGCAACACTTAACACCGCTGGCCTGGGAAATAAAACAGAAGAGATTATTGAAATGATGGAAAAAAGGAAAATCAAGTTAATGGGGCTAGCTGACATAAGACGCAAGGGAAATAGTAACACGAAAATACACAGAGGCTACTTACTAACATATGCAGGAGGAGGAACATCGAAGAATGGAGTGGGTTTCCTGGTACATCCGGACATATCTAACTACATATTAGACATACATTATCACTCAGATAGAATTATTACTTTGAAAATTAAAAAAGGACAAGCTGAAACATATATACAGATATATGCACCATGTAATGATAATTATACAGAAGAGCAGGAAGGTGAATTCTTTGACGATCTGTCTGATGAGATAGAGAAAGTTGGGGGAAGCAGCATACTATATGTAATGGGTGACTTCAACGAGAGGGTAGGAAATAACAAAAGAGAAAACGAACAGTTTCTAGGTCCACATGCAGCTAAGAACAGTGATAGCAATGGAAATGGTCAAAGAATATTGGATCTATGCAGCCAGCACAATCTTTTTATTACGAACACATTCTTTGACCATAGAGATTCACAACTTTACACTTGGTACAAATGGAATGATGTCTCCATCAAGAGCCACATTGACTTTATACTTACCAGAGTTCAAGGTAGAAGGAGAATTCTTGATTCAAGAGCAATCCCTAATGGTCTATGTGACACTGACCATAAAATAGTTGTGTTAACAGCAAAACATTTTACATTAAAGAAACAGAAAGAAATTAACCAAAAACAAGGATCTCATCAAGATAGCAAATCTGAAACAGGAAGGAGTAAAAGAACAGTTACAACAGAAAGTAGAGACAGCATTCAAACAACTTCCACATGTAGTTGGCAATATTGAGGAAGAATGGAGTAAATATAAAAACACTATGCTTAGTATTGCAGAAGAATTATGTGGAAAACGGAAGAATGGAAACAGATGGGGAAATAACAAATATTCACCTTGGTGGTGCGAAGAAGTAAAAGACGCAATTAAAAAGAAAAAGGACTTATATAAACAGTGGATAAAATCAAAGAAAGAAGAAGATTATATAAACTATAGACTGCAAATGAGAGAAACCAACAGGAGTGTCAAGAAAGCAAAACAAGCATCATGGGAACGTCTCGGTGTCATTAGCAGAAAATGAGAAAAAGCCAGCAGAAAATTTTTCAAAGTAGTTAAAAATATGCGGAAAAGAGATGAGAGCTACAACTCCACTGAAATAATAAATGATAAGACAGGAAGGCCATTATAGATCCACCCGAGATAGCAGAAAGATGGAGGGAATACTTCAATGAGCTCTTTAATCCTCTAGGAGATCATCAGGAAAGAACAACTGAAGAGCGCAGAGCAACAGTGTTAGAACCACAGATACTAATGGATGAAATAGAAAAAGTCATTAAGCAGTCTCCCTAATATAAAACACCAGGAGCTGATAGATTACCAACAGAAATAATTCAAGCAGCAGGTGAAAGCAGCATCAGATGGCTTCACAGAATATTTAATGCAGCATGGGTACAACAAACTGCACCTATTGATTGGCAACATGCAATAGTTATACCATTGTGGAAGAACAAAGAAAGCAAACGAGAATGCGGTCAATACCGAGGCATCTCTCTTTTAAGCCATGTTGGCAAATTTATGCCAAGATAGTAGAAACAAGACTGAGACCAGTGATAGAACCACAGCTGGCAGAAGAACAGATGGGATTTAGGAGAAATAGAAGCTGCACAGATGCAATCTTCACACTTAAACAGTTAATGGAAAAGAACATTAAATGCAATAAGAACTTATTTGTGGCATTCGTAGACTAGGAGAAGGCATTTGACAGAGTCGGCAGACAATTATTATGGAAAGTAATGGCAAGATATGGAGTAAGCGAACACCTCATCGAAGTGTGCAAAAGTTTATACAGGGATTGTAGAAGTGTAGTTAAAATAAATCAGGGAACATCTCATCCATTCACAGTAACATCTGGAGTAAGACAGGGTGTGTCTTATCACCACTGCTGTTTATCACCTACATCGACAGCATATGCAAGAATGCCAAGCCCATGAATGAAAATGTTAGTAATATCAACGAATTACTCTTTGCAGATGACCATGCCTTGATAGCAGATATAGCCATGAAATTGCAACAACATCTAATATCCATGAATAATGAAGAATGTAAAGCAAATAATATGAGAATCAACACTGAAAAGACAGAAGTAATGTCAATAGGAAAAAAGAAGACAGATCTAAACATAGCAAGAGTGCAAAGGCATTAAACAGGCATTTGGATTTTAATACCTGGGAACTACATTTACCGAAGATGGGAAATTGGATAAAGAAATTGACATTAGATGCAGTAAAGCAAACCAAGTATTGGGACAGCTAGCCCCCCTCTTACAGCATAAGATAATCCCAATCAGCACAAAGAGACATCTTATTCAAAGCATATTTATTCCAACTCTGTGCTACCAGTGCCAGACATGGTCACTCACAACAAACCATAAAAGAAAATTAGTAACCATGGAAATGAGATGTCTGAGAAGGGCTGTGGGAGTGACCATAAGAGATAAGATCAGGAATGAGATCATAAGAGAAAAAGTCGGCACATAACCAATTCTAAATTACATACAAAGACAGCAAGTGAAATGGTTTGCCCACTTAGAGAGAATGCCTTGTGTCACCATACCATACAAAGCATACATAGAAAGAGAAGAAGGACGTAGAGCACGAGGTAGACCAAGAACAAGATGGAAGGATAACATCAGAGAAACTCTACAACAGCACGATGTGCCTATGGTCGAGGCGGCCAGAAGAGCTAGAAACAGAACCTTATATCACCCTCGACACCCACAGCGGTAAAAGAGGAAGTGAAGAAGAAGAAGAAGAAGACAGTATGTATGCCAGTGTTAATGTCAAAGTCAGCCTGAACATTTATGATCCAGAAAACACTTCAGTATTCAACATATAAAATGCCCAAATCTAACAGTTTAAATTTGTAGCAATCTAGTCATCCCCTTGTGGGGTGCATTTTTTCATTATTTTGAAGCCCCACCCTGGCTCTTGTCGTGGGCCGGAATATAACCAGGCCATAAATATGGCTGATCGCGGTTTCTGGGACCTCTCCACGGGTGATCTTCATCCAGATGGTGGCACTTTGTGTCATCGGGTGCTTATCGCTTGTGTGATGTCCTGGTGGGGTAAAAGAAGATAGATATATAGAGAAGATTAAATTATCTCTTCTTGAAAATTTCAACAATTTTGGATTCATCATCTAGAACGGATCTGGACACCAGCCACAGAAGCACCGACATCCCTAAATTATGAGAGATGTGTGAAAGTGGAATAACATTGAATGAAATATTATCACTTGACGTACTACGAACATAGCTACATGTATGTTAAAATTGATTTTTGATTCCTTACTAATTTGTGTCGTATGTTATTTATTGTACGTATATTTGACTATCTAATTAGTCGAATCTGTGTTAAATTTTATGTGTTTTATGTATTGTTAATCTATTTTATTTTGCATCGTATTATTTCTTGACAATTATAATGTATATTTAAATCTTAATTATTTTCAGATGTAACTTTCTTTTAACATTACATTTTTCTTCACTGTTTCGAAAAGTTATTCTGTAACATAAAATTTGCGGTTTTTATTTCCTATTTTCTGATTGAGCAGAGCTATGTAAAAGTTATGTGCAACGTATAGTTTGTTGTGAAGTCAACCATGTATCTGAGTTTTATTGGATGACAGCAGGCTAGCGGCATGAGAGATAAAGTTTTATTCAATGATAAATACCAATAAATCTATAGTATATGTAAAATGAAATTAAATGTCGACAATGGAAGGATATTTTTTTAAGGAAAATTTAGAAAATGGTTAGAATAAAGTATAAGTTATAGAAACAGATTTTTGTTTTGTTTTGTTTTTTGTTTCACGTGAGTCCAGTAATCTGGTATTCCGGTAATCTTAGTTTCAGCTTCATAGCAAACGGGTCACCCCATAGTTGCTCCGCTCCTGTGCCAACTAAAAACACACAGAATGTTTATCACAGTCCCTTGTGGAAAGATTGGCAGACTGCTGTCTCAGCATATGCACTAGCATACACACGCATTAAAAGCATACGGTAGCCATCCAAAGTGCTAACACAAACAGTCCGACCATCGTGGATGGTAGCAGAAGTCACCAACAGATCAGCAGTTGCCCACGCGATCAATTTTAATCACATAATGGCACCGCCAATATTGCGACAACAGGCATCGCGTTCATTTTCTGAATCTACAATTCACACCACCACGTTGGTCACAGTAGAAAAGCATTCCAAATGAAATCAGCAGTTCACAGTGTCACGCCATGCACTGAATTCAGAAGCTGGTAGACGAAATTATCCTTTCAGTCTACAAATGGAGCAAAAATGCACGGGTACCCGTCTGGCAGAAGCAAAACATTTTGCCACAACTCACAACAAAAACGTGAATAGCGTCCATTTTGATCGGAAGTAGTGAGGGTTTATTAACTGTCAACCCAGTGGTGCCCTTGTGCTGGGGAAGAGGCCAGGGACGTAGCGCCCATCAGCAAGGTGTCGCCCCTGTATGACCTGACTGCCTTCGTTAACGATTGTGCACCCCACAACCATGCAGTTCTTTGGCACGAAGGAGACACCTTTAACTTGGGTTCTGGACTACAGACTCTCTACATGCTCACACGCGTGTGTTAATGGTGTACAAAAGTTATCATGTTTCTCTCAAATGCCATTAGCCTTATGTTCCAGCATAAATTTATAAATAAAATTCTTTTGTCGTGCAAAAATGCATACATACACTTAAACATACTAGTAATAGTTGTGACAACAATTAATAATAATTAACAGTTCGCAAGCACTCACACGTCAAAGCAGAGAGGGAAAGTTACATGTACACATAAGGAAAAAAAGAAGAAAAAAACTGAGAGAGACAAAGAAGAGGAGAAGGAGAGAGAGAGAGAGAGAGAGAGAGAGAGAGAGAGAGAGCGAGAGAGAGAGAGAGAGAGAGAGAGAGAGAGAGAGAGAGATCACTAAATGACGAATTCCTCCAGAAGATAAATGTTTATCAATGCTTCTGTACAGTAACCCACAAGTATTTTATGTAGGGCATCAAATGGTCAATGTTTTTATCTTGAGGCCCCGAGCAAATGCCGTCTCGTACAGAAAATATAAGAGACAAGTTCATGTGAGTATTCACTGAAGGTATTCAAAGTTTACAGGAACATTGTACATTAAGGGAAATTGCACTTGAGGGGTTGCACTGTCCTTAGCGGTTTTGTGAATGTGTCTCACCAGCCACATTTGTGTGTGCTTTTTATGCTGCGCTGTTTTTCAGAAAGTGTCTTGGCTGGGATCGCAGATATACAGATGCATTATACGACGGGAAGTCAGGAGACTTCAAAATAACCCTGGACTACTCGGGATGAGTCATGTCTAGGATGACCATTGTTGTAAGCATCGTTGGGAAGTGCATTCAATGGCGTCTAACTCGCACGATGGCAGTGTTAATTTTAATGGATCCCGGACAGGATGATTGTCCACCCACATTAATTTTATTTATCACCTGTATGTAGGTGTCAGAAAATGGTGTGACGGGTATCAATTCATCATCAAGTTGTGAAGAACCACCCAGTTTATCTATCTATTCATTTCCTAACATTACCAGAAGAAAATATCCAAAGAACACAAACTACCTAGGACCTCTGAAGCGATGCTTGCCACTATTCAGGGAGAATACCTGTCTCCACCTTTCTCAACATGCTCTATGAGTCAGTTATAATTACAGTACGGGTGTACAGCTGATTCTTCATCCATCGGAAGGCTGCAGCGACTGCCTCTACCTCAATTCTCAAACTAAATATTGAACTAGCCTTTGTTGCACTGAGCGACACTCATTCGCTTTTGCTCAGAACATATATGCTGTGTTCAATACATTTCTGCGTTTAATAAACCTGTACAATTCATACCTTATCAATGTTTAAGAATTGTGGAATCTTTATTCAGTAAAACTACAATGATGTCAATTCTTGCATTCATTCACTCATTCATTCATTCAACAATATATCTGTCCCGACTTGAAGTCCATGTTTACGTAAAACAGACTTTGAACTTTGAACTTTGGTTTCTGCCAAACCCCCTTTATTCCAGATTTGGCGTGCAGCAGGCCAATTCAAGTTAGAACCTTGACTGGTAAGAAATATTCTTTTATATACATTACATTAAATGAATACATGAGTTCAAGTAACTATTACTGTTATTAAAGCATAGGTTATATGATTTGTTGCTGTTATACTTTAAATAGTACATAAAAGATATAAAACGTAAATAAATATCGGACAGTAGAAGTTGTAGTAATTTAAACAACGCTTTTTGGTTCTTCTTCTTCTTCTGCGTTCGGCATCAGTCATGCTAAACATTGAGTCCCGTCTGGGTCACAAATAGGATTGTGCGTTTAAGGTCGCCACCTGTCCCCCATAGCTTCTCTTTCAATGTGGCTCCCTTGAGCCAGATCCACAGTCTTTGCTGGGAGACGTAAGGGCAGTACTGTAGTATGTGCCCAGGGGTCTGTCTTTCTGCTCCACAATCACAGGCAGCAGATTCTTTTATGCCTATTCTGTACAGGTGTGCTCGAAGACCACAGTGTCTAGTCCGAAGTCTAAAAACTGTTGTTTGTTCTTTCCTGTTGAGTTTGTTTATGCTGTCACTCTCTGGTCTGTAATCTCCATTCTGCCATCTCCACTCCCGCTTGAAAGACTGCTTTAGCGCTGTTTTGGTTTCCTTGTAGATGTGTGGTGGATGAGGTTTTTGGTTCAACTCATCGGGGTTATTATTTGGATGTATATAGATGTTTCTTTTGTTACATTTTTCGATATTTTATATTATGCTTGTAAGGTTGTTGTTTTTTTTTTTGTGTGTTTTTTTTTTTTTTTTTAATTTAATTGTATGTAGGTTATGTGTGTTAGTTGTAACAGACTCTGGAAGTATAAATTGTTAAAATGTGAAGATTTTAAGTGTGCTTGCTATATAACTGGACTGGAAGTATAAATTGTTAAAATGTGAAGATTTTAAATGTGCTTGCTATATAACTGAGATAATCGTACGCTGTAATTTATGTTTTGTGAACATTCAAAGTGATATAAGATACCATTATTCTGGCTTTCAATATATCACACTTATGTAAACCTATTGTTCATGTGATAATATATTGTTTAAGTGAAATATGCGAGATTTAACAGATATGAGGATAGGACAATATTTCAAAAAGTAATACAGATTGCATACATTTCTTAAATAAACGAGTGCATGATAAAGGAAATAACAAATATATACTGTGAGAAATCAGTGAACACTGTAAATCCCAATTATAACTCTGAGAACTGAACAAAATATGTTTGTGAAAACTGCTTTTACCACTCCAGACAAATAAATATCGGATTAAAGACGGCAGCTGAGAGAAAATCTGGACGTGTTGTTGTCGTCTGCTAACATCACAGAATGTCGACTCTGGTCAGGAAGGTAACTTTTATTTTTGGATTTATAACCGATATTGTCTTTGTTCGTTGCAGCTTTTCCCCTGGTTTAACATGTATACAAAGTATATTGTAATTTTATTTTTTATGCTTCCCCCTCTATTGCTTTCTTTAAAAAAACTAAAAAAAAACTTGTTTTTCTGTTTCCCTCTTCTTCACCTTCCAACTCCGACACTGGTTGGAACTTACTCGTTATTTAATTATCAATACTGTTATTACTTTTAACTATTACTGTTATATTCTTTATGTTCAGTTTCTGTCTTTCAGTATTTCGTTTATCTTTTCCATTGTGATTTCTTCCTTTAAAAAAAAAATTGTATTCTTCAGTCTCTATTCTTCAGTTGAGATTGGTTATTGAAATCATTTCTTGGCTATCTTCCGAATATTATAACGGTCCCAAATTATTGAGGCAGAAAATATACCTTAACAGGGCCTCAGTCACGTGTCAATTGCGTACTTCCGGGAACTAAACCGCCGCCGCCGAATTGCGAACTTCCGGGAACTTCCGCCATCGCCGAGTGTATCCCCCATGACCCTCACGCGGCGGGAATTGGGGCTAAACTAGATGGCTAGGACTCACGAGCAAATAAAAAGGCAGCTACAGGAAATGCGGTAGCTGCCGCTTGTGAGTCCCAGCCATCAAGTTTATCCCCAATCCACGCCACGTGAGCGGCGTGGGGGATACTCTCGACGGCGGCGAAAGTCGCCGAAAGTGCGCAATTTAAGTCGCCGGAAGTGCGCAATTGACACGTGACTGAGGCCCTGTTAGGGTATATTTTCTGCCTCGATAATTTAGGACCATTATTCAGAAGATAGCCCATGTCTTATTTCTTTTGGCTTATCCTTTAGTAGCATAAAACTGGATAAAGAATGCAGACAAAAAAGCCTGTTGGTGGTTGAGGCAGAAGTTCAAGCTTTAATTCCTGAAAATTCTGCTGACAGAAGTGCAGTTTTTTACACCGACGTATCCATCGTTGGACACGTACAAAGCTCTTGGGTTTTCACGGTTGTAGTTTGAGGGGAAATTGTAAAAGAAGAAAGCGGTACTTTTGCCTCAACTACAAGTAGTCTGACCATGGAGGTGATGGCAGTAACAGAAGCAGTGATATGGCTAGAGACCCCAAAAAATGGCCTATGCATGCTTTATAAGTGATTCCATGAGCATGTTGAAGAAGATTGAGACAAGATGGATTTGAAGAAAATGGTTGAAGTCAGTAAGGAAATCTTATATGACAGAAATCAGTATAATTTTTCTGCTAGGACACTGGGGCTAGAGGGAATGAACTAGCGGATTGGCTTGCTGGCAGAGCCATAGTAGGGACAGGAAAAGCACACATGCACCTTTAAAAAAAGAACAGGTAGTTTTCATTCTTTTCTCATCCGGTGTCTGAGTCCGTGCTGAAATGACATAATTGTGCAAGTGGGCTTGCTTGTTTGGATGTTATCTTTTTCTTTTTTGCGTTCAGAAGCTGTAAATTATGGCAAAAAGTTCTAGTTGTTTGTCCACTTCTAGGCATTTGCATGTTACAGAATCAAGCAGAGACGGCCTATACTGGGGAATTTGATTATGATTTTGATTCTTGTGCTTCCAGAATTAAATACAGATAGATTTGAGTGTCCTGAATACACCAGTTGTATAAATCCTACTTGATGAGGAAGACATGGGCATTGTCTGTTGGTGAAGAATAGAGTGAAGTATGTACCTGGGCCAGTGGAATCATAGTACAACAGAGGTTATGGAAATACAGATAGATAACGAGGGCATGACTTAGAATTTAGTAAATGTTTATGCTGCTCTTGACTCTCTTGTCACATAAGACCAGTGGGACTGGCTCAGAGTTATAGGGAATCCCTGGCTTTTCACGTGTGGAGATTTTAATACGTAGAACAGAACATGGGACAGTACACAGAAAAATAGACAAGGAAATACCCGAGCAGAGGTCATGGTTGATTCAGAAATAGTCTGCATAAATGCTATTAGGTCAACTAGAGTGAGAATGAGACCTGGTGATGGAGACACAGGTACTGATTTGTAGTTTTTTACCCAGTCAGCAGTGCTGGAGAAAAATGGAGTGTCCTTGGTGACCCTGGTAGCGACCATATGCCATGACCCTTCTTGATTTCTAAAGCTAGCAAGATCAGGGCTGTGAGAATGCTAAGTATGAGAGGGCCCCTTACTTGGACGCCTTAGGCAGAAGGCATGTAAAAGAACAACCTGTTCTACATTTATGCAGCCTCCATGATGGACCCAAGAAGTTAAACAGGCATGGAAAGAAAAGAAAGCAGTAGTTAAACAATAGCTGAAGGTGTGATAGTCACCTCACAGGAGGGCAGAAAAGATTAAAAAAGAAAAAGTAGAAGAGCTCAAGCAGTGTGCAGCAGAAGCATAAAAGACTAAATTAGGAATAATTTATGAGGGAAATCAGACTGCTATTGGTATAATTGAAATTGGAACTCTGCGCTTGTGGGAATGTCCTGAGGCCTGTGTTGTCAATTTTATTTAAACATTAAACACAGAACCTGAGTTTCGCATGCATATCCATTTTACAGATTTTGCTTATTCGTATACTGACTGTTGGTTCCTCGACTTTGACATCAAAGGAAACACTCAATATTAGTCGCCTCTTTCAACATGCTTTTTGGTGAGGAGGAGGAGGAAAGGGGGGGGGGGGGTGGTGGATGAGGCAGTGGGCATATTCGTTTGTTCTCCAATAATAAAGTCCAGGAACAGACATAGGGAGGATGTGTATACTTGAGTGTATTTTTGGTGTGAAAGCGTATATGGCTGAATTTCATTGTCTGTGAACTTTGGAGGATGTGGATATATATGTTTATGTGTATGTTTGTAAATGCATGGCTGTGTTGTTGTGTTGATCTGTGATGGTGTGGGTTAACATAGACATGTTGCACATGATGTTAAGGTGTTTAGAGATAAATTAGGGTGCCTGTATGTGGATAAGCATGCATATTTATGTTTGTATGATGCTGTATGTTTATGAATGTCAGTTTTGTGGATGTTTTATTTAAAATTTTACATGATAATGGTTTAACCATTTTCCGTGTATATTCTTGTGTATCTCAATATGAACTGTTACAGTCCCCAGCCTGTGTGAGGTCATTAGTCAGGGCAGTAAGATGTCTGGCGACCAGTTCTGGTTCTCCTCAAAATGATCAAGAGCATCTGTCCAGGGGAATATCATTTGGTAAGTCAACATGCACATGGTCGAATGTCATGGCACATTAATACATAGCTTATGGTAGAATTCATAGACAATCTGTAGATTATGGTCTCTACGATACTGTCCAGGTTTTGTGTTGTGAAGAGGAGGAATTTCATCCCTGACCACAGTTGAATTTCTAAGCATGAGCAGGTCTTGCTCGTCCTATTTGTCATCACCATGGATTCTGGCGACTTCTTAGAGCAGATATAACACTATCACCTGGAGAGATAAAAAGATGTCAACATAAATGAGATTTTCAGTACTGTTAAGAAAATAAATAAAAAACAATAATAGGTCAGACAAACATTGTTAAGCTTAAAATTAGAGTTTGAGAAATGCCACCATCATTTTACAACACATTAAAAGGAAAATCTGAGTTGCACCTCCGTATGGCAGAGGATGGGAAGCACACCATGGTGTGGCAAATACTTGGATTGAGTACCCATCAGGGTGAGCACTTCTGGGGTGTCCTTCACTACAACACAGATGTCACCGTACTTTTCATGACACACCAATATGCTAGCTTATATATGCAATCTTCTGAATACATCAGTGTCATTGTTCATCCATCACAACAGATGAGTACCACTCTTTCTTTCATCTATCATGACACTATAGTTGAGTTCTGTGAGTTCCAAGGTGACTTATTATCCCAGTGAAGGCCCTGACAGATCTAGGACAATGAGGGCAGGCAACAGTGTCTGTAGGTAAGGAGCCTGTCATATGGGTCTTTCTAGCCTGCCTGAGCTGTTCAACTGCCCCTTTTTTACATCACTATCACACAGTAGATGCATACTTATGTCCACACTGGTACAATAGCCCTGTTGCCAAACAGAGGAATACAGCCTGCAGACTGAATGAACTACAGCATGTCACTGTGTTCACCACTTGTGTGTGTTTCTGACTCATTCTCTGATTAAAGGCACCCCCATTTTGTCCCCTCAGAGCTGTCTCCAGAACAGTTGGAGTTCCAGCAAACAGCGCGCAAGTTTGCAAGAGAAGAAATCATTCCCAAGGCTCCGGAATATGACCTTTCAGGAGAGGTGAATCAATCACTTATTATAATCTATCCTTTTCTGTATTCACTTATTATTGCTGCTATTCTACATTAAAATTATAGAGCTACTCAATAGTGTCTCTTTTCTTTTCTACCATTGATAATTCTTTTAAGAGCCACCATGATGTAGCGACTAGATGCTCGCCTGTGGATCGGTAGATCGTTGGTTCGGGTCCTGATGAAGCCAAATTTGGTGTTTAAAATCTACCTTAAGTATTTCAGGATCCTCGCTGATACTATGGAATTTGTGCACTGCGCTGAGATTCTTCAGACTCAGGTTTGAGTTAGAAGTAGAACAGAATACTTAGGGGTTATTACTCTTGTGCCATGGTGTTGATCCATTGTTCAAACCATCAAATCCTGTCAAAAATATGTTATGTGACATTGTATCTCAGTATAGATCAATCCTGTAGCATGATATCACATTTTGCTGTTTCATTTATGAATATTTTCTATAGTGTAATCTGTCTTATACTCATACTGTTGCAGATCTGACGATGTATCTGATTTGTATTGAAGCATGTCTCATGATCTGTATCATATTTATATTTATACTATAATATGTCTCGGGAAGCCGGTGTGGTGCAGCGGGTAGACACTTCCCTCAGGCCCAAAGATTGAAGGTTTAAATCTGCATCAAGCCAGATTTGTTTTTAAATGGCCTTGGCTCCGAGATCAACCCAGCCTAAAATGGGTGTCAGGTAATGTCATGGGAAATAAAGGCAGCTGACATAACGCTGATTATATCATCCACCATGTGCTGATCGGTTTATAAAATATAAGCCTAGATATCCATACCCAGTACATCTGAAGGGTCCTTTATTTTTTAGTCTATGTTATAACATGTTTCATGTGTGTCTCTTAATTATTCTTAAAATGTAACATGATTTTTGGCACTGCCCTGTATTGCAGTATCCCTGGGATCTGGTGAAGACAGCTTGGTCCCTGGGATTGATGAACACTCACATACCCCAGCATTGTGGTGAGTTGTTATCTAGTCTCTCTCGCTCCCTCTGCTTATTTGATTAGTCTGTCTATTATGTTGTTTGCCTGTTTGTGTTTATTTCATGTCTATCTGTATACCTGTGTGTCTGTCGTCTACCTGCATGTTTGCCTGGCTGAATTCGTGATTATCTGCCTGCTGCACTTGTCTTTGAGAACAATTTAGTGATTTTTAAAATGACTTTTTTTTTAATTTGTGGCTTGCTCTTTTTCATTTACATGTCTGGGTTTTTTTTTTTTTTGGTTGGAGGGGGAAAGGGGGGGGGGGGGGGGGGGGAGGGTGTTTGCCTGGCTGACAGTCACAATGCCTACCTGCTTCCCTATCTGTCTGACTGCCTGTCTGTATGTCTCTTTCCATCTGTGAACATTGTGCACGTAAATCCAGTGAGATTTGTCATCCTTATTTTGTGTGTGTGTGTTTTTTTTTTGTATTTTTTGTTTTTTGCCGGGGGAGGGAGTTGTTTCTAGTGTAGATGGTATCACGTCTGCATTAACATCAATAGCTCCTGCTCTGCATTCAAAACCTATTCAATTAATTATGACTAAAGCAGATTGGGGAAGAAGGGGGTGGGGGATTGCCATCAGTGCTAATTGTAGTTTGCTAGTTACGGCCTGCGGTAAAGTGCTAGGATTCTCCTAGACCAGTTCTACTGTAACCCCCCTCCCCCCACCCCCATCTCCACCTGAAACCCCCACGGAGATGCTAGGCTATGATATTTGCCCCTTTCAACCCAATATATCCAACTTTTTGCAAATCCTTAATGTTTGCCTCTTGCGAGATGCACGTTAAGGAGCAGTTAGTCTGCTCTTATGTCCTGCACTGTGGGACCCATACGGGGAATGATCGTGACAATAAGGATTTATTTTATGTTTGTTATTTGTGATCTAAAACTTGTGTCTGCCCTTCATTTGTTGACTTTTTCAGTGTTCATCTTGTTACAGGTGGCCTCAACCTTGGCCTGCAGGAATGCTGTATTGTAACAGAAGAAATTGCTTATGGTTGTACAGGTGTGCAGACAGCCATTGAAGCTAACTCCCTCGGGGTTTGTACATCATGTCCTTGTTGTATTGTCTGGTTTCATCTCTCTTTCATTCACTCATTTGTTTTGTCTCTTAGTCTTAGTTTCAGCTTTATAGCAAACAGGTCACCCTATCTTTGCTCCGCTCCTGTGCATATCTAGCATACACACGCATTAAAGCATACGGTAGCCATCGGAAGTGCTAACACAAACAGTCCGACATTAGAAATCCAGTTCATCATTGATGGTAGCAGAAGTCACCAACAGATCAGCATTTGCCCACGCGATAAATTTTAATCACATACGAGCACCACCAACATTGTGACATTTTCTGGAAATACAATTCACACCACCACATTGGTCACAGTCAAAAATTGAAATCCGCAGCTCACAGTGTCACACCATGCATTCAGCTCAGAAGCTGGGTGACGAAACTATATCCAGTCTACAAATGGAGCAAAAATGCATCGGCCACCGTCCGGCAGAAGCAAAAAATGTGCCTCGGCTCTGAACTGTGCCCCTGCCTGGTGTCCATTTTGACCGGAAGTCTCATAAGGAAGAACTCATTTGTTTGTCCCTGTGTTATCTGTTTAGATGTTGAATTGACTTGGCTGTTATCCCCTTTAGTTCAGGTTATCATCAGTGAATTGCAGACAGATAACTACTGTAGCCTAGTGATTAACACGCTTGCTGGCATGGTGGTCGTAAGTTTGTATCCCCACTGAGACGGAATGTTTAAAATTAAATGTTCACCGAAATTGACCCTGCCTAAAAATGGGTACCAGGTAATGTCCTGGGAAGTAAAGGTGGTCAGCATGATGTTCATGACATCATCGAGTTACAGATTATCTATAAAACTAAAGAGTTATTAGAGTATACCCAATGTACTTGAAGACTGTTTAGAGATTTAAGGATTTGATGAATGTGCCTCTTTTATCTGCAGGAAATGCCAGTAATCATAGCTGGCACCAAAGAGCAGCAGAAGAAGTATCTTGGAAGGATGATTGAAGAGCCACTCATGTGTGTAAGTATACAGCATTGTTTTATCATTAAGGTCCATTTTTAGTAGGTCTGTAAAAATAGGGAACAATAATAATTTTGCAGCTACAGATGTGCCTGCTGACTATTGTCTAGTCTTCCAGGTGGGTCTTTTATTATTTTTTTTTTCTTTAATTTTATTGTTAAATGGGCCATAGTTTCCAGGATGACCCATAACACAACTTGATCAAATCACCCACCAAGTTCTAGTTGGTCTATACAAATATGAGTTTGGCATCATATGCCCAGTCTGCCACTGGCAAAAAAATGGGTCCTGTTTTTATTGTCCATTTCTGGCACAGTATAGTATATTTAATGTACAGTACTGATTTGACATTAGAATAAAAAAATATAAGTTTTGTATAATTTCTTTTGATCTTCACACATTTCCTAGCACTGTCAAAGCTCCTCTTGCCTTTTGTATTTGTATTTTAATAACTCTGACAGTTCCCCCATCTTTACCTACATTACTGCCCAAGAAGGTGTATGACTCCACATTATGGAGAGGGATACCATTGAGAGAAACCAGATTACTATTTACATGGTTTATTCTCATTCTTTTCCTTATGGATTTTTAAACCTAATTGTTGTGATCACATCAGGTATATTTAATTTTTGCGAAGGTCTATCACTGTGTTATTCCTGCAACAGTATCATTGAATTACCTCTCTTGCATGTCTCCAGGCATACTGTGTCACAGAACCAAGCGCAGGCTCCGATGTTGCAGCCATCCGAACCAAGGCAGAAAAGAAAGGAGATGAATACGTCCTTAACGGTCAGAAGATGTGGATCACCAATGGAGGGGTGGCCAACTGGTATTTCGTTTTGGCTAGAACCAGCAGTGACCCTCAGACACCTGCGGGCAAAGCCTTCACTGGGTTTATTGTAGATGCACATTCCCCTGGCATTATCCTGGGAAGAAAGGTAAAGTCATCATCATCATCATAATCTTCCTGTGGTGACCTTGTGCATCACATATGGCTTAAAGTCTGGTCCTCTGTTCTGTTCTATCCTTTGCTGTTCTCTAAATATCGTGGATTTTTCAGTCTAGCACTTTTGGCCTTTTTCAGCAACTTTCAGGGTTTTTCCTTAGACATTTGAGTGTATGTGTGTATATACATATGTGTGTATGCAGATAAGTATATGTGCATTCCCACGTGGGCTTGCAGGCGTGTATGTTATGTATATATATATATGTTATTACGCATGTATGTTCAGCATCCGTGGCTTAGGCGTTGCGAGTCCAACTCGTAATTCCAACGTACCGCGATCGAAACCCACTGCTGGCTGCGTGGATTTTTATCGTGGTATGGGGCGTCGCTGGTCGACCCAGCCTAAAATGGGCAGACAGAGCATCTATGGGTATGCCCGGTGTGCTATGATGTCAGTTCTTAAATCAGTAATCAGTATAACATTCCCCCCGTGTGGGTTCTGGGGCCCCATTGTGGGGAAAACAAGAATAGACCCACTGCCTCCCCAAAAGGATGTCGTAAGAGTCGACTAATTGGGGAGCTTCCTTTGAAGTTGGAGTGCATCTGCCGGAGAGGCAAGGAACCAACAGTCTGTATTCAAGAGAATGAGATCTGTAAAACTGATGCACACACAACACTCAGGTTCTGGAGCGGGACTGCAGTTCAGTAATAGGCGAGCAACCAGAACTTTCCGCCAGAGTGTACAGCTGGTGAACACGAGGAAGAAGAAGAAGAGGTATAACATTCCCTCTTGCCTTTTTGGTTACCAGAGACATTAGGTATGTGGTATTTTAACCCATCTTATTACTTACTGCAAACACTCATAATGGGAAGAGTTTGGTCTGTACTATTTTTGGTCCTTCTTTTATACAAGTTGTATATGTGGTATCCCTTGTGGGTTCCAGGACCCCATTGTAGGGAGAGGGGTGAGAATAGACCCACTCCCCTCTAACAAGCATGCCATGAAAGTCAGTTTGTTAGTTGGAGTGCATCTTTATGAGAAGCGAGGAACCAGCAGCCTGTACACAAATAAACCATATATGTAAAATGGATGTGCATCCAAACTCAAGTTATAAAAACGAGACCAAAGTCCAGAATCAGACAAATAGCCAGTATGCAGACTGTTGGTTCCTCACTTGTCCAGCAGATACACTTCAACTTTAAAGGGAACACCCCTAATTAGTTCACTTTTAGGACATGCTTGTTAGGGTGGTTGTGGGTCTGTTCATTTTTCTCCAAAATGTGGGGCTCTGGAATGCACATGAGAAGACTAAAGTCCAGAAGTGGCCAAACAACCAGAACTTTCTGCTTTACACAGCCGGTGAATGTAAAGAAGAAGATTAGATTTGTTTCTTGTTGATTGTGTTTACTAACATGAAAAATATCCTCTTGTATCAAATACAGGAGAGGAACATGGGTCAGAGGTGTTCGGACACGAGAGGAATCACCTTTGAAGATGTTGTTGTCCCTAAGGAAGTGAGTCTGTCTGCCATTAACTTTTTATTCATGATGTGCTGCAATGTTTGTTGTAAAGCCATGTATGAGTTATGTCCTGGGATGTTCGCGGTAACCTCATGCATGAGTGATATGCTATGATAATTGTGGTAAAGCCATGTTTGAGTTATGTGCTGTGATGATTGTGGTAAAACCATGTATGAGTTATGTGCTGGGATGATTGTGGTAAAGCCATGTATGAGTTATGTGCTGGGATGATTGTGGTAAAGCCATGTATAAGTTAAATGCTTTGATGATTGTGGTAAAGCCATGTTTGAGTTATGTGCTGTGATGATTGTGGTAAAGCCATGTATGAGTTATGTGCTGGGATGATTGTGGTAAAGCCATGTATGAGTTATGTGCTGCGATGATTGTGGTAAAGCCATGTATGAGTTATATGCTTTGATGATTGTGGTAAAGCCATGTATGAGTTATGTGCTGTGATGATTGTGGTAAAGCCATGTATGAGTTATGTGCTGGGATGATTGTGGTAAAGCCATGTATGAGATGTGCTGCGATGATTTTGGTAAAGTCATGTATGAGTTATATGCTTTGATGATTGTGGTAAAGCCATGTATGAGTTATGTGCTGTGATGATTGTGGTAAAGCCATGTATGAGTTATGTGCTGGGATGATTGTGGTAAAGCCATGTATGAGTTATATGCTTTGATGATTGTGGTAAAGCCATGTAGGAGTTATGTGCTGTGATGAATGAACGAACGAACAAACTTTATTTTCAAAGGGTTAAGAAGATTGCCTAAAGTCATGTATGAGTGATATGCTGTGATGATGAAGTTATGTATGGGTTATTTGCTGTAGCATGGTATACTGTGAGTGATTTTTTATGATGTATGAGTGATGTACTTCGCTATACTTTGAGTGATTTCACATATGTGCAAAGAACTTTAAATTACTGACTGCCAAGTCAGTTAACCCTTGCAATTTTCCAGATACCACATATTTTAGCGTATACTAGAAATGCCGTAGCTTCACAACTTTAAAACCGTTTTAAAACATCCATTGGCCAGAATGTTTTGGGACAGAGGTACTGGTTTAGATTGCCATGGGAGCATTTGACAGACCAGGCCTCCCGTTAAGTAACATTGTTGTTGTTGGGTTTGGTTATTGTGTGGGTTCCTGGCCGCATTGTGGGGAGTACTGGAATAGAACCACTGCCTCCACAACCGGCATCTCGTCAGAGTTGGCTTTGAAGGTATCCTTCTAAATCAGAGTACATTGTGGGGAGTACTGGAATAGAACCACTGCCTCCACAAGCATCTCGTCAGTAGTCGGCTAATTGAAGGTATCCTTCTAAATCAGAGTACATTGTGGGGAGTACTGGAATAGAACCACTGCTCTCCACAAGGGACCAGCATTCTCATCAGAGTCACCCTGCTAATAAGAGTAACGTTTTTGGGTAGTACTGGAGATAAACCACCTGCCTCCACAACCAGCATCTCATCAGAGTTGGCTAATTGAAGGTATCCTTCTAAATCATAGTACACTTGTGGGGAGTACTAGAATAGAACCACTGCCTCCACAACCAGCATCTCGTCAGAGTTGGCTAATTGAAGGTATCCTTCTAAATCAGAGTACATTGTGGGGAGTACTGGAATAGAACCACTGCCTCCACAACCAGCATCTCATCAGAGTTGGCTAATTGAAGGTATCCTTCTAAATCAGAGTACATTGTGGGGAGTACTAGAATAGAACCACTGCCTCCACAACCAGCATCTCATCAGAGTTGGCTAATTGAAGGTATCCTTCTAAATCAGAGTACATTGTGGGGAGTACTGGAATAGAACCACTGCCTCCACAACCAGCATCTCATCAGAGTTGGCTAATTGAAGGTATCCTTCTAAATCAGAGTACATTGTGGGGAGTACTAGAATAGAACCACTGCCTCCACAACCAGCATCTCTCGTCAGAGTTGGCTAATTGAAGGTATCCTTCTAAATCAGAGTACATTGTGGGGAGTACTGGAATAGAACCACTGCCTCCACAACCAGCATCTCATCAAAGTTGGCTAATTGAAGTTATCCTTCTAAATCAGAGTACATTGTGGGGAGTACTGGAATAGAACCACTGCCTCCAAAACCAGCATCTCATCAGAGTTGGCTAATTGAAGGTATCCTTCTAAATCAGAGTACATTGTGGGGAGTACTAGAATAGAACCACTGCCTCCACAACCAGCATCTCATCAGAGTTGGCTAATTGAAGGTATCCTTCTAAATCAGAGTACATTGTGGGGGAGTACTGGAATAGAACCACTGCCTCCACAACCAGCATCTCATCAGAGTTGGCTAATTGAAGGTATCCTTCTAAATCAGAGTACATTGTGTGGGAGTACTAGAATAGACCACTGCCTGCCTCCACAACCAGCATCTCATCAGAGTTGGCTATATGAAGGTATCCTTCTAAATCAGAGTACATTCAGCATCTCATCAGAGTCGGCTAATTGAAGGTATCCTTCTAAATCAGAGTACATTGTGGGGAGTACTAGAATAGAACAACTGCCTCCACAACCAGCATCTCGTCAGAGTCGGCTAATTTGAAGGTATCCTTCTAAATCAGAGTACATTGTGGGGAGTACTGGAATAGAACACACTGCCTCCACAACCAGCATCTCATCAGAGTCGGCTAATTGAAGGTATCCTTCTAAATCAGAGTACATTGTGGGGAGTACTAGAATAGAACCACTGCCTCCACAACCAGCATCTCGTCAGAGTCGGCTAATTGAAGGTATCCTTCTAAATCAGAGTACATTGTGGGGAGTACTGGAATAGAACCACTGTCTCCACAACCAGCATCTCATCAGAGTCGGCTAATTGAAGGTATCCTTCTAAATCAGAGTACATTGTGGGGAGTACTAGAATAGAACCACTGCCTCCACAACCAGCATCTCGTCAGAGTCGGCTAATTGAAGGTATCCTTCTAAATCAGAGTACATTGTGGGGAGTACTGGAATAGAACCACTGCCTCCACAACCAGCATCTCATCAGAGTCGGCTAATTGAAGGTATCCTTCTAAATCAGAGTACATTGTGGGGAGTACTAGAATAGAACCACTGCCTCCACAACCAGCATCTCGTCAGAGTCGGCTAATTTAAGGTATCCTTCTAAATCAGAGTACATTGTGGGGAGTACTGGAATAGAACCACTGCCTCCACAACCAGCATCCCATCAGAGTTGGCTAATTGAAGGTATCCTTCTAAATCGGAGTACATTAGCCTGAGAGGCAAGGAACCAAGAGTCTGCATGCAAATAAGCCAAGTATGTGGAGCTGATCTGCACACAACGCTCAGGTTCTGGAACAAGACTAAAGTCCTCAGGTAGACGAACACCTAGAACTTTCCGCCAGAGTTTACAGCCGATATCATGGATAGAGTCCAGTACATTTAGTCACTCTCATCCGTGTTTCAGCTCAGGTTTCTCTTGGATATCTTCATCTATTTGTGTCTCATTTCAGTAAAAGGCGCCTAATTAGGGTGTTTTTTTGGGGGCGAGGGCATCTCCCCCCATGAGGAACCCCAGTCTGCACACAAAGTGCCAAAACTGTAAAAAGGGGTTGCATGCAAAAATCAAATTCGGAACAAGACCAAAACCGAATGGGTGAATCCCAAATTTTCCACCCGAGTATATAGCCGTGAAAATTAAGAAGAAAAAGAAGATAATTCTTTTTTAATGTGTTTTTTCCTTTCCTTGCACACACTTGAAAAGACATTTGAAAAAGGGCAACCCTATTATTGGGGGCTGCCAGGACCCGGGTGCATTTAGGAAAAAAATTAGACGCTTGTTGGGGGGCTTTTTCAAAAGTGGGGGTGTAGGGGAAAGGGTTTGGGAAATGAAATTCTGGGGAATGGGGAAACGGTGAATCAAGTGATAAAGTGATGCAAACCTTGACCAGAAACAAGTCAGCGATAAGTGAAGGGAGCCGACAAGACTGCTGTGGGGAGTCAAGGGGAAAAAATTACTGAAATTTCTAGTTTTTTTCTTGTTTTTTCATGTGTTTTTTTTTCCTCATTCTGTCTATGTTAGGGACAAAACATCCCCTTTTTTTCGTTGACCTGTTTATTTTTCTTATTTTTAATTTCTTGGGTTTTACTTCTTCTTATTTTCTCCTTTTTTATTATTATTTTTGCCCAATCTTCTTCCGTTCTTTCCTTCATTGTTTTTTTTTCCTTTGGTTTTTCCCCCTTTTT
>CAJHNH020004570.1:0-36066 GCA_905116865.2 Candidula unifasciata
TTTCGAAGAAAATGTTCCACACTTGTTTGTGTTCCTAACACTAAACAGTGAGTTCCAGGACACTTAATTTTCACATGAACGACACGCTAGATGGCCTAACAACTTGTTTTTTGTCCTAACCTAAACATTGAAGTCCCAGAACAATTATTTTCCACATGCATGACCACGATAGATTCAGTGTAGGTAAACTAATGTCCTGATTTTTTGCATTTGGTAGCCATCTGGGGGGCAACAATTGAGATCATAAAAAAGAAAAAATTTTTTTTTGAATCCGGTAAAAGTAACATTTTCCCAGAATTTATTCCTTTCGCGTTTGGCCAAAAATCATATTTTCGCAAAAGTTGCCAATTTAGTCTCAGTTCTATCATTTCACACTTGACGAGATACTCTAGATGCGAAATTGGACACTTTGGAGCTCAATAGTGACAGAAAAATAGATAAAATAAAAGTGAAAACAAACAAATTTTACTACGAAATGTTCCTAACACTTGTTTGTGTCCTACCACTAAACAGTGAGTCCCACTAGATGCAGAGTATTTAAACTGGATGTCTGATTTGGCATTTTTGTACAATCTGGGGCAACAATTGAGATAACATAAAAATGACCACAAGTGAC
Source organism: Candidula unifasciata (assembly GCA_905116865.2). Taxonomy (NCBI): domain Eukaryota; kingdom Metazoa; phylum Mollusca; class Gastropoda; order Stylommatophora; family Geomitridae; genus Candidula; species Candidula unifasciata. The sequence goes on from CAJHNH020004570.1 coordinate 617, forward strand.
AATTTTGCAGAATATCTGATTTGGCATTTTTGTACAATCTGAGGTCAACAATTGAGATAACATAAAAATGACCACAAGTGACAATTTTGCAGAATTTATGCCTTTCGCGTTTGGCCAAAATCATATTTTCCACAAAGTTGCCAATTTAGTCTCAGTCTATCATTTCACACTTGACGAGATACTCTAGATGAGAAATTGGACACTTTGGAGCTCATATGTGACAGAAAAATAGATAAGATAAAAGTGAAAAACAAATTTTACGAAGAAATGTTCCTAACAACTTGTTTGTGTCCTACCACTAAACAGTGAGTCCCAGACAATTATTTTACACATGAATAGACACGATAGATGCAGAGTAGTTAAACTGGATGTCTGATTTGGCATTTTTTTTCAATCTGAGGGCAACAATTGAGATAACATAAAAATGACCACAAGTGACAATTTTGCAGAATTTATGCACTTTCGCGTTTGGCCAAAATAATATTTGCAAAAAAGTTGCCATTTAGTCTCAGTCTATCATTTCACACTTGACGAGATACTCTAGATGATAAATTTGACAATTTGGAGCTCGTTGGTGACAGAAAAATAGATAAGATAAAAGTGAAAAACAAATTTTACGAAGAATTGTTCCTAACAACTTGTTTGTGTCCTACCACTAAACAGTGAGTCCCAGACACTTATTTTACACTTGAATAGACACGCTAGATGCAGAGTAGGTAAACTGAATATCTGATTTGGCATTTTGGTACAATTTGGGGGCAACAATTGAGATAACATAAAAATGACCACATGTGACAATTTTGCAGAATTTATGCCTTTCGCGTTTGACCAAAATCAAATTTTCCAAAAAGTTGCCAATTTAGTCTCAGTCTATCATTTCACACTTGACGAGATACTCTAGCTGAGAAATTGGACACTTTGGAGCTCGTTGGTGACAGAAAAATAGATAAGATAAAAGTGAAAAACAAATTTTACGAAGAAATGTTCCTAACAACTTGTTTGTGTCCTACCACTAAACAGTGAGTCCCAGACAATTATTTTACACATGAATAGACACGCTAGATGCAGAGTATTTAAACTGAATGTCTGATTTGGCATTTTTGTACAATCTGGGGGCAACAATTGAGATAACATAAAAATGACCACAAGTGACATTTTTCCAGAATTTATGCCTTTCGCGTTTGGCCAAAATCATATTTTCCAAAAAGTTGCCAATTTAGTCTCAGTCTATCATTTCACACTTGACGAGATACTCTAGATGATAAATTGGACACTTTGGAGCTCATAGGTGACAGAAAAATAGATAAGATAAAAATGAAAAACAAATTTTACGAAGAAATGTTCCTAACAACTTGTTTGTGTCCTACCACTAAACAGTGAGTCCCAGACAATTATTTTACACATGAATAGACACGCTAGATGCAGAGTATTTAAACTGGATGTCTGATTTGGCATTTTTGTACAATCTGAGGGCAACAATTGAGATAACATAAAAATGACCACAAGTGACAATTTTGCAGAATTTATGCCCTTTCGCGTTTGGCCAAAATAATATTTGCAAAAAAGTTGCCAATTTAGTCTCAGTCTATCATTTCACACTTGACGAGATACTCTAGATGATAAATTTGACACTTTGGAGCTCGTTGGTGACAGAAAAATAGATAAGATAAAAGTGAAAAACAAATTTTACGAAGAATTGTTCCTAACAACTTGTTTGTGTCCTACCACTAAACATTGAGTCCCAGACACTTATTTTACACATGAATAGACACGCTAGATGCAGAGTAGGTAAACTTAATATCTGATTTGGCATTTTGGTACAATTTGGGTGCAACAATTGAGATAACATAAAAATGACCACAAGTGACATTTTTCCAGAATTTATGCCTTTCGCGTTTGGCCAAAATCATATTTTCCACAAAGTTGCCAATTTAGTCTCAGTCTATCATTTCACACTTGACGAGATACTCTAGATGAGAAATTGGACACTTTGGAGCTCATAGGTGACAGAAAAATAGATAAGATAAAAGTGAAAAACAAATTTTACGAAGAAATGTTCCTAACAACTTGTTTGTGTCCTACCACTAAACAGTGAGTCCCAGACAATTATTTTACACATGAATAGACACGCTAGATGCAGAGTAGTTAAACTGGATGTCTGATTTGGCATTTTTGTACAATCTGGGGGCAACAATTGAGATAACATAAAAATGACCACAAGTGACATTTTTGCAGAATTTATGCCTTTCGCGTTTGGCCAAAATCATATTTGCAAAAAAGTTGCCAATTTAGTCTCAGTCTATCATTTCACACTTGACGAGATACTCTAGATGAGAAATTGGACACTTTGGAGCTCATAGGTGACAGAAAAATAGATAAGATAAAAGTGAAAAACAAATTTTACGAAGAAATGTTCCTAACAACTTGTTTGTGTCCTACCACTAAACAGTGAGTCCCAGACAATTATTTTACACATGAATAGACACGCTAGATGCAGAGTAGGTAAACTGAATGTCTGATTTGGCATTTTGGTACAATCTGGGGGCAACAATTGAGATAACATAAAAATGACCACAAGTGACATTTTTTGCAGAATTTATGCCTTTCGCGTTTGGCCAAAATAATATTTGCAAAAAAGTTGCCAATTTAGTCTCAGTCTATCATTTCACACTTGACGAGATACTCTAGATGAGAAATTGGACACTTTGGAGCTCGTTGGTGACAGAAAAATAGATAAGATAAAAGTGAAAAACAAATTTTACGAAGAATTGTTCCTAACAACTTGTTTGTGTCCTACCACTAAACAGTGAGTCCCAGACAATTATTTTACACATGAATAGACACGCTAGATGCAGAGTAGGTTAAACTGGATGTCTGATTTGGCATTTTTGTACAATCTGGGGGCAACAATTGAGATAACATAAAAATGACCACAAGTGACATTTTTGCAGAATTTATGCCTTTCGCGTTTGGCCAAAATCATATTTTCCAAAAGTTGCCAATTTAGTCTCAGTCTATCATTTCACACTTGACGAGATACTCTAGATGAGAAATTGGACACTTTGGAGCTCATAGGTGACAGAAAAATAGATAAGATAAAAGTGAAAAACAAATTTTACGAAGACTTGTTCCTAACAACTTGTTTGTGTCCTACCACTAAACAGTGAGTCCCAGACACATATTTTACACATGAATAGACACGCTAGATGCAGAGTATTTAAACTGGATGTCTGATTTGGCATTTTTGTACAATCTGGGGGCAACAATTGAGATAACATAAAAATGACCACAAGTGACAATTTTGCAGAATTTATGCCTTTCGCGTTTGGCCAAAATCATATTTTTCAAAAAGTTGCCAATTTAGTCTCAGTCTATCATTTCACACTTGACGAGATACTCTAGATGAGAAATTGGACACTTTGGAGCTCGTTGGTGACAGAAAAATAGATAAGATAAAAGTGAAAAACAAATTTTACGAAGAAATGTTCCTAACAACTTGTTTGTGTCCTACCACTAAACAGTGAGTCCCAGACAATTATTTTACACATGAATAGACACGCTAGATGCAGAGTAGTTAAACTGGATGTCTGATTTGGCATTTTTGTACAATCTGGGGGCAACAATTTGAGATAACATAAAAATGACCACAAGTGACAATTTTGCAGAATTTATGCCTTTCGCGTTTGGCCAAAAAAATATTTGCAAAAAAGTTGCCAATTTAGTCTCAGTCTATCATTTCACACTTGACGAGATACTCTAGATGAGAAATTGGACACTTTGGAGCTCATAGGTGACAGAAAAATAGATAAGATAAAAGTGAAAAACAAATTTTACGAAGAAATGTTCCTAACAACTTGTTTGTGTCCTACCACTAAACATTGAGTCCCAGACAATTATTTTACACATGAATAGACACGCTAGATGCAGAGTAGGTAAACTGAATGTCTGATTTGGCATTTTGGTACAATCTGGGGGCAACAATTGAGATAACATAAAAATGACCACAAGTGACATTTTTCCAGAATTTATGCCTTTCGCGTTTGGCCAAAATCATATTTTCAAAAAAGTTGCCAATTTAGTCTCAGTCTATCATTTCACACTTGACGAGATACTCTAGATGAGAAATTTGGACACTTTGGAGCTCATGGTGACAGAAAAATAGATAAGATAAAAGTGAAAAACAAATTTTACGAAGAAATGTTCCTAACAACTTGTTTGTGTCCTACCACTAAACAGTGAGTCCCAGACAATTATTTTACACATGAATAGACACGCTAGATGCAGAGTAGTTAAACTGGATGTCTGATTTGGCATTTTTGTACAATCTGAGGTCAACAATTGAGATAACATAAAAATGACCACAAGTGACAATTTTGCAGAATTTATGCCTTTCGCGTTTGGCCAAAATCATATTTTCCAAAAAGTTGCCAATTTAGTCTCAGTCTATCATTTCACACTTGACGAGATACTCTAGATGATAAATTGGACACTTTGGAGCTCATAGGTGACAGAAAAATAGATAAGATAAAAGTGAAAAACAAATTTTACGAAGAATTGTTCCTAACAACTTGTTTGTGTCCTACCACTAAACAGTGAGTCCCAGACAATTATTTTACACATGAATAGACACGCTAGATGCAGAGTAGGTAAACTGAATGTCTGATTTGGCATTTTGGTACAATCTGGGGGCAACAATTGAGATAACATAAAAATGACCACAAGTGACATTTTTCCAGAATTTATGCCTTTCGCGTTTGGCCAAAATCATATTTTCCAAAAAAGTTGCCAATTTAGTCTCAGTCTATCATTTCACACTTGACGAGATACTCTAGATGATAAATTTGACACTTTGGAGCTCGTTGGTGACAGAAAAATAGATAAGATAAAAGTGAAAAACAAATTTTACGAAGAAATGTTCCTAACAACTTGTTTGTGTCCTACCACTAAACAGTGAGTCCCAGACAATTATTTTACACATGAATAGACACGCTAGATGCAGAGTAGTTAAACTGGATGTCTGATTTGGCATTTTTGTACAATCTGGGGGCAACAATTGAGATAACATAAAAATGACCACAAGTGACAATTTTGCAGAATTTATGCCTTTCGCGTTTGGCCAAAATCATATTTTCCAAAAAGTTGCCAATTTAGTCTCAGTCTATCATTTCACACTTGACGAGATACTCTAGCTGAGAAATTGGACACTTTGGAGCTCGTTGGTGACAGAAAAATAGATAAGATAAAAGTGAAAAACAAATTTTACGAAGAAATGTTCCTAACAACTTGTTTGTGTCCTACCACTAAACAGTGAGTCCCAGACAATTATTTTACACATGAATAGACACGCTAGATGCAGAGTATTTAAACTGGATGTCTGATTTGGCATTTTTGTACAATCTGGGGGCAACAATTGAGATAACATAAAAATGACCACAAGTGACAATTTTGCAGAATTTATGCCTTTCGCGTTTGGCCAAAATCATATTTTCCAAAAAGTTGCCAATTTAGTCTCAGTCTATCATTTCACACTTGACGAGATACTCTAGATGAGAAATTGGACACTTTGGAGCTCATTGGTGACAGAAAAATAGATAAGATAAAAATGAAAAACAAATTTTACGAAGAAATGTTCCTAACAACTTGTTTGTGTCCTACCACTAAACAGTGAGTCCCAGACAATTATTTTACACATGAATAGACACGCTAGATGCAGAGTAGTTAAACTGGATGTCTGATTTGGCATTTTTGTACAATCTGAGGTCAACAATTGAGATAACATAAAAATGACCACAAGTGACAATTTTGCAGAATTTATGCCTTTCGCGTTTGGCCAAAATCATATTTTCCAAAAAGTTGCCAATTTAGTCTCAGTCTATCATTTCACACTTGACGAGATACTCTAGATGAGAAATTGGACACTTTGGAGCTCGTTGGTGACAGAAAAATAGATAAGATAAAAGTGAAAAACAAATTTTACGAAGAAATGTTCCTAACAACTTGTTTGTGTCCTACCACTAAACAGTGAGTCCCAGACAATTATTTTACACATGAATAGACACGCTAGATGCAGAGTAGTTAAACTGGATGTCTGATTTGGCATTTTGGTACAATCTGGGGCAACAATTGAGATAACATAAAAATGACCACAAGTGACATTTTTGCAGAATTTATGCCTTTCGCGTTTGGCCAAAATAATATTTGCAAAAAAGTTGCCAATTTAGTCTCAGTCTATCATTTCACACTTGACGAGATACTCTAGATGATAAATTGGACACTTTGGAGCTCATAGGTGACAGAAAAATAGATAAGATAAAAGTGAAAAACAAATTTTACGAAGAAATGTTCCTAACAACTTGTTTGTGTCCTACCACTAAACAGTGAGTCCCAGACAATTATTTTACACATGAATAGACACGCTAGATGCAGAGTAGGTAAACTGAATATCTGATTTGGCATTTTGGTACAATTTGGGGGCAACAATTGAGATAACATAAAAATGACCACAAGTGACATTTTTCCAGAATTTATGCCTTTCGCGTTTGGCCAAAATCATATTTTCCACAAAGTTGCCAATTTAGTCTCAGTCTATCATTTCACACTTGACGAGATACTCTAGATGAGAAATTGGACACTTTGGAGCTCATAGGTGACAGAAAAATAGATAAGATAAAAGTGAAAAACAAATTTTACGAAGAAATGTTCCTAACAACTTGTTTGTGTCCTACCACTAAACAGTGAGTCCCAGACAATTATTTTACACATGAATAGACACGCTAGATGCAGAGTAGTTAAACTGGATGTCTGATTTGGCATTTTTGTACAATCTGGGGGCAACAATTGAGATAACATAAAAATGACCACAAGTGACATTTTTTGCAGAATTTATGCCCTTTCGCGTTTGGCCAAAATCATATTTGCAAAAAAGTTGCCAATTTAGTCTCAGTCTATCATTTCACACTTGACGAGATACTCTAGATGATAAATTGGACACTTTGGAGCTCGTTGGTGACAGAAAAATAGATAAGATAAAAGTGAAAAACAAATTTTACGAAGAAATTGTTCCTAACAACTTGTTTGTGTCCTACCACTAAACATTGAGTCCCAGACAATTATTTTACACATGAATAGACACGCTAGATGCAGAGTAGGTAAACTTAATGTCTGATTTGGCATTTTGGTACAATTTGGGGGCAACAATTGAGATAACATAAAAATGACCACAAGTGACATTTTTCCAGAATTTATGCCTTTCGCGTTTGGCCAAAATCATATTTTCCAAAAAGTTGCCAATTTAGTCTCAGTCTATCATTTCACACTTGACGAGATACTCTAGATGAGAAATTGGACACTTTGGAGCTCATAGGTGACAGAAAAATAGATAAGATAAAAGTGAAAAACAAATTTTACGAAGAAATGTTCCTAACAACTTGTTTGTGTCCTACCACTAAACAGTGAGTCCCAGACAATTATTTTACACATGAATAGACACGCTAGATGCAGAGTAGGTAAACTGAATGTCTGATTTGGCATTTTGGTACAATCTGGGGGCAACAATTGAGATAACATAAAAATGACCACAAGTGACATTTTTGCAGAATTTATGCCTTTCGCGTTTGGCCAAAATCATATTTTCCAAAAAGTTGCCAATTTAGTCTCAGTCTATCATTTCACACTTGACGAGATACTCTAGATGAAAATTGGACACTTTGGAGCTCATAGGTGACAGAAAAATAGATAAGATAAAAGTGAAAAACAAATTTTACGAAGAAATGTTCCTAACAACTTGTTTGTGTCCTACCACTAAACAGTGAGTCCCAGACAATTATTTTACACATGAATAGACACGCTAGATGCAGAGTATTTAAACTGAATGTCTGATTTGGCATTTTTGTACAATCTGAGGGCAACAATTGAGATAACATAAAAATGACCACAAGTGACATTTTTGCAGAATTTATGCCTTTCGCGTTTGGCCAAAATCATATTTTCCAAAAAGTTGCCAATTTAGTCTCAGTCTATCATTTCACACTTGACGAGATACTCTAGATGAGAAATTGGACACTTTGGAGCTCGTTGGTGACAGAAAAATAGATAAGATAAAAGTGAAAAACAAATTTTACGAAGAAATGTTCCTAACAACTTTTTGTGTCCTACCACTAAACAGTGAGTCCCAGACAATTATTTTACACATGAATAGACACGCTAGATGCAGAGTAGTTAAACTGGATGTCTGATTTGGCATTTTGGTACAATCTGGGGGCAACAATTGAGATAACATAAAAATGACCACAAGTGACAATTTTGCAGAATTTATGCCTTTCGCGTTTGGCCAAAATAATATTTTCCAAAAAGTTGCCAATTTAGTCTCAGTCTATCATTTCACACTTGACGAGATACTCTAGATGAGAAATTTGACACTTTGGAGCTCGTTGGTGACAGAAAAATAGATAAGATAAAAGTGAAAAACAAATTTTACGAAGAAATGTTCCTAACAACTTGTTTGTGTCCTACCACTAAACAGTGAGTCCCAGACAATTATTTTACACATGAATAGACACGCTAGATGCAGAGTAGTTAAACTGGATGTCTGATTTGGCATTTTTGTACAATCTGAGGGCAACAATTGAGATAACATAAAAATGACCACAAGTGACAATTTTGCAGAATTTATGCCTTTCGCGTTTGGCCAAAATCATATTTTCAAAAAGTTGCCAATTTAGTCTCAGTCTATCATTTCACACTTGACGAGATACTCTAGATGAGAAATTGGACACTTTGGAGCTCGTTGGTGACAGAAAAATAGATAAGATAAAAGTGAAAAACAAATTTTACGAAGAAATGTTCCTAACAACTTGTTTGTGTCCTACCACTAAACAGTGAGTCCCAGACAATTATTTTACACATGAATAGACACGCTAGATGCAGAGTAGTTAAACTGGATGTCTGATTTGGCATTTTTGTACAATCTGAGGGCAACAATTGAGATAACATAAAAATGACCACAAGTGACAATTTTGCAGAATTTATGCCTTTCGCGTTTGGCCAAAATCATATTTTCCAAAAAGTTGCCAATTTAGTCTCAGTCTATCATTTCACACTTGACGAGATACTCTAGATGAGAAAATTGGACACTTTGGAGCTCGTTGGTGACAGAAAAATAGATAAGATAAAAAGTGAAAAACAAATTTTACGAAGAAATGTTCCTAACAACTTGTTTGTGTCCTACCACTAAACAGTGAGTCCCAGACAATTATTTTACACATGAATAGACACGCTAGATGCAGAGTAGTTAAACTGGATGTCTGATTTGGCATTTTTGTACAATCTGGGGGCAACAATTGAGATAACATAAAAATGACCACAAGTGACAATTTTTGCAGAATTTATGCCTTTCGCGTTTGGCCAAAATCATATTTTCCAAAAAAGTTGCCAATTTAGTCTCAGTCTATCATTTCACACTTGACGAGATACTCTAGATGATAAAATTTGGACACTTTGGAGCTCGTTGGTGACAGAAAAATAGATAAGATAAAAGTGAAAAACAAATTTTACGAAGAAATGTTCCTAACAACTTGTTTGTGTCCTACCACTAAACAGTGAGTCCCAGACAATTATTTTACACATGAATAGACACGCTAGATGCAGAGTAGTTAAACTGGATGTCTGATTTGGGCATTTTGGTACAATCTGGGGGCAACAATTGAGATAACATAAAAATGACCACAAGTGACATTTTTGCAGAATTTATGCCTTTCGCGTTTGGCCAAATAATATTTGCCAAAAAGTTGCCAATTTAGTCTCAGTCTATCATTTCACACTTGACGAGATACTCTAGATGATAAATTGGACACTTTGGAGCTCGTTGGTGACAGAAAAATAGATAAGATAAAAGTGAAAAACAAATTTTACGAAGAAATGTTCCTAACAACTTGTTTGTGTCCTACCACTAAACAGTGAGTCCCAGACAATTATTTTACACATGAATAGACACGCTAGATGCAGAGTAGGTAAACTGAATGTCTGATTTGGCATTTTGGTACAATTTGGGGGCAACAATTGAGATAACATAAAAATGACCACAAGTGACATTTTTCCAGAATTTATGCCTTTCGCGTTTGGCCAAAATCATATTTTCCAAAAAGTTGCCAATTTAGTCTCAGTCTATCATTTCACACTTGACGAGATACTCTAGATGAGAAATTGGACACTTTGGAGCTCATAGGTGACAGAAAAATAGATAAGATAAAAGTGAAAAACAAATTTTACGAAGAAATGTTCCTAACAACTTGTTTGTGTCCTACCACTAAACAGTGAGTCCCAGACAATTATTTTACACATGAATAGACACGCTAGATGCAGAGTAGGTAAACTGAATGTCTGATTTGGCATTTTGGTACAATTTGGGGGCAACAATTGAGATAACATAAAAATGACCACAATGTGACATTTTTTCCAGAATTTATGCCTTTCGCGTTTGGCCAAAATCATATTTTCCACAAAGTTGCCAATTTAGTCTCAGTCTATCATTTCAAACTTGACGAGATACAATCTGAGGTCAACAATTGAGATTTTTGGGCCAAACGCGAAAAATATAAATTCTAAAATTTCAAAATTTCAATTTTTAAAAGTTTCTTAATTTTTTCCCCCAAATTTTTAAACCAAAAATGCCCAAATCAAAAAAATTCGGGTTTTACCTAAAATCTGCAAAAAAAATTTCTAATTTTAAAATTTTAAAATTAAATTGTTTTTTGGGGCTCAATTTTATTTAAAACCAAAAAAATTTAGAACATTCTTCGTAAAATAAAATTTTCCAAAATTAACTTACCCATTTTTCTTCCCATTAAACTTAAAGGTTGTCCATTTCTCAACTAAAGTTTTTCACAATTTTAAAATTAAACAAACTTTTTCAAAATTTTTAAAATTGAATTTTTGGCCAAATGGAAAAACCCTTTAAAATAAAAAATTTGTCACTTTTTAATCAAAAAATTTTTAAATTTTATCTCAAATTTTCAACCCAAATTTCAAAATGCCCAAATCAAACATTAAAATTTACCCCTACCCTTTGCTCTTTCTTCTACCTGTTAAAAATTTAAATTCAAAAGGGAAATTTTTAATTTTTAAATTTTAACCCCCCCCAATTTTAAACCTTCTTCTAAATTTTTTTTCACATTTAATCTTACATTTTTCTTCACCAAAAAACTAAATTCCAATTTTTTCATCAATAGGTTTTCCTCTTAATTACAAATAAAACTGAAACTAAATTGAAAAATTTTAAAATATAATTTTTTCCCACCCTTAAAAGGTTTTTAAAAATTTCTTAAAAATGTAAATTTTCCTTTTTTATTTTCTTTTTAAATTTTCCTCCAAATTTTTACCAAATTTTCCCCCCTCAAACCTTTCGTTTTAACCCCACTCTTTCATTCTTATTGTCTATTCATTTTACCAATAAATTTCTGGGGCTAAATTTTTATTTAAACACAAACATTTTAAAAAAATTTCTTTTCTTTAAAAAATATTTTTTTTCAACCTTTTAAAACTTAAAAAATTTTTCTTCCCTTACCCAATGGTTCCAATTTTTTTCATCTAATAAAAACAAAAAATTAAAATTATTTTTACTTTTTAAAATAAATTTAAAAATTTTAAATATTAAAATTTTCCAAATTCAAAACCCCTAAATTCTAAAATTTGTTTTTACCCCTTTTTCTTTTTAAAAATTAAACTAAATTTTTTCCAAAAACCCAAATTTTACCCCAAAAATCCAAATTTTTAGAAAATTCATTTTACCTTTCTTTCCCTCTTCTTTTCTAATCAAAATTTAAAAAATTTTTAAAATCTTTTATGAAACCACAACAATTTCTTATTAAAACAAACTTTTCTTTAAATTTGTTTTCACTTTAAACTTATTTTAAAATTTTTCTTAACGAAAAAACCAAGTGTCCAATTTATTTTTAAATTCTTTAAAAAAATCTTTTTTGGTTTTAATTTAAATAATAACTGAAACTAAAATTTCAAACCCTTTTTGGAAATTTTTGTTTCCAAAACCCGAAATTTGAAACCATTTTTAAAAATTTAAAATTGTGTCTTTTTTGTTTTTAAATCAATTTGGTTTTGCCTTTCCCAATTTTAAACCCAAAAATTTTCCAAATCAACATTCGTTTACCCTTAAATCTTTTTTCTTTTTCCCCATTTTATTTTAAAAAAAATTTTTCTACTCATTTTTATTAGGACCCCCAACCAATTGTTAAACAATCCCCTTTTCTTTTCAAATAAAAGTTTTTCAAAAAACATTTTTTTGGTTTATCTATTCTTTTTCTGCTAAACCCCTTTAATTCTCCAAATTTGGGGGCCCCAAAATTTCTCATTTCTAAATAATCTTTCCGAAAAAATTAAAATGGAAATTTTTTAAAATAAAACTTAAATTGGCAACTTTTTTAAAATTTTATTTTCCACATCAAACTTAAAATTCCTGCAAAATTTGGCAAATTGGTTTTCAAAATTTTTAGTTTCTCAATTCACCCAAAATTGTACCAAAAATGCCAAATCCAAAATTCCTTTTACCTTTCTTTCATCTAAACTTTCCTAATTTTTAAATTTAAAATCTTTCCTGACTCAATTTTTTAGTTAAGGACACAAACAAATTGTTAAAAAAACAATTCTTCTTTTTAAAATTTTTTTTCAAATTTTTTAATCTTAATTCTATTTTTCTTTGTCAAAAAACCAACGAACCCCCCAAATTCCAATTTTAACATCTAAAGATATTCTCTTCAAATTAAAAATTTTTTTAGAAATTTTAAAATAAAAGGGCCAAACCTTTTTAAAAATATTATTTTCCAAAAAACCCCAAAACTGTTTAAATTTCTGGAAAAAGGGACTTGGTTTTCATTTTTTATTGTTTTAATCTCAAATTGTTCCTCCAGAAAATTTTAACCCAAAAAAAATGCCGGAAATCAAAAATTTATTACCTTTTTTGCCCCTTAATCTTAAATTTCTTTTTCTTTAAAAATAATTTCTTCCTAATTTTTATTTAAAGGAAAAACCCAACAAATTTTTAAACAAATTCTTTCTAAAATAGGTTTAAAATTTATCTATCTTAATTTTTTCTTCAAAAAATTTGGGTCCAAATTCCAATTTTCTCCCTTCTTTGTTTTGTATCTCGACTGGAAAAATAACAAAAATAAATTCAAAAATTTTTGGAAAATTTTTTTGTTTCCCCCAATTTCAAACCCCCAAATTCTTCAAATTTCAAATTTGTCTTTTAATTTTATCCTTTTTAAATTTTTTTTTCAAAAACCCCAAATTTAAAAAAAAATGCCAATCAAACCCCCTTCCATTCAAAAAAACTTTGCCCTTCCTTTCCGGTCTTTTAATTTAAAATAATTCCTTAAATCAATTTTAATTTAAACAAACAAATTTTAAAAAATTTTTTCTAAATTTTTTTTTACTTTAAACCCTTAATCATTTTTCTTCCACCCCCAAAAACTCCAAATTCCAATTTTCAATTTAAAATATCTCCTTTTTAAGTTTAAAATATAACCCCAACTAAATTCAAATTTTTTTGCCAAATATTTTTTCGCCAACGCCCCCAAAAAAATAAATTCTCAAAAATTTTTTTTTTCCTTGACCCCTTTTGGTTTTAATTTTTTTTAACCCCATTTTTTGCCCCCTAGAAAGGAAAAAAAAAAAACCCAAAAAAAAAAATAAAAAAAAAAAAAAAAAAAAATTTAATAAAAAAAAAAAAAAAAAAAAAAAAGGAAAAAAAAAAGGGTTAAAAATTAAAAAAAAGGGAAAAAAAAATTTTTTCGGGAAAAAAACCAAAAAAAGGGGTTTTAAAAAAAAAAATGTAGGAAAAAACAAAAAGGAGGAAAAAAAAAATTCTTGGGGAAAAAAAAAAAAAATTTTTCATTTTTTTCTTCTCAAATTTTTTTTTAAAATTAAAAATTCCAAAATTTTTTGGGGAAATTTTCCCCTTCGCGTTTGGCAAAATTTTTAAAAATTTAATTTTGCTGGCTAAAATTGGGCCCCAAAAAATTTTTTAAATTTATTTTGACCAAAAAAAAATGTAAGGAAAAACCCAAATTTTTCAAAATTTTTGGGCAATTTTTTGCCCAACCCCCAAAAATTTTTCCCCCAAATTTTTACAAAAAACAAATCAAAATCAAAAAAAAATACCTGATTTGGCTTTTTTCAATTTGGGGTTTTTAAAAAAAAATTTTTTGGGATTTCACTTTTTTGGGGTACGAAACAAAACAAGTTTTAGGAACATTTCATTTAAAAAAGTTTTTCACTTTTTTTCTTATCTATTTTTTTTTGTTACCAACGGCTCCCAAAATGTCCAAAATTTTCATCTAGAGTATTTTCGTCAAATGTGAAAAAATAGACTGACTAAATTTTGGGAAATTTTTTGGAAAAAATTTTTTTTCCAAACCCCGAAAAGGATAAATTCTGGAAAAAAAATTTCCCTTTTGGTCTTTTTTGGGTTTTTTCATTTTGCCCCCAGATTTTTAAAAATCCCAAAACAACCCTTCCCGTTTTAAATACCGGGGCTTTTGTGGGGTCTTTCATGTGTAAAAAATTGTCTGGGACTCAAAGTTTAGGGTAGGAAAAAAAACAATTTTGGGAAAAATTCTTCGTAAAATTTTTTTTTCATTTTTTCTTTTCTATTTTTCTGTCCCCCAGAGCTCCAAAGTGTCCCAAATTTTCCCTCCAGATTTTCTCGCAAGTGTAAAAAGATAGACTGAGAATAAAAGGGGAAAATTTTTTTTAAATATTATTTTTGCCCAAAGCGAAAAGGGAAAAATTTGCAAAATTGTCACTTGTGTCCTTTTTAGTTATCTCAATGTTGCCCCCAGATTAAACAAAAAATGCCAAATCAGACATCCAGTTTAACTACTCGCATCTAGCGCTTGTCCTATTCAGTGTAAAATCATTCGTTGGGACTCAAAGGTTTAGGTAGGACACAAACAAGTGTTAGGAAAACAATTCTCGTCAAATTTGTTTTCACTTTTATCTTATCTATTTTTCAGCACCAACCAACGAGCCCCAAGGGTCCAATTTATCATCTAGAGTATCTCGTCAAGTGTGAAATGATAGACTGAGACCTACATTCGGCAAACTTTTTTGGAAAATATGATTTTGGCCCACAAAACGCGAAAGGCATACAATTCTGGAAAAAATGTCAGTGTGGTCAATTTTATGTTATCTCAATTGTTGCTCCCAGATTGTAAAAAAAGCCAAATCAGGACATCCAGTTTTACCTATCAGCAATCTAGGTGTCTTATTCATGTGTAAAATAATTTTCTATCTCGACAAGTGTGAAATGATAGACTGAGACTAAATTGGCAACTTTTTGGAAAATATGATTTGGCCAAATGCGAAAGGCATAAATTCTGCAAAATTGTCACTTGTGGTCATTTTTATGTTATCTCAATTGTTGCCCCAGATTGTACAAAAATGCCAAATCAGACATTCAGTTTACCTACTCTGCATCTAGCGTGTCTATTCATGTGTAAAATAATTGTCTGGGACTCAATGTTTAGTGGTAGGACACAAACAAGTTGTTAGGAACAATTCTTCGTAAAATTTGTTTTTCACTTTTATCTTATCTATTTTTCTGTCACCAACGAGCTCCAAAGTGTCCAATTTATCATCTAGAGTATCTCGTCAAGTGTGAAATGATAGACTGAGACTAAATTGGCAACTTTTTGGAAAATATGATTTTGGCCAAACGCGTAAGGCATAAATTCTGGAAAATGTCACTTGTGGTCATTTTTATGTTATCTCAATTGTTGCCCCAGATTGTACCAAAAATGCCAAATCAGACATTCAGTTTACCTACTCTGCATCTAGCGTGTCTATTCATGTGTAAAATAATTGTCTGGGACTCAATGTTTAGTGGTAGGACACAAACAAGTTGTTAGGAACAATTCTTCGTAAAATTTGTTTTTCACTTTTATCTTATCTATTTTTCTGTCACCTATGAGCTCCAAAGTGTCCAATTTCTCATCTAGAGTATCTCGTCAAGTGTGAAATGATAGACTGAGACTAAATGGCAACTTTTTTGAAAATATGATTTTGGCCAAACGCGAAAGGCATAAATTCTGGAAAAATTGTCACTTGTGGTCATTTTTATGTTATCTCAATTGTTGCCCCCAGATTGTACAAAAATGCCAAATCAGACATTCAGTTTACCTACTCTGCATCTAGCGTGTCTATTCATGTGTAAAATAATTGTCTGGGACTCAATGTTTAGTGGTAGGACACAAACAAGTTGTTAGGAACATTTCTTCGTAAAATTTGTTTTTCACTTTTATCTTATCTATTTTTCTGTCACCTATGAGCTCCAAAGTGTCCAATTTATCATCTAGAGTATCTCGTCAAGTGTGAAATGATAGACTGAGACTAAATTGGCAACTTTTTGGAAAATATGATTTTGGCCAAACGCGAAAGGCATAAATTCTGGAAAAATTGTCACTTGTGGTCATTTTTATGTTATCTCAATTGTTGCCCCCAGATTGTACAAAAATGCCAAATCAGACATCAGTTTAACTACTCTGCATCTAGCGTGTCTATTCATGTGTAAAATAATTGTCTGGGACTCACTGTTTAGTGGTAGGACACAAACAAGTTGTTAGGAACATTTCTTCGTAAAATTTGTTTTTCACTTTTATCTTATCTATTTTTCTGTCACCAACGAGCTCCAAAGTGTCCAATTTATCATCTAGAGTATCTCGTCAAGTGTGAAATGATAGACTGAGACTAAATTGGCAACTTTTTTGAAAATATGATTTTGGCCAAACGCGAAAGGCATAAATTCTGGAAAAATGTCACTTGTGGTCATTTTTATGTTATCTCAATTGTTGCCCCCAGATTGTACAAAAATGCCAAATCAGACATTCAGTTTACCTACTCTGCATCTAGCGTGTCTATTCATGTGTAAAATAATTGTCTGGGACTCACTGTTTAGTGGTAGGACACAAACAAGTTGTTAGGAACAATTTCTTCGTAAAATTTGTTTTTCACTTTTATCTTATCTATTTTTCTGTCACCAATGAGCTCCAAAGTGTCCAATTTCTCATCTAGAGTATCTCGTCAAGTGTGAAAT
Source organism: Candidula unifasciata (assembly GCA_905116865.2). Taxonomy (NCBI): domain Eukaryota; kingdom Metazoa; phylum Mollusca; class Gastropoda; order Stylommatophora; family Geomitridae; genus Candidula; species Candidula unifasciata. The sequence goes on from CAJHNH020004570.1 coordinate 17,718, forward strand.
GATAGACTGAGACTAAATTGGCAACTTTTTTGAAAATATGATTTTGGCCAAACGCGTAAGGCATAAATTCTGGAAAAATTGTCACTTGTGGTCATTTTTATGTTATCTCAATTGTTGCCCCCAGATTGTACCAAAAATGCCAAATCAGACATTCAGTTTAACCTACTCTGCATCTAGCGTGTCTATTCATGTGTAAAATAATTGTCTGGGACTCAATGTTTAGTGGTAGGACACAAACAAGTTGTTAGGAACAATTCTTCGTAAAATTTGTTTTTCACTTTTATCTTATCTATTTTTCTGTCACCTATGAGCTCCAAAGTGTCCAATTTCTCATCTAGAGTATCTCGTCAAGTGTGAAATGATAGACTGAGACTAAATTGGCAACTTTTTTGAAAATATGATTTTGGCCAAACGCGAAAGGCATAAATTCTGCAAAATTGTCACTTGTGGTCATTTTTATGTTATCTCAATTGTTGCCCCCAGATTGTACAAAAATGCCAAATCAGACATTCAGTTTACCTACTCTGCATCTAGCGTGTCTATTCATGTGTAAAATAATTGTCTGGGACTCAATGTTTAGTGGTAGGACACAAACAAGTTGTTAGGAACAATTCTTCGTAAAATTTGTTTTTTCACTTTTATCTTATCTATTTTTCTGTCACCAACGAGCTCCAAAGTGTCCAATTTATCATCTAGAGTATCTCGTCAAGTGTGAAATGATAGACTGAGACTAAATTGGCAACTTTTTTGGAAAATATGATTTTGGCCAAACGCGAAAGGCATAAATTCTGGAAAAATGTCACTTGTGGTCATTTTTATGTTATCTCAATTGTTGCCCCCAGATTGTACCAAAATGCCAAATCAGACATTCAGTTTACCTACTCTGCATCTAGCGTGTCTATTCATGTGTAAAATAATTGTCTGGGACTCACTGTTTAGTGGTAGGACACAAACAAGTTGTTAGGAACATTTCTTCGTAAAATTTGTTTTTCACTTTTATCTTATCTATTTTTCTGTCACCTATGAGCTCCAAAGTGTCCAATTTCTCATCTAGAGTATCTCGTCAAGTGTGAAATGATAGACTGAGACTAAATTGGCAACTTTTTGGAAAATATGATTTTGGCCAAACGCGAAAGGCATAAATTCTGGAAAAATGTCACTTGTGGTCATTTTTATGTTATCTCAATTGTTGCCCCCAGATTGTACCAAAATGCCAAATCAGACATTCAGTTTACCTACTCTGCATCTAGCGTGTCTATTCATGTGTAAAATAATTGTCTGGGACTCAATGTTTAGTGGTAGGACACAAACAAGTTGTTAGGAACAATTCTTCGTAAAATTTGTTTTTCACTTTTATCTTATCTATTTTTCTGTCACCAACGAGCTCCAAAGTGTCCAATTTATCATCTAGAGTATCTCGTCAAGTGTGAAATGATAGACTGAGACTAAATTGGCAACTTTTTTGCAAATATTATTTTGGCCAAACGCGTAAGGCATAAATTCTGCAAAATTGTCACTTGTGGTCATTTTTATGTTATCTCAATTGTTGCCCCCAGATTGTACCAAAATGCCAAATCAGACATTCAGTTTACCTACTCTGCATCTAGCGTGTCTATTCATGTGTAAAATAATTGTCTGGGACTCACTGTTTAGTGGTAGGACACAAACAAGTTGTTAGGAACATTTCTTCGTAAAATTTGTTTTTCACTTTTATCTTATCTATTTTTTCTGTCACCTATGAGCTCCAAAGTGTCCAATTTCTCATCTAGAGTATCTCGTCAAGTGTGAAATGATAGACTGAGACTAAATTGGCAACTTTTTGGAAAATATGATTTTGGCCAAACGCGAAAGGCATAAATTCTGGAAAAATGTCACTTGTGGTCATTTTTATGTTATCTCAATTGTTGCCCCCAGATTGTACAAAAATGCCAAATCAGACATCCAGTTTAACTACTCTGCATCTAGCGTGTCTATTCATGTGTAAAATAATTGTCTGGGACTCAATGTTTAGTGGTAGGACACAAACAAGTTGTTAGGAACATTTCTTCGTAAAATTTGTTTTTCACTTTTATCTTATCTATTTTTTCTGTCACCTATGAGCTCCAAAGTGTCCAATTTCTCATCTAGAGTATCTCGTCAAGTGTGAAATGATAGACTGAGACTAAATTGGCAACTTTTTTGGAAAATATGATTTTGGCCAAACGCGAAAGGCATAAATTCTGGAAAAATGTCACTTGTGGTCATTTTTATGTTATCTCAATTGTTGCCCCCAGATTGTACCAAAATGCCAAATCAGACATTCAGTTTACCTACTCTGCATCTAGCGTGTCTATTCATGTGTAAAATAATTGTCTGGGACTCACTGTTTAGTGGTAGGACACAAACAAGTTGTTAGGAACAATTCTTCGTAAAATTTGTTTTTCACTTTTATCTTATCTATTTTTCTGTCACAACGAGCTCCAAAGTGTCCAATTTATCATCTAGAGTATCTCGTCAAGTGTGAAATGATAGACTGAGACTAAATTGGCAACTTTTTGAAAATATGATTTTGGCCAAACGCGAAAGGCATAAATTCTGCAAAATTGTCACTTGTGGTCATTTTTATGTTATCTCAATTGTTGCCCCCAGATTGTACCAAAAATGCCAAATCAGACATTCAGTTTACCTACTCTGCATCTAGCGTGTCTATTCATGTGTAAAATAATTGTCTGGGACTCAATGTTTAGTGGTAGGACACAAACAAGTTGTTAGGAACAATTCTTCGTAAAATTTGTTTTTCACTTTTATCTTATCTATTTTTCTGTCACCAACGAGCTCCAAAGTGTCCAATTTATCATCTAGAGTATCTCGTCAAGTGTGAAATGATAGACTGAGACTAAATTGGCAACTTTTTGGAAAATATGATTTTGGCCAAACGCGAAAGGCATAAATTCTGGAAAAAATGTCACTTGTGGTCATTTTTATGTTATCTCAATTGTTGCCCCCAGATTGTACAAAAATGCCAAATCAGACATCCAGTTTAACTACTCTGCATCTAGCGTGTCTATTCATGTGTAAAATAATTGTCTGGGACTCACTGTTTAGTGGTAGGACACAAACAAGTTGTTAGGAACATTTCTTCGTAAAATTTGTTTTTCACTTTTATCTTATCTATTTTTCTGTCACCTATGAGCTCCAAAGTGTCCAATTTCTCATCTAGAGTATCTCGTCAAGTGTGAAATGATAGACTGAGACTAAATTGGCAATTTTTTTGAAAAATATGATTTTGGCCAAACGCGAAAGGCATAAATTCTGGAAAAATGTCACTTGTGGTCATTTTTATGTTATCTCAATTGTTGCCCCCAGATTGTACCAAAATGCCAAATCAGACATTCAGTTTACCTACTCTGCATCTAGCGTGTCTATTCATGTGTAAAATAATTGTCTGGGACTCAATGTTTAGTGGTAGGACACAAACAAGTTTATAGGAACAATTCTTCGTAAAATTTGTTTTTCACTTTTATCTTATCTATTTTTCTGTCACCAACGAGCTCCAAAGTGTCCAATTTATCATCTAGAGTATCTCGTCAAGTGTGAAATGATAGACTGAGACTAAATTGGCAACTTTTTTGAAAATATGATTTTGGCCAAACGCGAAAGGCATAAATTCTGAAAAATTGTCACTTGTGGTCATTTTTATGTTATCTCAATTGTTGCCCCCAGATTGTACACCAAAATGCCAAATCAGACATCCAGTTTAACTACTCTGCATCTAGCGTGTCTATTCATGTGTAAAATTATTGTCTGGGACTCACTGTTTAGTGGTAGGACACAAACAAGTTGTTAGGACATTTCTTCGTAAATTTGTTTTTCACTTTTATCTTATCTATTTTTCTGTCACCTATGAGCTCCAAAGTGTCCAATTTCTCATCTAGAGTATCTCGTCAAGTGTGAAATGATAGACTGAGACTAAATTGGCAACTTTTTTGCAAAATATGATTTTGGCCAAACGCGAAAGGCATAAATTCTGGAAAATTGTCACTTGTGGTCATTTTTATGTTATCTCAATTGTTGCCCCCAGATTGTACAAAAATGCCAAATCAGACATTCAGTTTACCTACTCTGCATCTAGCGTGTCTATTCATGTGTAAAATAATTGTCTGGGACTCAATGTTTAGTGGTAGGACACAAACAAGTTGTTAGGAACATTTCTTCGTAAAATTTGTTTTTCACTTTTATCTTATCTATTTTTCTGTCACCTATGAGCTCCAAAGTGTCCAATTTCTCATCTAGAGTATCTCGTCAAGTGTGAAATGATAGACTGAGACTAAATTGGCAACTTTTTTGAAAAATATGATTTTGGCCAAACGCGAAAGGCATAAATTCTGGAAAAATGTCACTTGTGGTCATTTTTATGTTATCTCAATTGTTGCCCCCAGATTGTACAAAAATGCCAAATCAGACATCCAGTTTAACTACTCTGCATCTAGCGTGTCTATTCATGTGTAAAATAATTGTCTGGGACTCAATGTTTAGTGGTAGGACACAAACAAGTTGTTAGGAACAATTCTTCGTAAAATTTGTTTTTCACTTTTATCTTATCTATTTTTCTGTCACCTATGAGCTCCAAAGTGTCCAATTTCTCATCTAGAGTATCTCGTCAAGTGTGAAATGATAGACTGAGACTAAATTGGCAACTTTTTTGGAAAATATGATTTTGGCCAAACGCGAAAGGCATAAATTCTGGAAAAATGTCACTTGTGGTCATTTTTATGTTATCTCAATTGTTGCCCCCAGATTGTACCAAAATGCCAAATCAGACATTCAGTTTACCTACTCTGCATCTAGCGTGTCTATTCATGTGTAAAATAATTGTCTGGGACTCAATGTTTAGTGGTAGGACACAAACAAGTTGTTAGGAACAATTCTTCGTAAAATTTGTTTTTCACTTTTATCTTATCTATTTTTTTCTGTCACCAACGAGCTCCAAAGTGTCCAATTTATCATCTAGAGTATCTCGTCAAGTGTGAAATGATAGACTGAGACTAAATTGGCAACTTTTTTGCAAATATTATTTTGGCCAAACGCGTAAGGCATAAATTCTGAAAAATTGTCACTTGTGGTCATTTTTATGTTATCTCAATTGTTGCCCCCAGATTGTACAAAAATGCCAAATCAGACATTCAGTTTACCTACTCTGCATCTAGCGTGTCTATTCATGTGTAAAATAATTGTCTGGGACTCAATGTTTAGTGGTAGGACACAAACAAGTTGTTAGGAACAATTCTTCGTAAAATTTGTTTTTCACTTTTATCTTATCTATTTTTTCTGTCACCAACGAGCTCCAAAGTGTCCAATTTATCATCTAGAGTATCTCGTCAAGTGTGAAATGATAGACTGAGACTAAATTGGCAACTTTTTGGAAAATATGATTTTGGCCAAACGCGAAAGGCATAAATTCTGGGAAAAATGTCACTTGTGGTCATTTTAAATGTTATCTCAATTGTTGCCCCCAGATTGTACAAAAATGCCAAATCAGACATTCAGTTTACCTACTCTGCATCTAGCGTGTCTATTCATGTGTAAAATAATTGTCTGGGACTCAATGTTTAGTGGTAGGACACAAACAAGTTGTTAGGAACATTTCTTCGTAAAATTTGTTTTTCACTTTTATCTTATCTATTTTTCTGTCACCTATGAGCTCCAAAGTGTCCAATTTCTCATCTAGAGTATCTCGTCAAGTGTGAAATGATAGACTGAGACTAAATTGGCAACTTTTTGGAAAATATGATTTTGGCCAAACGCGAAAGGCATAAATTGCAAAATTGTCACTTGTGGTCATTTTTATGTTATCTCAATTGTTGCCCCCAGATTGTACAAAAAATGCCAAATCAGACATTCAGTTTACCTACTCTGCATCTAGCGTGTCTATTCATGTGTAAAATAATTGTCTGGGACTCAATGTTTAGTGGTAGGACACAAACAAGTTGTTAGGAACAATTCTTCGTAAAATTTGTTTTTCACTTTTATCTTATCTATTTTTCTGTCACCAACGAGCTCCAAAGTGTCCAATTTATCATCTAGAGTATCTCGTCAAGTGTGAAATGATAGACTGAGACTAAATTGGCAACTTTTTTGAAAATAGATTTTGGCCAAACGCGAAAGGCATAAATTCTGCAAAAATGTCACTTGTGGTCATTTTTATGTTATCTCAATTGTTGCCCCCAGATTGTACAAAAATGCCAAATCAGACATCCAGTTTAACTACTCTGCATCTAGCGTGTCTATTCATGTGTAAAATAATTGTCTGGGACTCACTGTTTAGTGGTAGGACACAAACAAGTTGTTAGGAACATTTCTTCGTAAAATTTGTTTTTCACTTTTATCTTATCTATTTTTCTGTCACCTATGAGCTCCAAAGTGTCCAATTTCTCATCTAGAGTATCTCGTCAAGTGTGAAATGATAGACTGAGACTAAATTGGCAACTTTTTTGAAAAATATGATTTTGGCCAAACGCGAAAGGCATAAATTCTGGAAAAATGTCACTTGTGGTCATTTTTATGTTATCTCAATTGTTGCCCCCAGATTGTACAAAATGCCAAATCAGACATTCAGTTTACCTACTCTGCATCTAGCGTGTCTATTCATGTGTAAAATAATTGTCTGGGACTCAATGTTTAGTGGTAGGACACAAACAAGTTGTTAGGAACAATTCTTCGTAAAATTTGTTTTTCACTTTTATCTTATCTATTTTTCTGTCACCAACGAGCTCCAAAGTGTCCAATTTATCATCTAGAGTATCTCGTCAAGTGTGAAATGATAGACTGAGACTAAATTGGCAACTTTTTTGCAAATATGATTTTGGCCAAACGCGTAAGGCATAAATTCTGCAAAATTGTCACTTGTGGTCATTTTTATGTTATCTCAATTGTTGCCCCCAGATTGTACAAAAATGCCAAATCAGACATCCAGTTTAACTACTCTGCATCTAGCGTGTCTATTCATGTGTAAAATAATTGTCTGGGACTCACTGTTTAGTGGTAGGACACAAACAAGTTGTTAGGAACATTTCTTCGTAAAATTTGTTTTTCACTTTTATCTTATCTATTTTTCTGTCACCTATGAGCTCCAAAGTGTCCAATTTCTCATCTAGAGTATCTCGTCAAGTGTGAAATGATAGACTGAGACTAAATTGGCAACTTTTTTGAAAATATGATTTTGGCCAAACGCGAAAGGCATAAATTCTGCAAAATTGTCACTTGTGGTCATTTTTATGTTATCTCAATTGTTGCCCCCAGATTGTACCAAAATGCCAAATCAGACATTCAGTTTACCTACTCTGCATCTAGCGTGTCTATTCATGTGTAAAATAATTGTCTGGGACTCAATGTTTAGTGGTAGGACACAAACAAGTTGTTAGGAACATTTCTTCGTAAAATTTGTTTTTCACTTTTATCTTATCTATTTTTCTGTCACCTATGAGCTCCAAAGTGTCCAATTTCTCATCTAGAGTATCTCGTCAAGTGTGAAATGATAGACTGAGACTAAATTGGCAACTTTTTTGGAAAATATGATTTTGGCCAAACGCGAAAGGCATAAATTCTGGAAAAATTGTCACTTGTGGTCATTTTTATGTTATCTCAATTGTTGCCCCCAGATTGTACCAAAATGCCAAATCAGACATTCAGTTTACCTACTCTGCATCTAGCGTGTGTCTATTCATGTGTAAAATAATTGTCTGGGACTCAATGTTTAGTGGTAGGACACAAACAAGTTGTTAGGAACAATTCTTCGTAAAATTTGTTTTTCACTTTTATCTTATCTATTTTTCTGTCACCAACGAGCTCCAAAGTGTCCAATTTATCATCTAGAGTATCTCGTCAAGTGTGAAATGATAGACTGAGACTAAATTGGCAACTTTTTTGAAAAATATGATTTTGGCCAAACGCGAAAGGCATAAATTCTGGAAAAAATTGTCACTTGTGGTCATTTTTATGTTATCTCAATTGTTGCCCCCAGATTGTACAAAAATGCCAAATCAGACATCCAGTTTAACTACTCTGCATCTAGCGTGTCTATTCATGTGTAAAATAATTGTCTGGGACTCACTGTTTAGTGGTAGGACACAAACAAGTTGTTAGGAACATTTCTTCGTAAAATTTGTTTTTCACTTTTATCTTATCTATTTTTCTGTCACCTATGAGCTCCAAAGTGTCCAATTTCTCATCTAGAGTATCTCGTCAAGTGTGAAATGATAGACTGAGACTAAATTGGCAACTTTTTTGAAAATATGATTTTGGCCAAACGCGAAAGGCATAAATTCTGGAAAATTGTCACTTGTGGTCATTTTTATGTTATCTCAATTGTTGCCCCCAGATTGTACCAAAATGCCAAATCAGACATTCAGTTTACCTACTCTGCATCTAGCGTGTCTATTCATGTGTAAAATAATTGTCTGGGACTCAATGTTTAGTGGTAGGACACAAACAAGTTGTTAGGAACAATTCTTCGTAAAATTTTGTTTTTCACTTTTATCTTATCTATTTTTCTGTCACCAACGAGCTCCAAAGTGTCCAATTTATCATCTAGAGTATCTCGTCAAGTGTGAAATGATAGACTGAGACTAAATTGGCAACTTTTTTGAAAATATATTTTGGCCAAACGCGTAAGGCATAAATTCTGCAAAATTGTCACTTGTGGTCATTTTTATGTTATCTCAATTGTTGCCCCCAGATTGTACAAAAATGCCAAATCAGACATCCAGTTTAACTACTCTGCATCTAGCGTGTCTATTCATGTGTAAAATAATTGTCTGGGACTCAATGTTTAGTGGTAGGACACAAACAAGTTGTTAGGAACATTTCTTCGTAAAATTTGTTTTTCACTTTTATCTTATCTATTTTTCTGTCACCTACGAGCTCCAAAGTGTCCAATTTATCATCTAGAGTATCTCGTCAAGTGTGAAATGATAGACTGAGACTAAATTGGCAACTTTTTGGAAAATATGATTTTGGCCAAACGCGAAAGGCATAAATTCTGGAAAAATGTCACTTGTGGTCATTTTTATGTTATCTCAATTGTTGCCCCCAGATTGTACAAAATGCCAAATCAGACATTCAGTTTACCTACTCTGCATCTAGCGTGTCTATTCATGTGTAAAAAAATTGTCTGGGACTCAATGTTTAGTGGTAGGACACAAACAAGTTGTTGGAAACAATTTCTTCGTAAAATTTTCTTCGTAAAATTTTTTTCACTTTTATCTTATCTATTTTTCTGTCACCAACGAGCTCCAAAGTGTCCAATTTTATCATCTAGAGTATCTCGTCAAGTGTGAAATGATAGACTGAGACTAAATTGGCAACTTTTTTTGGAAAATATGATTTTGGCCAAACGCGAAAGGCATAAATTCTGGAAAAATGTCACTTGTGGTCATTTTTATGTTATCTCAATTGTTGCCCCCAGATTGTACAAAAATGCCAAATCAGACATTCAGTTTACCTACTCTGCATCTAGCGTGTCTATTCATGTGTAAAATAATTGTCTGGGACTCAATGTTTAGTGGTAGGACACAAACAAGTTGTTAGGAACATTTCTTCGTAAAATTTGTTTTTCACTTTTATCTTATCTATTTTTTTCTGTCACCAATGAGCTCCAAAGTGTCCAATTTATCATCTAGAGTATCTCGTCAAGTGTGAAATGATAGACTGAGACTAAATTGGCAACTTTTTGGAAAATATGATTTTGGCCAAACGCGAAAGGCATAAATTCTGGAAAAATTGTCACTTGTGGTCATTTTTATGTTATCTCAATTGTTGCCCCCAGATTGTACCAAAATGCCAAATCAGACATCCAGTTTAACTACTCTGCATCTAGCGTGTCTATTCATGTGTAAAATAATTGTCTGGGACTCAATGTTTAGTGGTAGGACACAAACAAGTTGTTAGGAACAATTCTTCGTAAAATTTGTTTTTCACTTTTATCTTATCTATTTTTCTGTCACCTATGAGCTCCAAAGTGTCCAATTTCTCATCTAGAGTATCTCGTCAAGTGTGAAATGATAGACTGAGACTAAATTGGCAACTTTTTGGAAAATATGATTTTGGCCAAACGCGAAAGGCATAAATTCTGGAAAAATGTCACTTGTGGTCATTTTTATGTTATCTCAATTGTTGCCCCCAGATTGTACCAAAATGCCAAATCAGACATTCAGTTTACCTACTCTGCATCTAGCGTGTCTATTCATGTGTAAAATAATTGTCTGGGACTCAATGTTTAGTGGTAGGACACAAACAAGTTGTTAGGAACAATTCTTCGTAAAATTTGTTTTTCACTTTTATCTTATCTATTTTTCTGTCACCAACGAGCTCCAAAGTGTCCAATTTATCATCTAGAGTATCTCGTCAAGTGTGAAATGATAGACTGAGACTAAATTGGCAACTTTTTGGAAAATATGATTTTGGCCAAACGCGAAAGGCATAAATTCTGCAAAAATGTCACTTGTGGTCATTTTTATGTTATCTCAATTGTGTTGCCCCAGATTGTACAAAAATGCCAAATCAGACATTCAGTTTACCTACTCTGCATCTAGCGTGTCTATTCATGTGTAAAATAATTGTCTGGGACTCAATGTTTAGTGGTAGGACACAAACAAGTTGTTAGGAACATTTCTTCGTAAAATTTGTTTTTCACTTTTATCTTATCTATTTTTCTGTCACCTATGAGCTCCAAAGTGTCCAATTTCTCATCTAGAGTATCTCGTCAAGTGTGAAATGATAGACTGAGACTAAATTGGCAACTTTTTTGGAAAATATGATATTTTGGCCAAACGCGCGAAAGGCATAAATTCTGCAAAAATGTCACTTGTGGTCATTTTTATGTTATCTCAATTGTTGCCCCCAGATTGTACAAAAATGCCAAATCAGACATTCAGTTTAACTACTCTGCATCTAGCGTGTCTATTCATGTGTAAAATAATTGTCTGGGACTCAATGTTTAGTGGTAGGACACAAACAAGTTGTTAGGACATTCTTCGTAAAATTTGTTTTTCACTTTTATCTTATCTATTTTTCTGTCACCAACGAGCTCCAAAGTGTCCAATTTATCATCTAGAGTATCTCGTCAAGTGTGAAATGATAGACTGAGACTAAATTGGCAACTTTTTTGAAAAATATGATTTTGGCCAAACGCGTAAGGCATAAATTCTGCAAAATTGTCACTTGTGGTCATTTTTATGTTATCTCAATTGTTGCCCCCAGATTGTACCAAAATGCCAAATCAGACATCCAGTTTACCTACTCTGCATCTAGCGTGTCTATTCATGTGTAAAATAATTGTCTGGGACTCAATGTTTAGTGGTAGGACACAAACAAGTTGTTAGGAACAATTCTTCGTAAAATTTGTTTTTTCACTTTTATCTTATCTATTTTTCTGTCACCAATGAGCTCCAAAGTGTCCAATTTCTCATCTAGAGTATCTCGTCAAGTGTGAAATGATAGACTGAGACTAAATTGGCAACTTTTTGAAAAATATGATTTTGGCCAAACGCGAAAGGCATAAATTCTGCAAAATTGTCACTTGTGGTCATTTTTATGTTATCTCAATTGTTGCCCCCAGATTGTACAAAAATGCTAAATCAGACATCCAGTTTAACTACTCTGCATCTAGCGTGTCTATTCATGTGTAAAATAATTGTATGGGACTTAATTTTAGTGGTAGGACACAAACAAGTTGTTAAAAACATTTCTTCGTAAAATTTGTTTTTCACTTTTATCTTATCTATTTTTCTGTCACCTATGAGCTCCAAAGTGTCCAATTTATCATCTAGAGTATCTCGTCAAGTGTGAAATGATAGACTGAGACTAAATTGGCAACTTTTTGGAAAATATGATTTTGGCCAAACGCGAAAGGCATAAATTCTGGAAAATTGTCACTTGTGGTCATTTTATGTTATCTCAATTGTTGCCCCCAGATTGTACAAAAATGCCAAATCAGACATCCAGTTTAACTACTCTGCATCTAGCGTGTCTATTCATGTGTAAAATAATTGTCTGGGACTCAATGTTTAGTGGTAGGACACAAACAAGTTGTTAGGAACAATTCTTCGTAAAATTTGTTTTTCACTTTTATCTTATCTATTTTTCTGTCACCAACGAACTCCAAAGTGTCCAATTTATCATCTAGAGTATCTCGTCAAGTGTGAAATGATAGACTGAGACTAAATTGGCAACTTTTTGGAAAATATATGATTTGGCCAAACGCGAAAGGCATAAATTCTGGAAAAATGTCACTTGTGGTCATTTTTATGTTATCTCAATTGTTGCCCCCAGATTGTACAAAAATGCCAAATCAGACATTCAGTTTAACTACTCTGCATCTAGCGTGTCTATTCATGTGTAAAATAATTGTCTGGGACTCACTGTTTAGTGGTAGGACACAAACAAGTTGTTAGGAACATTTCTTCGTAAAATTTGTTTTTCACTTTTATCTTATCTATTTTTCTGTCACCTATGAGCTCCAAAGTGTCCAATTTCTCATCTAGAGTATCTCGTCAAGTGTGAAATGATAGACTGAGACTAAATTGGCAACTTTTTTGGAAAATATGATTTTGGCCAAACGCGAAAGGCATAAATTCTGGAAAAATGTCACTTGTGGTCATTTTTATGTTATCTCAATTGTTGCCCCCAGATTGTACAAAAATGCCAAATCAGACATCCAGTTTAACTACTCTGCATCTAGCGTGTCTATTCATGTGTAAAATAATTGTCTGGGACTCACTGTTTAGTGGTAGGACACAAACAAGTTGTTAGGAACATTTCTTCATAAAATTTTTTTTTTCACTTTTATCTTATCTATTTTTCTGTCACCTATGAGCTCCAAAGTGTCCAATTTCTCATCTAGAGTATCTCGTCAAGTGTGAAATGATAGACTGAGACTAAATTGGCAACTTTTTTAGAAAATATGATTTTGGCCAAACGCGAAAGGCATAAATTCTGAAAAATGTCACTTGTGGTCATTTTTATGTTATCTCAATTGTTGCCCCCAGATTGTACCAAAATGCCAAATCAGACATTCAGTTTACCTACTCTGCATCTAGCGTGTCTATTCATGTGTAAAATAATTGTCTGGGACTCAATGTTTAGTAATAGGACACAAACAAGTTGTTAGGAACAATTCTTCGTAAAATTTGTTTTTCACTTTTATCTTATCTATTTTTCTGTCACCTATGAGCTCCAAAGTGTCCAATTTATCATCTAGAGTATCTCGTCAAGTGTGAAATGATAGACTGAGACTAAATTGGCAACTTTTTGGAAAATATGATTTTGGCCAAACGCGAAAGGCATAAATTCTGGAAAAATGTCACTTGTGGTCATTTTTATGTTATCTCAATTGTTGCCCCCAGATTGTACAAAATGCCAAATCAGACATTCAGTTTACCTACTCTGCATCTAGCGTGTCTATTCATGTGTAAAATAATTGTCTGGGACTCAATGTTTAGTGGTAGGACACAAACAAGTTGTTAGGAACAATTCTTCGTAAAATTTGTTTTTCACTTTTATCTTATCTATTTTTCTGTCACCTATGAGCTCCAAAGTGTCCAATTTATCATCTAGAGTATCTCGTCAAGTGTGAAATGATAGACTGAGACTAAATTGGCAACTTTTTTAGAAAATATGATTTTGGCCAGACGCGAAAGGCATAAATTCTGAAAAATGTCACTTGTGGACATTTTTATGTTATCTCAATTGTTGCCCCCAGATTGTACCAAAATGCCAAATCAGACATTCAGTTTACCTACTCTGCATCTAGCGTGTCTATTCATGTGTAAAATAATTGTCTGGGACTCAATGTTTAGTGGTAGGACACAAACAAGTTGTTACGAACAATTCTTCGTAAAATTTGTTTTTCACTTTTATCTTATCTATTTTTCTGTCACCTATGAGCTCCAAAGTGTCCAATTTATCATCTAGAGTATCTCGTCAAGTGTGAAATGATAGACTGAGACTAAATTGGCAACTTTTTGGAAAATATGATTTTGGCCAAACGCGAAAGGCATAAATTCTGGAAAAATGTCACTTGTGGTCATTTTTATGTTATCTCAATTGTTGCCCCCAGATTGTACCAAAAATGCCAAATCAGACATCAGTTTACCTACTCTGCATCTAGCGTGTCTATTCATGTGTAAAATAATTGTCTGGGACTCACTGTTTAGTGGTAGGACACAAACAAGTTGTTAGGAACATTTCTTCGTAAAATTTGTTTTTCACTTTTATCTTATCTATTTTTCTGTCACCTATGAGCTCCAAAGTGTCCAATTTCTCATCTAGAGTATCTCGTCAAGTGTGAAATGATAGACTGAGACTAAATTGGCAACTTTTTTTTGGAAAATATGATTTTGGCCAAACGCGAAAGGCATAAATTCTGGAAAAATGTCACTTGTGGTCATTTTTATGTTATCTCAATTGTTGCCCCCAGATTGTACCAAAATGCCAAATCAGACATTCAGTTTAACTACTCTGCATCTAGCGTGTCTATTCATGTGTAAAATAATTGTCTGGGACTCAATGTTTAGTGGTAGGACACAAACAAGTTGTTAGGAACATTTCTTCGTAAAATTTTGTTTTCACTTTTATCTTATCTATTTTTCTGTCACCAACGAGCTCCAAAGTGTCCAATTTCTCATCTAGAGTATCTCGTCAAGTGTGAAATGATAGACTGAGACTAAATTGGCAACTTTTTGGAAAATATGATTTTGGCCAAACGCGAAAGGCATAAATTCTGGAAAAATGTCACTTGTGGTCATTTTTATGTTATCTCAATTGTTGCCCCCAGATTGTACCAAAATGCCAAATCAGACATTCAGTTTACCTACTCTGCATCTAGCGTGTCTATTCATGTGTAAAATAATTGTCTGGGACTCAATGTTTAGTGGTAGGACACAAACAAGTTGTTAGGAACAATTTCTTCGTAAAATTTGTTTTTTCACTTTTATCTTATCTATTTTTCTGTCACCAACATGAGCTCCAAAGTGTCCAATTTATCATCTAGAGTATCTCGTCAAGTGTGAAATGATAGACTGAGACTAAATTGGCAACTTTTTTGGAAAATATGATTTTGGC
Source organism: Candidula unifasciata (assembly GCA_905116865.2). Classification (NCBI taxonomy): domain Eukaryota; kingdom Metazoa; phylum Mollusca; class Gastropoda; order Stylommatophora; family Geomitridae; genus Candidula; species Candidula unifasciata. The sequence goes on from CAJHNH020004570.1 coordinate 32,814, forward strand.
CAAACGCGAAAGGCATAAATTCTGGAAAAATGTCACTTGTGGTCATTTTTATGTTATCTCAATTGTTGCCCCCAGATTGTACAAAAATGCCAAATCAGACATTCAGTTTACCTACTCTGCATCTAGCGTGTCTATTCATGTGTAAAATAATTGTCTGGGACTCACTGTTTAGTGGTAGGACACAAACAAGTTGTTAGGAACATTTCTTCGTAAAATTTTTTTTTCACTTTTATCTTATCTATTTTTCTGTCACCTATGAGCTCCAAAAGTGTCCAATTTCTCATCTAGAGTATCTCGTCAAGTGTGAAATGATAGACTGAGACTAAATTGGCAACTTTTTGGAAAATATGATTTTGGCCAAACGCGAAAGGCATAAATTCTGTAAAAATGTCATTGTGGTCATTTTTATGTTATCTCAATTGTTGCCCCCAGATTGTACCAAAATGCCAAATCAGACATTCAGTTTTACCTACTCTGCATCTAGCGTGTCTATTCATGTGTAAAATAATTGTCTGGGACTCAATGTTTAGTGGTAGGACACAAACAAGTTGTTAGGAACAATTCTTCGTAAAATTTGTTTTTCACTTTTATCTTATCTATTTTTCTGTCACCTATGAGCTCCAAAGTGTCCAATTTATCATCTAGAGTATCTCGTCAAGTGTGAAATGATAGACTGAGACTAAATTGGCAACTTTTTGAAAAATATGATTTGGCCAAACGCGCGAAAGGCATAAATTCTGGAAAAATGTCACTTGTGGTCATTTTTATGTTATCTCAATTGTTGCCCCCAGATTGTACAAAAATGCCAAATCAGACATCCAGTTTAACTACTCTGCATCTAGCGTGTCTATTCATGTGTAAAATAATTGTCTGGGACTCACTGTTTAGTGGTAGGACACAAACAAGTTGTTAGGAACATTTCTTCGTAAAATTTGTTTTTCACTTTTATCTTATCTATTTTTCTGTCACCTATGAGCTCCAAAGTGTCCAATTTCTCATCTAGAGTATCTCGTCAAGTGTGAAATGATAGACTGAGACTAAATTGGCAACTTTTTGGAAAATATGATTTTTGCCAAACGCGAAAGGCATAAATTCTGGAAAAATGTCACTTGTGGTCATTTTTATGTTATCTCAATTGTTGCCCCCAGATTGTACCAAAATGCCAAATCAGACATTCAGTTTACCTACTCTGCATCTAGCGTGTCTATTCATGTGTAAAATAATTGTCTGGGACTCAATGTTTAGTGGTAGGACACAAACAAGTTGTTAGGAACATTTCTCGTAAAAATTTTTTTTTTCACTTTTATCTTATCTATTTTTCTGTCACCAACGAGCTCCAAAGTGTCCAATTTCTCATCTAGAGTATCTCGTCAAGTGTGAAATGATAGACTGAGACTAAATTTGGCAACTTTTTGGAAAATATCATTTTGGCCAAACGCGAAAGGCATAAATTCTGGAAAAATGTCACTTGTGGTCATTTTTATGTTATATCTCAATTGTTGCCCCCAGATTGTACAAAAATGAGCCAAATCAAGACACTAATTCATGTTTACCTACTCCATTACGGATATTCTTAGCGTGTGTCCTATTCAATGTGCTAAAATAACTGTCTGAGAACTAATTTTTTATTAGGTGCGATTATTTACGACGTATCCGACAGCAAACCAAGTTGTTAAGGAAACCTGTATTTCTTCGTGAAAAATTTGTCTTTTCACATTTTATTCTTATCCATTTTCGCTGGTCACACCTATGAGCTCCAAAGTAGTCCAACTTGTCACCACCACACCAATATAGCAGGATCTGTACAAATGTAAGGTGAAGAATCAGATAGACATGAGACGTAAAAATTGGCAACTTTGGAAAATATGATTCTTGGCCCGCATCCATATACACGCAGAGCAAAGTTGCCTAAATTCTGGACAAATGTCACTTGTGGTCATTATTCGTTTTTAGTCTATATGCTCCACATTGTTTGCCCCCCAGATTGTACCATACATGCAAAATCCGACTATTCATAGTCTACCTACGCTGCATCTCGAGTGTCTAGTATTCATGTGTGAAATAATTGTCTGGACTCACTGTTTTAGTGTTAGGACACAAACAAGTTGTTAGACATTTCTTTCGTCAACACTTGTTTTTTCCTTTCAATCATTATCTATTTTCTTGGTCCCCAACAAACTCCAAAGTATCCAATTTCTCATCTAGAGTAGCTCGTCAAGTGTGAAATGATAGACTGAGATAAATTGCAAATTTTTGTAAATATATTTTGGCCAAACGCGAAAGGCATAAATTACTGGGAACAACAAAATTTCACTTGTGGGTCATTTTTATGTTATCTCCATTGTTGCCCCAGATTGTACCAAAATGCCAACCTCAGACATTCAGTTTACCTACTCTACATCTATCGTGGTCTATTTCTGTTGTACAATAATTGTCTGAGACTCAATATTTAGTCGTATTACACAAACATTTTTAGGACAATTCTTCGTAAAAATTTTGTTTTTCACTTTTTCTATCTATTTTTCTGTCACCTATGAGCTCCAAAGTGTCCAATTTCTCATCTAGAGTATCTCGTCAAGTGTGAAATGATAGACTGAGACTAAATTGGCAACTTTTGGAAAATATGATTTTGGCCAAACGCGTAAGGCATAAATTCTGAAAAATGTCACTTGTGGTCATTTTTATGTTATCTCAATTGTTTGCCCCCAGATTGTACCAAAATGCCAAATCAGACATCCAGTTTACCTACTCTGCATCTAGCGTGTCTATTCATGTGTAAAATAATTGTCTGGGACTCACTGTTTAGTGGTAGGACACAAACAAGTTGTTAGGAACATTTCTTCGTAAAATTTGTTTTTCACTTTTATCTTATCTATTTTTCTGTCACCAACGAGCTCCAAGTGTCCAATTTCTCATCTAGAGTATCTCGTCAAGTGTGAAATGATAGACTGAGACTAAATTGGCAACTTTTTGGAAAAATATGATTTTGGCCAAACGCGAAGGCATAATTCTGCAAAATTGTCACTTGTGGTCATTTTTATGTTATCTCAATTGTTGCCCCCAGATTGGACCAAAATGCCAATCACAACATTCAGTTTAACTACTCTGCATCTAGCGTGTCTATTCATGTGTAAAATAGTTTGTCTGGGACTCACTGTTTAGTGGCGAGGACACAAACAAGTTTTGTTTAGGAACAATTCTTCGTAAAATTTGTTTTTATTTTAATTTTATATCTATTTTTTTCTGTCACCAA
>CAJHNH020004571.1:0-2500 GCA_905116865.2 Candidula unifasciata
AGGATCTATCTATCTTTTTTTTTACCCCAACAGGACATCACACAAGCGATAAACACCCCATGACACAAAGTGCCACTATGTGGATAAGGGCCACCCATGGAGAGGTCCCGGAAACCGCGTTCGACCATTAGATCATATTTATGGCAGGGCTATATTGCGGCCCCTGGCAAGAGCCAGAGTAGGGCTTCAAATAACGAAAAGTTGCATCCCATAAAGGGATGACATATGGTCAAGGAAACGCGCAGGGGAAATCTGCAGTCCAATGTGGGCAATGGATATATTTATGTTAAAAGATGCTCGAGGAAAGGCGCTGGGGAAATCTGCAGTCCAATGTGAGAAATGGATAAATTTATGTTAAAAGATATTTAAGGAAAAGAGCAGGGGAAATTTGCAGTCAAATGTAGGTAATGGATGTATTTATGTTAAAAGATGCTCGAGGAAAGGCGCTGGGGAAATCTGCAGTCCGATGTGAGCAATGGATATATTTATGTTAAAAGATGCTCGAGGAAAGGCGCTGGGGAAATCTGCAGTCCAATGTGAGCAATGGATATATTTATGTTAAAAGATGCTCGAGGAAAAGAGCAGGGGAAATTTGCAGTCCAATGTGAGCAATGGATATATTTATGTTAAAAGATGCTCGAGGAAAAGCGCTGGGGAAATCTGCAGTCCGATGTGAGCAATGGATATATTTATGTTAAAAGATGCTCGAGGAAAAGCGCTGGGGAAATCTGCAGTCCAATGTGAGCAATGGATATATTTATGTTAAAAGATGCTCGAGGAAAAGCGCTGGGGGAAATCTGCAGTCCAATGTGAGCAATGGATATATTTATGTTAAAAGATGCTCGAGGAAAAGCGCTGGGGAAATCTGCAGTCCAATGTGAGCAATGGATATATTTATGTTAAAAGATGCTCGAGGAAAAGCGCTGGGGAAATCTGCAGTCCAATGTGAGCAATGGATATATTTATGTTAAAAGAAGGAAAAGAGCAGGGGAAATTTGCAGTCAAATGTAGGTAATAAATGTATTTATGTTAAAAGATGCTTGGGGAAAGGCGCTGGGGAAAGGCTGTAGTCCAATGTGAGCAATGGATATATTTATGTTAAAAGAAGGAAAAGAGCAGGGGAAATTTGCAGTCAAATGTAGGTAATGGATGTATTTATGTTAAAAGATGCTTGGGGAAAGGCGCTGGGGAAAGGCTGTAGTCCAATGCTGGTAATTGATGTATTTATGTTAAGAGATGCTTGAGGAGACTCAACTATCCGAGACTAAGTAAAAACTAATACCGTCAGACAATCTGTAAGAACAACACTTTACACTAAATTCATTGAGAAGCAGACGATCAAATAGTTAGGTTGCCGCTAATCAAACGCGTCTGACACAAGATCAGGGCTTTCTAAACTTATCATGTTAGTGACACACTTTTCAGACAAACATAAATTCAAACCACTAGCAGCCCAGAGGTAACATGAACCTTGTGTTAGAGATACGGACATCATGATCATCATCATCTTTAAAGGCCTTGGGGCAACTATGGTGATTAGATCGTTCAGTCATTTCGTTAGAAAGCTGCCACAACAACTGCCAACGCAGGCATTATTACATCTAAAACCGGCATTATTACATCTAAAACTGGCATTATTACACCTAAAACTTGCATTATTAGATCTAAGACAGGCATTATTACATCTAAAACTGGCATTATTACATATAAAACTGGCATTATTATATCTAAAACTGGCACTATTGCATCTAAAACTGGCATTATTACACCTAAAACTTGCATTATTAGATCTAAGACAGGCATTATTACATCTAAATTTGGCATTATTACATCTGAAACTATCTTCTGTAAGAGCAAGAAAGCGCCCAAGGTGGAGATGGATTAATGACATTAAAAACATTCAACATCCACACGAAACACATCGGAGATCAGGTCGCCCTTTGGCTGGCCGGTAGACGATTCGTCACAGGTAGCGACGGTATTTGGGTCCATCTCCTTTGGTCGCATCAAAACTGCAAGCGTCCTTTTCAGGGCTACTTGGTGGCGAGAAATCTAAGCCATTTTATATTGCACTCATATACCTAGTCACGCATATAACCTAAGCTCTCGCTTTTGGGGATGCTGCTTGAAAGTAGCGATTTTCTTTTTCGCAAAGCAATCCAGGCTAAACGCCACGGAACAACAATTGCCATTGCAGACCGCTGAACATTGGGCAGACAAACTGCTCCTCTCACCGAGCTCAAGGGACAAGGTGGACTGGACATTCATAACAATAAATTACTGATGCACAAATCATTTCCAATCTCACAATCACGCCGCCCCTAAGAAATCGTTGGAGAAGGGATGTAGAATGTTGAAGGTTGAATTAAGAATCGACATCATAGCACTCCGGATACTCCCACAAACACTCCGTCCCCATCTTCAGCAGCAAGCAAAGAATTCCAATTTCGATGGCACCTGTAATAGTCTCATTGTATAAGTATTCATCTCACTTTTTTTT
>CAJHNH020004571.1:7500-36063 GCA_905116865.2 Candidula unifasciata
ACATCTAGGAGAACTGCCTCATAAACAGCATCCTCTTCTGATATCTGAGGTAGTCTGGTTATGTTCAACGTCATGGCTTGGAGAGAACGGTGATGTGAAGTTCCGTTCTCAAAACGAAAGGCGGATGTCGATCTTGAGGAAGGTGGATACAAGACATTGAAGATACACTGGCTATGAAATCACATAGGACTGGGGAACTGGCTAGAGAAAGAGAGACTTTCAGGCGTGCCGCGACGAGAGCGTCGTTCTGTCAATGATCTGCTGATTGATGATGAGTAGCTCGTGTCTGATGGGCCACTGGTGTGAAAATAAACTTTTATCTACTACTTGTTGTCCCCTGTGCTTCCGAAGTAATTCTCTGTATATAGTGGAGACAATTGTGAAAATAACAGAAATAACTGCACGCAACACTCATACCAATTACAAGAAGAGACGTATTTAAAACAGCACTTAGAAAAAAAACCAGAATTGAAGTTGCGTAATAATCTACCCGGCGCAGTATAATATACTCTGTGCAGTACTAATATAACAGGCGGCAGCGTTTTTAAACCCACTAACTAATCCTGTAATTTGGTCATATCAAGCGCCAGGACAGATTGGAAAAAAAATTATAGCAGAAGGCATGGTACCAGGAAGGAGGGGCAGGGGCCGACTTACACGAAGACGGGCACAGGATATAAGTGACTCCTTGAGTATGAAAGTTCATGAGGCGGGAGAACTGGCGAGAGACCGAGTTTCTTTCAGGCAGACTGTGATGAGAGCGGCGTTCTACAAAAGACCTGCTTCATGATGATGAACTAATCCTGTACAGCAGAACTTTCCAAACTGTGTGCTGGGACACAATCATGTGTCGGCTTTAGTGTCAATATGTGTCACGCGGCAGTGATTTCAAACCCTCTAACACAGCAGTTCTCAACATGTGCATTGCGACCCTTTTGGGGGGTCGAACGACCCCTCCACAAGGAACGCCTAACACCATGGAAAAACTCATATTCACTGAAGTTATGAAATAGCGACGAAAATAATGTTATAGTTAGGGGTCGCCACAACATGAGAAACTGTATTCAAAGGTTGCGGCATTTTAAAGGTTGAGAACCACTTCTGTAGCATTTCCTGTACAGCAGAGGTTTCAAAACTGTATGTTAGCAAGCATAAGTGTGTTGGCTGCAGTGTGAAGGTGGTCGCGTTGTATTGGCGTTGTTCACTTTGTTTTATCATTATTGTCGGCGTTTGGCGCTTAAACCTTGTGAACGCGCTTTGTAATTCCGTGCTGTCGGGTTGCAACCCAGTTTAGGGCGATCTGGCAGCAGATCGCCATTCGTTAATATCAACATTGGTATCGAGAGTGAGCAATAACAAACTAAATGTCTTTGTAAATTATTGATGTTGACAAATCAAAACAGGGCCCGGAGCAGGTCGACCCAGCAGTGGGTAGAGACAGTCCTGCCCGGAAGCTACAGGCCGACCGGCGTAATGCCCTGACTAACATCAAACTTCTAAGAGTGGGTTAGCCCTATCAAGACTATAAAATACGATTGGGGACCTATCACAGTCCTCACGACCGACCACCTTTACTTCCCATGACTGCACCTTGTACCCACTCGAGGCTTGGTCGAAGTGTGAGTCAAGGTAATCTTTTTATAAATTATAGCAAGGCTATTAAAGTTTGACACGATCGTCGAGTACAGGGGTTCGTTCCCAAGCGCTGTAGGGTAAATTAAATATATATATTATATATATATATATATATATAATATTATATATATATATATATATATATATATATATATATACCTACATGTGTGTGTGTGTGTGTGTGTGTGTGTGTGTGTGGTTTTCGGACAATAGTGCGAGAGTCGCGCTGTGTGAGAGATGAGGGCTTCCACACATCAGTGATATTCCCAAAGACAACATTAATTGTTTACTCAAAAAAAAGGGTTTCGCTTTTTAATCTGCTTAACTACAGGGCAACAACCATAAAGTTAATAGTATCAATTCAACCTAGAAGCTCCCTGTGTGGGTTCTGAGGCTCTTCTTTTTTTTTTTTTGGGAAAACAAGAACAGACCCTCTGTCTCCCCAACAAGCATGTCGTAGGAGTCGATTAGTGAGAAATTCTTTCAAAATCGAAATGCATCTACCCCAACGGCAAGGAACAACTTCCAGAAGCCAGTAAAACGGATATACACGTTTTGGCACAAAGGCAAATTCCAAATGGACGAACAATCAGGACTTTCCGCCAGAGCTTAAAGCTGGTAAACAGACAAGAAGAAGAAACTAGAAGCAGGGTTAACACCACAAGAATAAAAAGGTAATTTATACAAAATTTTTCGTAAAAACTCTCGGTGAAAAATCACGGCTTTGCCTCCATCTCTGGCTTTCCTGTCTCCCAGCTGTACTGGAAAACTGGCGGAACTGATTTTTGGATAGCTAGAGGTTTGTTTCCAGCTCCTAACAATACTCCAAAGACATCGCAGAATGTTCACAGGAGTTTGGTGGACTGCAGCCAACCTTGATTGTGGAGAGGAAACAGCTTTTTCTTTTGTAAATAAATGAACGAGCTTGTGATGTGAAACATTTCGTTATTACATTTTATGTACGTGTCCATGTCTCTTATAGAGTAAGGTAAAGGAAAAAGTGGAGATGAAAGGATGGACTTCATTGCACTGGGTGCTGCGTTTGGCTCAGTCTCTCTTAGCAGAACATCTAGCTGCCATCCGTGACCTAGGGATCTCCATTAAAACTGCATTCGTGAACTGAATGGAGCAGCCGTTAAACGAACCTACGACTTTAGAACGCGAGGCAAACGGCTTGACCCACCCACTCTCGTATAAAGTGTTAGTATAACCTCTGATTTGCTAGTAGACTGGGTAAAACAAACGCTAGTCTCCTCACTTACACAGTGTTACACACTGGCTTACTTCTGATTGGTTGACATTCAGACTAGCTCTCTTCTGATTGGTCGACCTTAAGCCACATTAACTTTTCACAAGGTTAGGGTGCCAGCGCTTTTAACACTCCAAAAAACATCGACAAACTAGGTCTAAAACACAGCCCTTTTTAGAGAGTGATGAAATTTATGTCACAGGCATTTTGTTTCTTAGAAAAAAAAAAAGTAAATACAAGACAATCCGGAAAGCAAACAACAGAGTGGCACACTCGTAACCTACAGGAAGGTAGACAACCCCAAAAAACTGATGAATGCAACATGGCCTACTTTGTTTGCGGAGACTAACTTTTGTATTTCCGTGGATTGAATTACTGTCCTCGAAATTATGTTAATCTTTTCTGTAATGTGCATCATTGAAAAGAAAAGTTTTGGACGCTCTGCCGTACATGTTAGTTTAAGTCAAATCTATCCGTACCCAGCAGAGGCTAGGGCAGGCGAAACAAAACAAAAAAAACCAGGAACCTCATGTACCAGCACAGACAAGGGCGGATAATTAGGTTATCTGCTAGGGACGTTAACTCCGGCACCATGTAATTAAATCGTTTACATCAGGGTTTTTATTGTTCCCTAAAAGTAGGTTTCTGTGAATAAATCTAACGGTTAAATTGTTTTCTTTGCCCTGTCGTGTGGCTGACACCTCAGGCCCTTAGTGGAATTCCCATGGAAGTTCTGGTCACGGTGAGTGCAAATTACACACGCTGACGATATATCGCTTACACGGACACAGTTTACGTAGTTCTACTAATTGTTTCTTTAAAGTCTGAATGGCTTGGTAAAATCATTCAGCCCTTTTCTTTGTCACCTTTATTAACAACTGCTTTTCTGGCTCGTTCTTACTTAAATACTTAAAAGATAGCAGTAATCTTTTTTTTCCGTCTTCTAATATGGTTTTTTGTACATGTTTGATTTTCATCATTGTTTCCTCCTCCACCGCCCATACCTCTTTCTCCTATTTTTTTTCCTCCTTCTCCTTGTTTTTTCTTCTTCTTCTTCTGCTTCTTCTTTTTCTTGTTTTTTCTTCTTCTTCTTTTTCTTCTTCTTCTTCTTCTTCTTCTTCTTCTTCTTCTTCTTCTTCTTCTTCTTCTTCTTCTTCTTCTTCTTTTTCTTCTTCTTCTTCTTCTTTTTCTTCTTCTTCTTCTTCTTCTTCTTCTTCTTTTTCTTCTTCTTCTTCTTCTTCTTCTTCTTCTTCTTCTTCTTCTTCTTCTTCTTCTTCTTTTTTTTTTCTTCTTCTTCTTCTTCTTCTTCTTCTTCTTCTTCTTCTTCTTCTTCTTCTTCTTCTTCTTCTTCTTCTTCTTCTTCTTCTTCTTCTTCTTCTTCTTCATCTTCTTCTTCTTCTTCTTCTTCTTCTTCTTCTTCTGCCTCAGTTACTTTTTGTAATAAGCCACGATTCTGTAAAATAAAATTAAAAATTGTCAATGTGTCATTTTCTTTCTCTCTGATTCTCTCCCTTTCTCTCTCTTTCTTTCTTTCTCTCTCTCTCTCTCTCTCTCTTTCTCTCTTTCTCTCTCTCTCTGATTCCCTCTCTTTCTCTCTCTGTTTCAATCTATTTTTTCTCTCTCTCTCTGTCTAATTCTCTCTCTTTTTCTCTTTCTCTCCTTTTTTCCTTTTGTCCCCTCTCTCTCTCTCTCTCTCTCTCTCTCTCTCTCTCTCTCTCTCTCTCTCTCTCTCCCTCTCTCTCTCTCTCTCTCTCTCTCTCTCTCTCTCTCTCTCTCTCTCTCTCCCTCTCTCTCTCTCTCTCTCTCTCTGCGTCTAATCCTCATCACCAGTTATCAAACAACAACAAAACTAAAATCGTCACCTTCAACTAGCTCCTTCCTTAAAAAAAAGGAGCTTTAGGTTATTATTATGACCATTTCTTGCGCCAACTCTTGTCGACTAAACATTGGTTTGTGTGCCATACTAAATGGCTTAGTGTCCCTGTCTGTTTCTTGGTGTCTCCCTCTCTCTCTCTCTCTCTCTCTCTCTCTCTCTCTCTCTCTCTCTGTCTCTCTCTCTGTCTCTCTCTCTCTCTCTCTGTCCGTCTCTCTCTCTGTCCGTCTCTCTCTCTGTCCGTCTCTCTCCCTCTCTCCATCTCTGTATCCGTCCGTCCGTCCATTTGTCCAGTCATCAATCAATCCATCTATCTTTAAGATCAATTCTTCTCACAGAGGGCGCTAACGTCCCTTGGGTGGGGGGGGGGGGGTGCTAGACAGCTGAGGGAGCGGTAACTTCATCTGTCATATTTGATGCAAGGCACCAGCTACTTAGCCTAGGGCGGTAACGTCAGCACCACGGCCTGTTTCTTGGAGACGCTCATTTCTGAGGAGTGGTTGAGAGGCTCACAAGGTGGTAAAAGCCTTAGGGGCACTTAGGTGCAGTGACCAAACATGCAGCAGCGGCGGACACAGAGATGAATACAATTTTCTTTCACTACCCTGGTCGAAGCTTGGCAGTTAAATAAATTTATAATTATACAACAGCGTGATGCTGACCACAACACCCATCTTGTGTCGTTGGTCTATAAAATATAGGTATAGCCCTATATGCCCTATACGCCCAAAGGCGTGGAAAAGGGTCCTTAACATTTCTTCATAATTATAGAAACGGACTTTTCATACATCTTCAAGCCTACTGGGCATACATTGATAGACCTACATTGTATAAACCAGTTAGCACTCACCTGGTGATATCAAGCCGGTCGCGTTTATTTTCAAGGACGTTTCCTGGTACCCATTGAAGGCTGGATTGACCCAGCAGCCAGTCATTTAAAAGCCTACGACATTTGGAGTCTCAGGCTAGCGTTTAGCCGCGACACCACCGAGGCTACCGTGTTATAATTATAACATTAATGATTACTTTTCTTTACTTAAACAAGGCTTGGGGCTCCTCGAGACTCTACCACCAAAGTTAACAGATGTGTAACCAGATTGAGCGCCCCCCCCCCCCCCCACCAAGTCCCATTTGTGACTTTATGTGAGCGCCCTAATTTGCCACTGTAGTAACAACTTGAAAGATCAACAAATAAAATCCAAATGCCTGCGCCTGTTAACAACTTCGAACTCCATCGACTGATGGCGGAGTCAATAATTGAACAAGGTTAGCATTTCTGCTCGAAGACGGGTTGTAGGTATGTCCCGGTGTCTCTGTTTCCTCTCGTCTCCTGTGTCAATCGATATCCTTTCATTGATTCAACTTATTGCCCTGATGGCGGCAGGGGATTTCCCGTAATCTGTAATTAAATCGGCAATCGATGCTAATTGAATGTGTCTATGCGTTTACCTTTGAAGACTTAAGAAAAGTATGTAATGATCTCTTTCTAAATAACAGAGCCTCCCACTCGTCAGAGGTCGCCGTGGCGAAGTTTTCAAGCAGTTTCTCTCGCGCTCTGAAATTCGTGGGTTTGTTTCACGGTGGCGCCGTTCAGCTCAGCAGTGCAATTTTTACGATCCCTGGGGATCGTCACCGGAGTTACGGAGTTCGTGCTTTGTGCGATGCTTTCGGCAGACGGCTAGCAGCTCTGCGGAGAGGGACCAGGCCATATGGGATAAAACCCGGTGCAGTGAAGTCGATTCTCTCGACTTTAACCTTTATTTGCAGTAAAGAATTCACTTTTTGGGATCATTTGAGAGTTGGACTGGAGAAAATTATAGATTATTATCAGCTAACCATTAAAACACACACAATAACTCGTATCCATCTGGCTTGTATATACAGCATTAGGAAAGAGGCAAATACTGTTCTTTGGCCACATAATGAGAAGAGAGATATTAGAGAACATCGTGACAACTGGAAAGACAAGTCGAAAAAGGGGTAGAAGCAGACCAAGAGAGATGATGCTGGATGGGCTGAAACGAAGGCATGGAGGGATATCATCAAGAGAGCTGTTCCAGACAACCAGGGATCGTGATCAGTGGAGACGCTTGGACGTCTACGCCAGTTGGCAGGGCACATAAGGATGATGATCAGGCTTGTGTTCTCAGCACTCTGCTTTATGGCATTGAAAGTCGATCACCTTAATCACACTATGACAGACGGCTAAATAGCTTTCATGCGATGCCTAAGAAAAATATTTTGCATTAAGTGGCAAAACATGAAAATAAACACTGAGGTATGGGAAAGAGCAGGTATTACAAGTCTTCTTAATTTATGTTCAGTCTACGAAGGCTTATATGGCAGGGTCACACCTGGGGAATAGAAGATGACATCCTCTTTGGTGAATTACAGACAGGTATAAGATATTCAGCGGCGTTCTCGTGGCTTAGGCGTTGCGAGTCCGACTCGTAATTCCAACGTACCGCGATCGAAACCCACTGCTGGCTGCGTGGATTTGTATCGTGGTATAGGTCGACCCAGCCTAAAATGGGTACCAGGATGGCTGTCCTGGGGAAGTAAAGACGACCGGCGTAATGCTGACCACATTACCCGCCTAGTGCCGATGGTCTGAAAAAATAAGGGCGCTCTTCCCATATACCCGATGCGCCTAAAGGCGTGACAAGAGATCTTCACTTTTTTAAAATAAGATATTCAAGGCCGACCTTATACTCTAATATAAATATGTGTGCAAGCGGGGCATGAACGATACAGGTACTGGGGTGGATTCGTGGGAATGAAATACCATGACCGTGTTGCGTGAAGGGAGCACATCTGAAACGCAATGAGATTAACAGAAGAAATTGTTACAGAAAGAAGGAGAGCTCTGCGTCTGAACAGAAACAAACACAAATGATGGCTACAGAGGTCCTTAGATCCTGCGCTACAGCTGTGGAAGAGTTTCTTGAAGCGGGCGGGTGTTGATAGGCATGCTTGCCATCGCCTGTGAGTCTTATGCCCCCTCATACACAATATAACACTGTGGTCAGGAAAGACAGAAAGGTACCAACAACAGGTGTTATTCAATATATAAGCCAGTGGCTTTCTGTTACAGGTACTGACATTATTTCTGTCGCCTGAAGATATAACCCCCCCCCCCTCCCCCCTTTAGCTTTCCCCTTCTCCTTTTTGTGACTCAAAGCGTCGCATCGAATGTCAATCCATTAGGGCATACCCTAGATCAGAAGGGGTGCCGCGAGCGTTTGCCAGGAAAGCCGCGGCAATAATTAAGAATTTAAAAAAAAAGTATGTTCGAGATCAACGAAGACGGCAGTTTAAAACAGAAACAACTTGAAGGAAGCCAAGAAGAGTTGAGGATGCAAGTGCTTTCAGAAGACGATGCTACTGGCGAGGCCGCAGTGCATTCTAAACGAACGCTTACATGAAAAACAGATACAGGACGAAACTATCTGAGTCAAGTTATTTTAGGGTAACTTTACCTAAACCTCTCATAAACAAAATGGAAAAAAAAAAAAAAATTCATCTAAACAGATTCATTCATTGTGTTAAAGACAAGTGAACACTAAATGCGCACTGTTTTTTCTTTTTTTCTCAAGTATTCCAACCACTTTAAGAGTAGGTGTGCCGCGAAATGTGTTTGCCTGACAATGGTGCCGCGGCGAAAGAAGTTTGACAACCGCTGCACTAGATACCCAAACAAACCTCATAAGAACTTCTAATCAGGGTACATCACTCTGGTGTACTGGGTTGTTCTAGACTAGTATGAGGAGTAGCCTGCGCTAGTCGGGACATGTCTCCCTCGTGGAAAACGGTCATATTCCAAAATGATCTCCTGTGTGGTGAGCTGGAAACGAAAAAGATCTACATGAAGACTAAAGCTACCCTAAAAAAAACGTATGCAAATACGACGTGAAAGATACCAGTATATAGACACTGGGGATAGATCAGCTAAAGACTGACTCTGAATATGCAGACAGTAAAAGATGGTCTGTCGCTCTTTACAAGAGGTTTAATGCATAAAACTATAAAGAGGACGTTAAGAGGAAACCAGCCTCAGAGTATTAACATCAGTATGCAGTCTATGTGGCTTATATTCCCACTCTGGCATAGAAATTTACAAAGTAGACGCTGTTCCCAAAGTCAGCGGAAAATGTGTATGGTCCCTGCCCTAGAGACTGAAATGTTGTCTATTTAAAACGTATTAGTAAATGTGCCAGTTGCTGTTGTTTCTTACGCTTCTTTTCTAATAACTAATTGATTAAAGCTCAACCCCACCTGGTCATCACACCGAGCAATGAACACCCATGACACAAAGTGCCATCATTCGGATGAGGATCACCCGGGTACAGGTCCCAGAAATCCCTTTAATCTAAAAGTTAGGTAATATTAGGGCTCCCGGCAACAGCCGAAGTGGGGCTTTAAAATAACGAAAAATTGCGTCCTAGATTGGAACGTACGTGAAATCTGACCGACCCTTTTACCCCACCAGGACATCATACTGAGAGATAAACACTCAGTGACACAAAATGTCACCATGAGGATGAGGATCACCCGTGGAGAGGTCCCAGAAACAACTTTCAGCCGTTAGGCCATATCTATGCCCTGGCTATATTCAGGGCCCCCGGCAAAAGCTAGGGTGGGGCTTCTAATAACGAAAAATTCATCCCACATAGGGAGGACCGTAATGAAAAAGGAATAGGTAACGTGAAGTATATGAATCTAGCTTCTTTTACCCCACCAGGACATCACACAAGCGATAAACACAAAGTGCCACTGTGATTAGGTGTGTGCATGGTCTTCACGATTACATAGTGGCAATCAGAAAGTCCGTGCAACAAGGGACAGCACGAGATACTTGTGCCTAGTCGAGGAAGCGAGAGAAACCCCTAGCTAGCCTCGTGGTCAGTCGATCATCAGAAGTCAGAGAAGACGGTTGTAGTATTTGAAGATGTCGTCTCTATGTCGGGCAAATGGTTAATGTTCGAATGTGTCGCGAGTGATAAAGTGTGAATAATATTTGAACATGTGAAATAAATGGACGAGAATAAACTGACAGAATGTACCAAGAAGCTGAGCGGCGTTTGTGTTGTCAACCCTAGACGTTAAAGTTGGTGTAAACCATGGTACAGTTCAAGCAGACCACGATTCATTCTAAGTTGAATCAGAATCCATTCCAAGTGAAGCATTAATTTATTACAAGTGGGAGCTCGTCCGAAGAAAATTTGAGAACCACACGGACCACAATCATTAGGAAAACATCTTTGTTTTTTCCAAGGTAAGACAAAACATGCGGAAAACATCGCTTTAACCCGAGCAGAGCCTTTAAACACAGCAAGCTGCGACAGGTCAGCTGCCAACCAATGAAAAACAGCGTACCATGGAACACACGCCAACATAGTTGTGTGTCATCAGCGTCCTGCCTGCCACCACACATCGTATTACCAAGGTTTGTGGAATCAAGAAGTTTTGCGGATTGAGGAAGTTTCATGTTTACCGAGGTTACACATCATAAAAGCTTCAAATCTAGTTTGTGAATTAAATCAAGTTTGTGACCATTATTGTTTCGCGGAAATTAGCGGACTATGAACTAATTCTATTTACAGTTACGATCAGTTTTCTTACTACGGTGACATTTTTTGCATCGATTGTGCGTTTATCAGAATGGCATCTAAAAGGTTGGTAAAAAGTAAGAACACTTTGTCGCAAGTATCTTCAGCGACAACAATGAAAGATACATCGATAAGTAACCAGAAGATCAAAATGTGTATTTTTTGTAAGTACCAGCACAGTTCAACTATCTGCGATAGAGATCCTAAATATTCAAGCTATATTGAAGACTTGGTCAATAAAAAGTGGCAAAATAAACAAAACAACAACCCTAAAAAATGCCATTTTTGTTCAGCATTCGGACATATTGTAAAACACTGTGTTGGGAAACAGATGTTAAAAGACAAGAAAAGATCATGTTATGCAAAAACTAAGCAAGAAAGAATGGATTTAGAAGCTCTTACGTCACCTACTCTAGATTGTGCAGTATGCGACTGGAGGAAAAAACAGGGAAAAACAACAGAGCCTCATACAATTTGGATAGGAACATACCAAATAATATGTCCAGGAACTAAAAAGATAAAGAACTAAATCATCATTGCAGAATTAGAATCCAGCAAAAGCAATACGAGCAACAAAAGTAAATCCAAAAAGACAACAGCCACCCACTGAAACAGAGAAAAAGTCAAACTCAGAAACAATGAAAATTAATCAAGCAAAGGATATCACTGTTCCAACAATGACATCAGTCGAGACAAAAGAAACTCAATGTATGAAACAGCCAGATTGTGAAATACCACTGGATAGACAAGCCATGAATAAAGAATTTTCATTCTTAGAGGACAATAAATATATAGATTATGATCAATTCCACATAGCAACAAGTAAAAAATATCGTGGAAAGTCAACTAAATGTTTGATAAACAACAAACCAGCACAAATGCAATTAAATAAAAAATCAAATATCACTTTGGTTCGTGAAAAATTTATAGAAAAATCAGATTTAAGCGAAGACATGATTTACTGTTTAGACAGAGAAGATTTTTTGATGCGATTA
This sequence comes from Candidula unifasciata, assembly GCA_905116865.2. Lineage (NCBI taxonomy): Eukaryota > Metazoa > Mollusca > Gastropoda > Stylommatophora > Geomitridae > Candidula > Candidula unifasciata. The sequence goes on from CAJHNH020004571.1 coordinate 18,862, forward strand.
CGGACAGCTTATATTTATTTGAAGTCGCCCTATATATCAAAACCATTGAAAGTACTGGTAACGAACAATATCGGAACAGATCTGATTCTGGGATACAAAGACTTCAACATTAGAGACTGTTCTGATGAAGATCTAAGAGTCTGGGAACAAAGTCATCTCCATCAACAAAAATAACAGCTTATTCAAGGAAAATTACCATCTTTATTTATGAACTGAAGTATCACTATTTACTAACTTGAAACCATACAGCCCATCATCCTGAACATCAACATCAAACATATCACCATGCATGAAGCTCAATATTATTATCAGTCAAGAAGCTATATAGAACCACCTGCAACCATACGACCAAGAGTAAACCTAAACGATCATCAGGAATTGATACTTTACCATTCTTACCTTCAAGATTGTCTTATTTCAACCAAACAATCAAGAGTAAACCTGAACAATCATCAAGAATTGACAGTTTAGCAGTCTTCATCTTCAAGATTATCAAATTTCAATCAAAATCAGAAATCACCAACCAGTACTGTACAGTGAATGAACAGAACCATATCAGCCACTGAATTATTCAAATTTGAAAATCACTATCAAGGAACAGAAATTATTTTCTCCAGATACCTCAAAATCGATCATTGAAACATTTCAAAATCATCAAATTCTATGCGACACTTCAAGAGCATCTATACAATATCAAGATCGTCGAATACCAAACGTATCATAAAATAAAGAATGCGAGAATAATGAAGCATTCCTACAGTCTAAGCACAATCAACAGCCACAAAAATGTCAGTATTACATCGTGTGTACACAAATATTAATTGTGAAAGTTAATCAAGTTAATTATCTAGTGTTCGTGTAAATATCAAATTAATGAAGTATTTTTAAAAAAGTGCATAAACACTTGATTTCATTTATAAAAAGCAGCCATATACTGTGTGTATTGAACACCTTCCGTTTAATCCCATTACTAATTATTTTAAAGGTGGCATATCAGTGTATGCAGTCACTGAACACTGTTAATAGTATTGTTTCAACTTATAAAATTATAATATTTTTAGTCAGTATATTTGCAAGATTACCAGCTATCCTACCAAGAGAGGCCCCAGAGCAGAACAGATTGTCAAGAGAACCAGGGAATGAGAACCTTAAAAGCAATCGCCAGAGTATAGGCATGACACACACAGCCTGCTGGGATGGATCAAGATCAAGGATAGTTATTGGAATGAATGGGAATGAAAGAGAATAAAACAGGTATGAATGATGAATGAAAGATTTGTGGGTAGTATTTTAATAGTGTACATATTTACTTAGGTTAGTAGTTCATTAGGATTATATTAGGATTCATGTAATGACAGTTATTAGTTCAAAAGTTTAAAAAAAAAAAAAAAAAAAATTCTCTCCCCACGAACATCACAGAAGAATTAGATCAAGATTTGGCGATAGATCATATAGAAATCTTTTTCCACAGAATGACTGATAAAAATATTTAATTTGAAATGTTTAGCATAAGTACACAGCACAGGGACATTGTAAAGTTGTCCACCACACCCAAGATTAGGAACGGCTATAGTTATACTGATGCTGAATAGACATACTGATGGTAAAGAAAGAGTGCACACATCAAAGCACAAGCACAGTAGAGGAGTTGAACTCATCTGTATCCATTTAAAGGGGAATAATGTGTGTGGGATTCCTTGGAGTTGCATACTCTGTAAAAGGTGATGTAGAGAGAGGGGGAAACCCTAAACTCTATTAAAAATCATCCCAATAGTCATCATTTCATCTGAGATTCCTTGGGGTTAAATACTCTGTTAAAGGTGGTTATAGACTTGGAGGAAACTCTAAGATCTATGAAAAATATATCTCAATTATCATTGTTTTCATGTTGGATTCCTTGAAGTTGGGTAATTACTCTGTGAAAGGTGAGACTTTGGTCTATGAAAAATATCTCAACATGCATTTTTTTTTTTTTTCTGTGGTAGATTCCTTGGGGTTGGGTAATTACCCTGTAAAAGGTGTTATAGAGGCTTTTGGGAAACTGGAAGCACTATGAAAATATATCTCACCACTGTCATATCGGCTAAGAGTCCTTGGGGATGAATACCCTGTAAAAGGTGATGTAGAAATATTGGTTAAATCCAATTTTCTATGTAGTAAACATCTCAAAGCTGACAATCATCTCACCACTATCATATCGGCTAAGAGTCCTTGGGGTTTAACACCCTGTAAAAGGTGAAGTAGAAATATTGGTTAATCCAATTTTCTATGTAATGAATATCTCAAAGCTGATCATCATCATCATCACTATCATCATTTCACTTTGAACCCGATAGAGTAGATATAGTGATATAGACAATACTACAGATGCATAGGTGCAAAGATGGTTTAAACTCTTCACCAGCTCAGTAATAGGAAAGCATGCAGTAAATGTTGAAGGCAGTTTTAAATGGTAGTAATTAAGGATAATCAGGAACTATAATTCCTAGCAGTAATACATTTAAATTGATTTATTATCCCTCTAGTAAATATCTCAAAGCTGACCATTAACATCACCATCATCACAATGATCATTATTTCACTCGAACATCATAGAATAGATATAGTGACGAAGCTATACTACAGATGCAATAGGTGTAAAGATGAGATACCTATCACCAGATCAGTACTTTAAAAAAGCATACAGAAAAAAAAAATTTGAAACCAAGGGCAGTAATTGAGGTTAGATTTATGTTCTATTGAGTCATCTATCAGTTAAAGGGAAAATGATACTTGATGTTCCATAAAGTATCATTTTGTTAAAAAGGGGGGAAGTATGTGATGAGGTGCTGTGCATGGTCTTCACGATTACATAGTGGCAAGCAGAAAGTCCGTGCAACAAGGGACAGCACGAGATACTTGTGCCTAGTCGAGGAAGCGAGGGAAACCCCTACCTAGCCTAGTGGTCAGTCGATCATCAGAAGTCAGAGAAGACGGTTGTAGTATTTGAAGATGTCGTCTCTATGTCGGGCAAATGGTTAATGTTCGAATGTGTCGCGAGTGATAAAGTGTGAATAATATTTGAACATGTGAAATAAATGGACGCGAATAAACTGACAGAATGTACCAAGAAGCTGAGCGGCGTTTGTGTTGTCAACCCTAGACGTTAAAGTTGGTGTAAACCAAGGTACAGTTCAAGCAGACCACGATTCATTCTAAGTTGAATCAGAATCCATTCCAAGTGAAGCATTAATTTATTACAGCCACCATGTGGATGAGATTCACCCGTGGTGAGGTCCCAGAAGCCGCCCTCAGCCATTAGACCATATTTATGGCCCGGCTATACTGCGGCCCCTGGCAAGAGCCTGAGTAGGGCACTGAAAAACTGCATTCCACAATGGAATGACAAAATGTATGTGACATGAAGCATACCCTGCTCTACTGGTAACTTCTTTAATAAATAGTACATCTGCTGTTATCGGGATAACTAAAAACGTGACCATACTGATAAAGAAAGAAAACAACAACTATGTAATACACTCGAAGGCAGCAAAGAAACAAAAACATGACACAACACAAACAAAAGGTGACAGTATTTCATACAACCATTCCTAATTCAATATCTGCAAGCCCACTCAAACATTAATGGTCTTAAATCTGAGTTAAATTACTTCCCCTGTCTACATCTAAGCCAGATAATTTCCCCTTTGTGCGATCTAAGTGAGACCAGTTGTCTATTTTCTGCTGCCAAATGAGGGCCAATTTGCTTGTTTTGGCCGCGAGCTCTGGTCTTTTCCTTCATTTCGTATGTTTATCCACTATTTAGAAACAGGACCTGTCGTATGCCACCGATTGTTATGTGTCGGCAAAATGTGGCTTCACGGGAAATGTGTTAACTTTTTCTGTAGCTGCTGTCTTTGTGGGAAATGTCTTCACTTAATATTCAACGTCACACTAATCATACTTACGTCCATTTTAGGACGTAATTTTTTGTTATTTGAAGCCCCACTCTGGCTTTTGCCAGGCGCCGCAATATAGGCAGGCCATAAATATGGCCAATTGTCTGAACGCGGTTTTTGGGACCTCTCCACGGTGATCCTCATCCACATGGTGGCACTTTGTGTCATCGGGTGTTCATCGCTTGTGTGATGTCCTAGTGGGGTAGATAGTCAGTCATTCAACGTCACATTACACTAGAGATATCTTTGTTACCGTAGGCATGCCACAGTCAAACTGCTTTAGCTCTAGGCCGAGCAGTGTTTCTGGAATACAGTGCTGCCAATACTGGGTTTTCCCCCAGATCTGGTTTTGCTTTGAAGCTTGGATCTTGTGTGTGTGTGTGTGTGTGTGTTTTTTTTTTTTTTTTTAAATATATTCTTATATGAAAGTGGGTAAATATTTCGTTACGTAAATACAAAATGTGGACTTTTTCTCAGTCTGTGTTTTTTTATTTCGTTTTTTTTTTTTTAAATGTATCGCCTGGGCTATTTGTTCAGCTTACCTGATTTTAAAAAAAAAATCTCACTGTCAGCCCTGCACTGGGATAAACTTCTTTTTTGATACCCACCACTGAAGTGTGAATCCAAGAGACAGAGATCCTGGATCGGAATACTTAATTACCTACTTTTCTACTCCCCCCCCCCCCCCACCCTCTCCCCCTTACCCAAAGTTGTTGTTGGTGCGTTTTCTATTGTCTCAGACAGTAATGTATTAGCTCATATATAGTGGTTGTTTCAAGGATGATGTGTTCTCCCCTTCCTCCCCCCCAACCCCACCAACAGCCTTCCCCTCCCCCATTAGTGATTATCTGTGGGTTGAGCTGAGTTGAGGTGATTCATCAGTCGACATCACAGCACTCAGGGCATTCCCATTAGCGCTCTGTTCCCAGCTTCAGCAGCCAACGCAAATTTCCAGTACTAATGGTAGCAGTTAGAGTCAGAAATCTGATTCTATAACAATAGAAGAATACTAAATTTCAAATGGTCAGATTTCCGAACCAATACACAAATAAGGCAAGAATCCAGGCAAGAGTATGTGTCTAATTTTATACGAAAACGCAGCTGGAACTATGTCGGCCACGTCCTTAGAATGGATAAATCAAGACTTCCTTACCAAGCCCTCATTTGGACACCACAGGGGAAGAGATCTCGTGGAAGACCAAGGGAAACCCTACGTAGAACTATCATCAGGGAAGGCTCGCTCATGGGCCACTCAAACATCCAAGACCTACAACGGATTGCAACGGACCGCCGTGCATGGAGAGTCACGACCTCTGCCATATGTGCCGCACTCGACACAAGAGAAAAGACTAACTAACTAACTAACTAACTAATGGTAGCAGAAGCAAGAAGCAGTCTGGTTATAAGTTTGTCTCGCCTTTCCTCGGAGCGTTGATTGTCTGTAGCATTATCTAGCATGTATTGACCGTTTGATAGGAAAGGCGTTAGTTTAGGGTAGTGATGTTTTTTAAGGGAAATGATAACATTTGCCAGTGATAAATAATACCCCTCCCCCACCACTACACCCTACCGCACACACCCCTCCTTTTTTCGGTTCTCCATATGTGATTTCCTTAAGCCAAAATATTGGCAGGATTCTCTTTAGAAATATACGTATATTTATGGTTATGTCAATCGATCTCATGGGGGAGAACTAGGTTCGATAAGATGATAGAGATTTTTTTTTTTTTGTCGGGGGCAAAATTAAACATCCTAACCTGCACAGTACGTGGCGACAGCACTAGCCACGCGGCCCTAAATCCTGAAGCTCACTATCCCATGTCTACACCGCCCTAAATTAGTTGTACATATAGACAGTAGATATATTGACAGTGACAGTTGATCGATCGTTGGACCCCTAGCTAGTAACCCCCTTTCTCTCCCCCCCCCCCCCCCCCCCCCCATGAAGCTTGGCGACAGAAGTGGATGCTAGTTCAGATGGCATTCCTTCTCGATTCAACGTAGAGAACTTCGTTGTAACAGAGTTTATCGAAATGACGTGATTGCTGATGAACTATAATCGCCGCAACGTTCTCTGTTTGTTTCTTGTAAAAGGTCTTTGTAAAACCAATACATACTTTATGTTTTCCTTTCATTTTTCAATTTTTTCTCATTCCTATCTTTTCCATTTTTTAGATATAGGTTAGTAGCATTGTTTTCTGGCCAGATACAATCTCAAACACTAAACTACTTCAAGTCACAAACCAAGAAACTTCAGACAGTATGATAACAAAGAGAAGATGGAAATTGCTTGGCCACGTTATGAGAATGAATCCTGATATACCCGCCAAAACAGCTCTCACATGGACACCAGAGGGAAAGAGAAAACAGGGGCGCTCAAAAGCAACATGGAGACAAACGATGGAAAGTGACCTGAGTGCGGCATCTTTGACCTGGAAAACTGCACTGAAGATTGCACAGGACAGGAAAGCCCTCTCTGAAGCCTCATGGGCCACTAGGCACAATGAGAACTGATATATGATAATGATAGAGCATTGTGGATACTTATCGGATTTATGTCTAGGGGATATAAGTATAAACGATTGAAACATTCCAAAGATACAGTCTTTGTCATTGGTGGAGGGGGTTGAGAATTAGAAAGGGGTGGAGATAGAGAGATCGAGAGAGAGTGTGAGTGAGAGCGATGGAGAGAGAGAGAGCACGATGGAGAGAGAGAGAGAGAGAGAGAGAGAGAGAGCGAGAGACAAACGTAAGGAGTTTCAGTGACAGACAAAGAAAGCATATATAGAGATAAAATGAACAGAAAAGTTGAGCAAACTTTATATACAGGATAATGCGGGTGTTCGAGGAATGGAACGACAGCAATGCCTGGCTGACAATCTGGTTGCTATGATTTGTCCAGTGCTGGACTGAGGCTATGTCATCAATGTCATGCGACATGTGTATAGCAAAGACGTTTACGGTGACAGCTGTCATGATGAAATATTCATGTCCTAGGATTGTACACATGAAATCTGGAGCTGCCGAACATAAACATTTTACTAAGAATTAAAAAGTTGGTTAATCAACACAAAACTTGTATGCTGTAGAATTTAACGCAAGTGGAGTTGTTGATAAATGGAACGGAGCACCGAAGGAACTGTCCGGAGTGCTAGATGGTAGTCGTCATTTATCACGAATCATGAATCGATCCTATTCCCTATGAGGATTTCGGGGTCCCATTGGGTGATAATAGATCCACTGCTTCCTAATGGGCATGTCACAAAAGGTGAATAATTGGGGCCACTTTCTTCGAAGTTCTTTTTCCCCACTTCAAAATCAGACTTCATTGTTAATTCATTATCTCTTAGTCTTTATGGGGCACTTAAGAATCTCATCCTAGATGGCAAATCAACAGGGAGACAGCGCGTTCAACCTGCCAAAAATCTATACTTCGGATACCCTAAAGATGACACAGACGGGCCTGGTCTCCTGTCCCGGGCCAGTCAAGTTTAAAAAAAAAATAGGAGTAAAGATCTCTTTTCTCGCAAAGGGCATATGGGAAGAGTATCCAAAATTTCTACAGACCAAACGGCACTAGGTGGGTAATATGCTCAGCATTACGCCGGCCGTCAGGACTTCTCCAAGACCTCCATCCTGGTACCCATGTTAGGCTAAGTCAACCTGTGACGCTCCATACCATGAATAAAGAAAACCAGGCAGCCGCAGTGGGTTTCGATTGGGGTACGTTGGAATTATGAGTCGGACTCGCAACGCCTATGCCACGGACGCCACCGGGAGGGTCAAGTAATACTTGTAATTTAAACTCTCAGCAAAAACAACTACCTGGATATTTTAACAGAACATAGAACTTCCTAATTCAACCAACCACCCATCATTAAATGCTTATTTTATCTACGGAAAAGAAAAACACACACACACGCACGTACAGGGGAAATTCTTGGAATGCCTTCTTCCTTAAATTCTTTCTTGTCGCCATGGTCAGGCTTCAACTCAAACAACACTACAAGCCTACGTTCGGTATTTCTAAGACCAATAAACAACATCTTCTGGTTTGTCAGGGCAAAGTCATGCGGTTCAAATGTTTTCTGTACAGACTGTTGTTTGAATATAGTTAGAGCCACTTATCCATCCTTTGCCGTATGGTAATAGTAGTTGTAGCAGTAGCAGCAGCAGTAAAGTAGTATAGTAGTACTAGTAGTAGTAGTAGTAGTAGTAGTAGTAGTAGTAGTAGTAGTAGTAGTAGTAGTAGTAGTAGTAGTAGTAGTAGTAGTAGTAGTAGTAGTAGTAGTAGTGGGAGTTGAAACAGTTTCTTTCTGCAAATTGTACATTCAGTAGTTTGCCACTGCTTGTGAACGGTGAGCTGTATGTTCCACTATCGAAGACAATGCTAGCCGTTCTGCTGCTAAATCTCCCCCGACTGGGATCGAACCCGGAACTTGGCAATACCAAGCGTGTTCGCAACGCCTAAACAAAAAAATGGTGATGATAAGTATTTGTTGTAGTAATATCAGCGGTGATGTTGATTGTGGAAATAGACGTAGCGAATAAGAGGTAGCTGGCATAGTACCAGTAGTATTTCATGTAAAATACTGCCAGTTGTGGTAGTATAGTACCAGTAGTATTTCATGTAAAATACTGCCAGTTGTGGTAGTATAGTACCAGTAGTATTTCATGTAAAATACTGTCAGTTGTGGTAGCATAGTACCAGTAGTATTTCATGTAAAATACTGCCAGTTGTGGTAGCATAGTACCAGTAGTATTTCATGAAAAATACTGTCAGTTGTGGTAGTATAGTACCAGTAATATTTCATGTAAAATACTGCCAGTTGTGGTAGCATAGTACCAGTAGTATTTCATGTAAAATACTGCCAGTTGTGGTAGTAGTAACAGTAGTATTTAGTATAAATACTGGAAGTTTGGTAGTATAGTACCAGTAATATTTCATGTAAAATACTGTCAGTTGTTGTGGTAATATTTCATGTAAAATACTGCCAGTAGTAGTACCAGTAATATTTCATGTAAAATACTGCCAGTTGTGGTCAGTTCAGTAATATTCATGTAAAAAAATACTGCCAGCATAGTACTAGTAGTATTTCATGTAAAATACTGCCAGTTTGTGGTAGCATAGTACCAAATATTTCATGTAAAATACTGCCAGTTGTGGTAGCATAGTACCAGTAGTATTTCATGTAAAATACTGGCAGTTGTGGTAGCATAGTACCAGTAATATTTCATGTAAAATACTGCCAGTTGTGGTAGTATAGTACCAGTAATATTTCATGTAAAATACTGCCAGTTGTGGTAGCATAGTACCAGTAGTATTTCATGTAAAATACTGCCAGTTGTGGTAGCATAGTACCAGTAATATTTCATGTAAAATACTGTCAGTTGTGGTAGTATAGTACCAGTAGTATTTCATGTAAAATACTGCCAGTTGTGGTAGTATAGTACCAGTAGTATTTCATGTAAAATACTGTCAGTTGTGGTAGCATAGTACCAGTAGTATTTCATGTAAAATACTGTCAGTTGTGGTAGCAAAGTACCAGTAGTATTTCATGTAAAATACTGTCAGTTGTGGTAGCATACATTTTTCTGCGGGGAAAATATGGAGTTAAAAATCTACCCAAAGTATTTCAGGATAATCGCTGTTGATACAGAGCTTGTGCACGGTGCTGAGCTTCTTCGAACTTAGACTTGATTTAGAGGAAGAACGGAGCACTTATGGGTTACTACCCGTGTGCTATGATGTTGATCTGTTGTTCAAACCTCAAACCCTCACACTCAGACTTGAGTTAGAAAAAGAAGTGAGCACTTATGGGTTACACCCGTGTTCCATGATGTTAATCTGTTGTTCAAAAACCTCAAAGCAATTGAAAAAACACAAATTGAGTGAAAGACCACGCAAAATAAGGAGGGATGGCAACATCAGAGAAGATCAACTTATTCACAGCTTTAGAAAAAAGCACACAGAACATCCTAGCATCTTCGTCTTTATAATACTTGACCAAAGTTACTGGAGGAAGAGAAAAAGAGAAGAAAGAAAGAAAGAGAAGTTTGGGAAGTGTGCTACACTGAACTCGTGTCTTTTTCCTGTCGACTGGCACTCGAAACTCCCAAAACTCATCTCCGTTTTTTATTCCCCGCAGAAAGACTACTTGTCACGCAATCCAAGTTCATGAAAAACCAGTCAATTACTCTTTTTTGCTCTTCAGACACAGTTTTTGTAAATTAGTGTAGCACAAGGTTTTTTTTTTTTTTTTCTTCGTGTTTTGATATTCTGTAATGATTCCATAGGCGTTAGTTTTTGTGGTAACCCTGGTGTTCTTGTGGGCTCTTTTTTTAGTTTAGGGGTATGGGAAGGGGAGGGGGCCAATTGCCTCTCTGACAAAAACGTTGTTGAAAAGTGGCTAAACAGTAATTTGATCAAACCATATGTGCCAAAAAGCAAAGACGTTGCAGCCTAGCTTAAACCACACAGTAATGTATTAACAGCCTATTTAATGTCGAGTACAGAAGAAGTAGGTAGTCTGACAAATAAGCACATAGAGAATAGGACTAGAACCAAAACAAAAAAAAAGTTGGGAACCATATTTTCTGAGTCCGTGCAAATCTAGTTAGCCTAACACTGCGCAGACGACAAGACATTAAATATTTAGTGTTCCTTTTGCTAATGCCCCAATTGTAACAAATGCCTGAACACAATTGAGGAAGGTCAAACAGTATACGTGGGTCTCAAGTACTCCTGTCCCTCTCCCAACACTTCTTCGACCCCCATACTTTCGTTTCTGACCTGTCTGCCCTACTACCAACACTTCCTTGAAGCCCCATATTCCATTTCTGACCTGTCTGCCCTACTACCAACACTTCCTTGAAGCCCCATATTCCATTTCTGACCTGTCTGCCCTACTACCAACACTTCCTTGAAGCCCCATACTTCCATTTCTGACCTGTCTGCCCTACTACCAACACTTCCTTGAAGCCCCATATTCCATTTCTGACCTGTCTGCCCTACTCCCAACACTTCCTTGAAGCCCCATACTTCCATTTCTGACCTGTCTGCCCTACTCCCAACACTTCCTTGAAGCCCCATACTTCCATTTCTGACCTGTCTGCCCTACTCCCAACACTTCCTTGAAGCCCCATACTTCCATTTCTGACCTGTCTGCCCTACTCCCAACACTTCCTTGAAGCCCCATACTTCCATTTCTGACTTGTCTGCCCTACTCCCAACACTTCCTTGAAGCCCCCATACTTCCATTTCTGACCTGTCTGCCCTACTCCCAACACTTCCTCGACCCCACTATACTCCAATTTATGACCTGTCTGCCCTACTCCTAACACTTCCTAGGCCCCCTATACTTTCATTTCTGACCTGTCTGCCCTACTCCTAACACTTCCTCGACCCCCATGCTTTAATTTTGGACCTGCTGCCCTTCTCCCAACACTTCCTCGACCCTCATACTTCCATTTCTGACCTTCTGCCATCTCCCAATACTTCATTAGACACCCCATTTCCTCTCCATAATCCCATTTCCTACCTTCTGGCCTTCTCCCAACACTTCCTCGACACCTATACTTCCATTTCTGACCTTCTGCCCTTCTCCCAACACTTCCGCAACAACCCCCCCCCCCCCGCGTTATACTTCCATTTCTGACCTTCTGTCCGTCTCCAAACACTTTCCCGACCCCCATACTTCCATTGCTGACCTGTTTGCACTTCGTCAATAGATTACTTTAGTCGCCGTGGTGTAGCGGCTAGATGCTCGCCTGTGGATCGGAAGGTCATGGGGTCAGGTCCTGACGGAACCACGCTGTCTTCACAAATAGCCTTGGCTCCCAGGTCGACCCAGTCTTGAGTGAGTATCAGTTACACATGGAAAATAAAGGCGGCCGGGGTGATGTTGACCAAGTGCCAGTTGGTATAAAAAATAGAAGTCTAGCCTTATGTGCCCAATACTCCTGAAGGTGTGGAAAAAGGGACCTTTACTTTACTTACTTACTTTGTAAAAAAAATATTTTCATTACATTTGTGACAGTCCTGGTATGTATTACATTCATCGCTATGTCTATGTGTATTTTGTGCGTGTGTCTGTGAGAGAGAGAGAGAGAGAGAGAGAGAGAGAGAGAGAGAGAGAGAAAGAGAGAGTGGGGAAGAAAGATAGGAAGAGAGAGTGAGTGCTGGTGATAATAAAAATATAAACGCTGTAGAACTAAAAAATCGACTACTGTGTTTTTGTCCAGAAGCATGAACAACCACACGAATACGCACGCTAACACTCATCCTTTCATTTTAACCCTCCACACCCCCCCCCCCCCCCCCACACACACACACACACACACACACAAACGCACACTCACAGTCACGCTCATAAAGACATTCACAAAAAACTTACTCACACTCAGACAGACACACTCAAATTAGACAGACAGGCAAACACACACTTTAGACAGTCAGCCACACTTACATCAGACAGACAACCGCACTCAGATTAGACAGACACACTCAGACAGCCACACTCACATCAGACAGACAACCGCACTCAGATTAGACAGACACACTCAGACAGCCACACTCACATCAGACAGACAGCCACACACATCAGACAGACAATCGCACTCAGATTAGACAGACACACTCAGACAGCCACACTCACATCAGACAGTCAACCGCACTCAGATTAGACAGACACACTCAGACAGCCAAACTCACATCAGACAAACCGCCACACACAGATCAGACAGACCGCCACACGCAAATCAGACAGACAGCCACACACATCAGACAGCCGCAGACATCAGATAGCCAACCACACTACATTAAACCTCAAATTTACATAAACAGTCACTCAAACAGGCACTAAAAAAAACTCACACAATAACATTCTCACAAAAATTCTTTTTAAAGCTTCCACGAAAATTTTACAGTCATAAAAACATTTACTCAGCCACTCATACACATTCGCAATTTCACACAAACAATCGAACAAACACTCACACTCAGAAACATATTCGTTAATCACTGCACAAGGACTCACTCACACAAGGACTCACTCACACAAGCACTCACTCACACAGCTACTCACTCACATAACAACGCAATTACATAACCACTCACTTACGTAACCACTCACTCGCGCAGCAACTCATGCACACAACTACTTACTCACATAGCCACTCACTCACTCAACCACTCACTCACACAATTACTCACTCACATCATAACCACTCACTCAAACTACCACTCTCTCACACAAGTACTCCCTCACACAATCACTCATTCACATAAACACTCACTCACACAATCACTTACTCAAACAACCACATAGTCAGATACTTTATTTGTTACTTGTTATTCATATCGCCTCCTAATCTTCTTGGCGTTCACCAGCTCTTAACTCCAGTCGCAAATGACTGTTGTTCGTCTAATAATGAACTTTAGTCTTGTTCCATAACTAGAGTTTTGCGTGCACATACGTTTTACAGATCTGACTTATCTGTATACAGTTGGTTCCTTTAACACAACCACCACCCCCACTCCCTCTCCATTATAAGACCCTGGAACCCACTCCCGACCCATTGATGCTCCGTACTCCGCAGCTATCTCAATGTCTCCATGCTTCCCCACTAACACAATCACTAACTTATACATTCTCTCAAACACTCACTAATACTCACCCAAATACTTTTTCGAAAGCTTACACAAACAATCACTCAAACTGTCACTAAAAAACCTCTTATGAACACTCGCTCAAATTTTTGCACAAACACAAACACTCACACATACACACTTACTCACACAAACACTTACTCAAAAACACAAACACTCAGACAATCACACAAACAACACTCAAACGGATACACATACACACATCACACATCACACATCACATACTCACATGAACTCCTATACAAAAACTCACGCAAACGCTCACACACCCACATAAACAATCACATTATTCATTACTTTACTTATCACATATAAACTCGCACAGACACTTACACACCTAAACACTCACACCAACATTCAATTAAATTGTGACACTAACAAGCGCACATAGGCACTAACACCAACACTCACACAAACATGTGTTAACAAAACACTCATACAATCATGTGTTCACAAAACACTCATACAATCATGTGTTCACAAAACACTCATACAATCATGTGTTCACAAAACACTCATACAATCATGTGTTCACAAAACACTCATACAATCATGTGTTCGCAAAACACTCATACAATCATGTGTTCACAAAACACTCATACAAGCATGTGTTAACAAAACACTCATACAATCATGTGTTAACAAAACACTCATACAATCATGTGTTCACAAAACACTCACACAATAATTTGTTCACAAAGAGAAAACAAAACATTCAGTTATTTGTTCACAAAACACTTATACAAGCATTTGTTCACAAAACACTTATACAAGCATTTGTTCACAAAACATCACACAAAATCTCTCTTTCTCACTCTTATCTCTCTCCCTTCCTCTCTTTCTCTCTCCCTTCCTGTCTCTCTTTCTCTCTCTTCCCTCTCTCCCTTCCTCTCTCCCTTCCTCTCTCTCCCTCTCTTGCTTGCTGTCTCTCTGTATCTGTATCTCCCTCTCTCTCTTCCTGTTTCTCACGTTCGCTATTTCCTCTTCTTTCTTTCTTCCTCTCTCTCTCTCTTTCTCTCCCTCTCTCCCTTCCTGTCTCTCTCCCTCTTTCCCTCTCTCCCCCTTACTCTCTCTTTCTCTCTCTCTCCCTGTCTCCCTTCCTCTCTCTCCCTGTCTCCTTTCCTCTCTCTCCCTCTCTCCCTCCCTCTGTCTCTGTCTCGCTCGCCGTCTCTCTCTCTCTCTCTCTCGTCCAGCGAGCACTAAATTACACAAGGCAGCACACTGTATACGATCCAGATTTTACAATCAATACACTTGCAGTGTGCACAATATACAATCAATATATTACATCTTTTCACTAGTACATTGCTTGCGGCTAGTATCATTGATAGGATGATATTGTAAAAACGACAGATGTACACGCTTTGTTTACATACTGAATTGTTTGACCATAACTGAGTGCATGCTTCATGTGATGATGCAGCTGCTGCTTCTTATTCTTGTTCTTATTCTCCTCCTCCTGGTCCTCATCCTTCTTCTTCTCATTTTCGACTTCCTCTTCTTCTTCTTCCTCTTCTTCTTCTTCTTCTTCTTCTTCTTCTTCTTCTTCTTCTTCTTCTTCTTCTTCTTCTTCTTCTTCTTCTTCTTCTTCTCCGCCTCCTCCGCCTCCTTATTCTTCTTCTTATCCTCCTCCTACTTCTCTTCCTACACCTTATCCTTCTTCGTTTTCCTCTTCTTCCTGTTCTCCTCCTTCTCCTTATTTTTCTTTGTCTTCTTTTCCTCCTCCTCTCCCTGCTCCTTACTCCACCTCCTTCGCCTTCTTCTTCTCTACTTCTTCTTCTTTTCAGCAGCGTTCGCCCTTGAAATAGTAGTTGAAACGCTGTGCTGGGTTTTACATCAAGGCTTCGATATCTTGCCCTCGTGCCTAACACATCTGATTTCGCCAATCCCCTAATTATTTGTCATTTACGACATGCTTGTTAGAGACTGGGGAGAAGAGGGGAAGTGGATCTGTGATTGTTTTCCCCCAAAATCTACGGAAGGTGGTGGGGGAGTGGATCTGTGATTGTTTACCACCAAAATCTACGGGAGAAAAGAGGGGGGGGGTGGGGGCGGGTGTGGTGATGTATGCTTAAGCTGTGTAAAAGAAAAGATCTGTTTTCTCGCTAGTGGTGTGTGTGGCATATTGTCCACCGTTTTATAGACGACTCGTCCCCTGATTGGATCTCAGACTCTATCGTGAGGGCCGGGTGGAAAAGGGGGGGGGGGGGGGGCAGTCCTGCAGCCAATAAGCATGTCGTAATAATTAGTGATGTTTCCATTTGGGCGCATCTGCCTGAGAGGCAAGAACCAATAATCTACACACAAATAGATCTGTAAAACAAATGTGCCCGCAAAACTCAGGTTCTGGAGCAAAACTTAAGTCCAGAAATGGACGAAGAACCATAACTGTCCACAAATGATTTAGTCAAAATCGAATTGATCTCTCTGAGGTGCGTGTCTATAGTGTGATATACGTGCGTTTTAGGGTGTGTATCTGTGTGTGAGTGTGTATATATGTATGTTTATAAATGTATGTGTGTGATTGGTATGATTGTGTATTTGAATGTATGCGTTAACCATCCATGCCTTTGTGTGTATTCTATTTGATCTTCTAGCTTGTGTATTTGTATATGAACATGACATGCAGCTAAAATAATTTTGTGGTGTCAAAGATGGGTATTTGGAAAAGCCGAACATCAAACGGGCTGTCACCTTTCCAAACAAAGTTCAATCGTTTCATAAACCCCGAATACCGTAGCTCCAGAGATAACCCCATAGAATTGTAAAACATCTGCAATTGCAATCTACACGACGGTATCGGACTCCTAACCCGTTACATTCCGTACGCGAGAAAACGGTTCGATAACACTGCAGCCATCATACAACTCTCTCTGCCTCCCTTGTTTTTCCCTACTTTCTTTGATCGCTAGGTTGAGGTGACAAAAAAAGGGGGTTACAGGGCGTGTCAAAACATTAGGACAACAGTCTTACAGTCAATCCTCAACATCTTAAAAGTTTGAAATCAGTGGCTGGGCATGATGAATTCGCATATGTAAGCGTTAGCAGGCCACGATTACATTGGAGAGAGCAGCACGTGTTATTTGCATCCTCGCTGCTTTGCTGTTAAGAGTATGCGAGCCAAGCTAGCCTCGATATACTAGTAACTGGTAGCTTTCATTTTTGACAGTTTCTTGGCGTTAGCATGCGACGAGCGTTCTTCTTATTGTAAACCAGGTGGCCTTTGTAATAAATAGTAAACGTTTATAATAAATAGTAAAGTACTGTTTTATTTTCAGTGGAAAGTGTAAGCGACCATTATGTCCGCTACATGCAAGCCTCTCCACTGGTCATAAAAGGATCTTTTATACACCTTCAAGCATATTGGGGAATAGGCCTATACTTTAAAGTGCAATATGGCACTGGATGGGTTATGTGGTCAGCATCACGCAAGCCGCCTTTACTGCCCAGAACTGCATCTGGTACCTACTCAAGGCTGAGTCGACCTGAGAGCCAAGGTAAATTTTTTGGGGGGAAAAAAGGGGGGGAAAAAAGACCGGCTTCATTTAAGACACGAAACTACGACCTTCCGATCCGCAGAATCTTCGTCACTGG